>CM076576.1:562050952-562376672 GCA_034641835.2 Pinus albicaulis | reverse complement strand
CAGTTCAATGTCGAGAAGCTCCTCTTTGATCAAAACACTAACCCCTCATATGCAGCTCAACAAATATATAAGGATATATAAACTCAGTCAAATTCAACAAGTGATAATGCACTATCCAAGGTTCTCTGTTTCAATCAGGGACAGAGTTTAATTGGTTTTTAATTGGTAAAATGGGACTCTGCAGCATGAGACCATATAAACCCTTTCAACAAAAATCTGCCCTACTTAACTCCTTCAGTCTTTGCACCCATTCGATTCATACACCCTCAAACTATACATATCAGCCCTTTTATAGTTTGAAAACACAAAGTTTATGGCAGACAGAATTCGACTTATTTCACCATGGTCTTTGTATGCGATGACTAGCCCTTTCACCACTTCAACAGTTCTAAAAAACTCAAGGGCGGTTTCATAAATACCTCTGCAAGTCATGGAAAACCTTTTGAATGACTTGAGCAACCTTGAGGATCGATTTGGAGGTGTGTTAGAGGCTAATCACATGCGCGACGCGTTTGACAGACAGAGTGTCGCGTAGAAATTTGTGTCGGGTCACCTGTCGGGCCTTTGTGACCCGCGGCTACAGGAGTGTTGCACGCGGCTATAGGAGTGCCGCGTGCCTTTGTTCCGCAATGTAAAATCTTCGCTCAGGAGTGTCGCACGCTTCTACAGGAGTGCCGCGCGGTGTAACAACCCTGAAAATTTTTGAAAATTGATTTGAAAATTACGTTTCACCGTTTGAAAACTACAGAGGGATGTCCGATTTTGCTTGGGATCTTGAAAACGAGTTTGCCACGGATCTTATCCCTTTGAAAACATGAAAACCAATGGTCACTTGCAAAATGAAATCAAATTTCCTTGGTTATTCTTTTTAAGGGTTATGAAGGTTATGCTTTTTGAAACAATGCTTGGACTTGTTGTTTTTTTCTTGAAACCTGAATGATATTGACTGCGTTTGAGAGGGGCCTACCCTTTTGAAATGATGTTGGTAGCAGGGCTTTCATGCTCTTAAACCATGTTAGTATGTATCAACTTCTTTATAGAAAGAAAACATAGTTTGAAAAGGTCAAAACTCTATTGATTCATGCATATAGATTTGAAAGGTGATTCCTGTTAATTTTGTCCCTTTGGTGATAATTTAGCACAGAAACTCCAACTTTGAATAATAACCTAATGAACTATGGACCATCCCTTTGCCACTTGTTTAACACTTTTGGTGACATTAATTATGTCAAATCCACTCTGAATCTGTTAAAAATGATTGAAAAATTCTTTGTATTTTTGGAAGGAGAGGGCTTATCTTTTTAACTTCGTTTGACAATTTTTGCCTCCAGGTGCTTCATCAGTTTTTTCTCCAACTGTAGGTGCCAGCATTTAGTTGCATTCATTTTGACTTTGTTATCTTCTGTTTATCAAGAAGGGCGCTTCCTCTAACGCCTTTCCTCTTCTTCAACAAGTAATAAAGTGGTGTTCCTGACCTTTAAATAATGAAAACCTCTATTTGTCTCAGGATTTCACCAGGATCTGAAAAATATGTCAAAATCTTCTTTTGCATATCATGAAAAATTGTTTTCAGTGGTGATACCTCTTGAGGAGATCAAACCAGATTCTCTGTGTCAACTATGATAAGCCTATTTGAAAAGCACCTGTTTATGAATGGAGCAGACCAGTACTTTGAAGCATAATCAGTATTATATCCTCTGCTTGTGTAGTGACACAGACCCTTAACCATTTCTTCAATATTTTGCTTTGTTGGAGCTGCAGACTACTTTCTTTTGGGAAAAACCAGTTAAGAGATAACTTGACCTCCTTGGATTGCAGTGGTACCCCTGCTTTCCATTGGTCTCTTACCTTGTTTTTCTGATCAAACATACCTTGAAATCAATTAATGCTCTGGCCATCTGCTTATGAATGAAGGAGGCCCTTTTCTCTTGGCAAAAATGTCGGATAATGTTTGATAAGCATTCTTGGAAAGGTTTCCTTTTATGTATGATGGCAAGCAAACAATAGTGAAAGTATTAATGCTTCTACCTTTGCCTGCAATCATTACTTTGCTTCCGAAAACCCTAGTAGTTGTGTTACTGCTTCTTAAAAACAAACATGCCTTACAGTCAGTTTGCAGTTCTTCAAGTCAACATTGGTGATCGCCCTCTACTTTTAAATGAAGGAGGCACCTTAACCCTCTGCTTATAGATGAAGGAGGTTCTTGGCCATGCCAAATTACAAGTCTGTTTGACAGTGTTGTCTTTCTTCTACTATGTTATCATGCTGAATGAAGCTGCAAGAGTTTGATGAGTAACTATTTGTCCTGAAATTGCATCTTAGGCTCATGTTCACATTGAGAAGCAGCTGTCTTCTCATGTGGAGCCAAGAATTTTCTTCTGAGAAGCTGACATGTCCCCTGCGCTTTTAGAATCCATAAACAGTGTAAAACACCTAAAATCATCTTGAGACTGTGGTCTATGCATTGCTGAGACTTAGGGGCGTGTAAGTGGCGTGAATTAGAGCTGTGACTAACTTCATTAGCAGAGTGGGAGGTCTGTTAGGATTGGTCTGTAGCAGATGGAGGTTTTTTGGCCTTTTGATGATTGCCAAGGGTAAAATGCCTTAAAGCGCCACTTCCTAACTTAGGGGAGGCTTTTTTGAACAGATTTGAATTGTCCTTTTAGAGCTGATAGGAAGAATAGTATGGCTGAGGCTAGGTAAGATCTAATAATGGGGTTTCATCTGGTCATGGGCGGACTGAAAAGTAGGAGAGAAAAACAAAAAATTTCATGGGGGTTTTCTAGATGATAAATTGACATATGGAGATCAGCTTCTAGAAAACTCAGCTAGGGATTTAGTCATCAACAACAGGTGAAAAATACTGATGACTAACAACATGTAGATAAAGTAGGATAAATCAAGAATAATTTATTCTAATGTTTCCCTAATGGATTTTTAAACATGGTATCAGATCCAACGACAATAAATTGAGATAATTAGAAGATCATATTTGCAAAGTAAGGACCAAGGTTCTAGAAGAAAGAGGAAATAATTATAAGAGAGAATTTTGGGCATGTTATTAGGTTGCAGTCTCGAGCTAGAGGAACGAGGAGTCTATAAGAATCAATTTTTGAAGACCAAAATTCTAGGCATCTAGCCTAGACAAATCTGAGCCATTTGGAGAGAGATTGAAGTTTTGTGTACAATTATAAAGGTCTGAAGTCATCACAAGAAGTCCAAATTTTGGTGTCAAATCAGAAGGTCCAAAATTCAAATTTTGAGCATGAAGTAAGGGTATACAAAGTAATTTTAATAAGCCCTTGTTAAAATACGAGGGACAAGGATGCGTCATTTCATAAGAATACCAATGTAATATTCCAAAAATTTAGCCTTCATCTAAATGGAATATTATAGTTGGAATTATCACTGGGTAGGTGAATAAATGGGTAGGGAGGCCCATTAACCTATTTAGAAGTAATAATAACAGTCCTAATGTGAAAGAAGGAAGAATAAGCAGCTAATTTGAGCACCTTTGGGTGTGAACAGGGGTGGGATCATATTGATTCAGTCAACTTTGACCAAGTCAACAAATCTATCTAGATGCATTGAATCTCCTTGATGAACAACACATTTTGGGTGGAGGACAACTTGCATGAGCTTGGTGGAACATGTGGATGTGACCCAGTGTGAAGAGGTTCAATTTCTATATATGGAGAAGATGGGAGCCTTTGGTATTCATGTTTTTGATATTATCATTTGATATTGGTCTGTTTAGACTTGGCTTCTTCTTGCTGTTTAGAAAGGTTGCAGTGTTGTTTAGCACTGAGTGTTCCCGAGTGGGAATCCCACCTCTTCCCTTGAGAAGCCTCTTGGGAGAGTTTTGTACTGCATTTCTCCACATCCAGGCTTGATGCCAAGCACCAATATTCAGCTACAATTTTATTTCTGCATAGAATAGTGCTGTGTTGCAGGGTGTTGTAGTGGAGGTTTGATAACACCATTTCCGGGTCTGTTTCTCAGTAGAGGGAACCTTCCTTCTCTTGAGAGATCAGCTAGGAAGATTTTTGGGCTCATTTCACATCTTTGCAATTGGCCAAAGTATTCCTCATCTCCTACAGTGCAGTCCCTTGCAGGAACTACGTCATTTTGCATAGAGCTGCAACAGCAGGGTTTAAGCCCTTGTTTTTTAGCTAGTTTCCTTGGGAAAGGGCCAACCCTTCTCCCGAAAAGCTAGAAGAAGGGATTCTCATCCCTATATTGTATATTTCATCTATTTTTATGTAATGTTGCAATATCACTATGTTATTTTAGAGCTGAAGATTCAGATCTTCTCTTTTTGTACTCAAGCTTTCAAGAAACCCTTGTCGGGTTGTCTTTATAATGTATTGAGGAGGCCAAATCTCTATTTTCTTAGCATATTGTTCAATAAAGTTCCAAATATATGATTTTATATCATTATTTTGTAGAAACCCTCAGAAAATAACGCTATCATGTGCTTCATAAATTCTACATAAGTCATGGGGTTTGGTAATTTTTAAGTTGATGTGAGGCCAAGAGGTCTGTTTAACTTATCAAAAGAGATTTTTTTCTATTCCTATTTTGTATTTGAGGGATTTAATACATATTATAAGGGAAACAAGCATTATTTCTTCCTATTAAAACGTAAATCTAAGAAAATAATGCTTTCAGGGTCAAATTGCTGCATTTTCCCCACTTGGGAGGATGTACAAAGGCTCCTTTTTGCTGCTGATTCTTTCATTTGATGGCAATGTGCTTCTCAACACATTTTATGAGATAATTTCTCACTGCTACTCTAGTATTGTGCTTATGCACTGCTGCATTCCCAATTGGGGATATTACAACCAAAATCGAACTCTTTGAAGGGGATTTAGGCATATTTTGGAAGACCCATCACAATTATAAAATCTATATATAGAAGCTGAGATACCTGGAATAGAGGTCACAGGCCTATGGATTATATATAAAATAAATCCATACCTGAACAGTGATGTGGAAGCTGGCTTCTTGGTGGACATTCAAGCCTCCCTGTAGTGATAGTATATAATGTCTAGAGAATTTTTTTTTGAGTCATTATGACCACACTAATAAACTAAGAATCATAGAATTTGTGAATATGTAACAAAAATATTCAATAATTATATGGTCAATGTTTGGTGAAACCCTATTCAAAGGGTCAATTTCAAAATTTGAAGTGAACCTAGTCGACATATCTTGGAATCTTCTACTACAATTAGTGATAAAGAAAGAATCAAGAATATTACCTTTTGAAAACTATGTGTGAAGATCATCTTGGAGATATGTAGTAGTCAGTTCTATAAGTTTAAGAGAAATAATATTATCTTTCACTTTTTTGTGGTCCATTGAAAGAAATCCTGGGAGGAAGCATTTTTGGACCAAATTGAAGTCCTCATATAAATGAAGTATTGATATCACTCTTTATGTTTTATTCATATAATAATATGTCTTTAGCTTACAAGAAAATGCAAAAAGCTCAATGGAATAACATGTTCATTTTTTAAGAGGCTAGCATAAACTGTTTTAGGGTTTAGTTTCTTGTATAATACTAGGTTTTGCAAGCTTTCATAGTGTTAAAATTGTTAATATATAGGATTGTAAACCCTAAATAGTACATATGAAAATGTGATGTGATTTTTCCCTCTTAGAAACCCTATCTCATAATGTCAAGGGTTTATAACGTATATGGAAAACCTTTACAAAAATGGAATTGAATAATGTCTAGGTTTTGTATTAAAAACACCAAGAATTAATATTCTAAAGTTTAATGGAAACCCTAAATTATATTCTTGTGCTTATATACTTTTTCTAGTAAATGTTATAGGTACAAAAACAAAATTGATAGCATACCTCATGAGAGCGAGCCCTTCAAAAGGAAACCCTACAAGGTTTGTAAAAAGATAAACTCAAGGTATGTTTAAGAAAACATGATCTGTAGCTAGTTTTTTTCATATAAAAAGGTATAATTATTTTTGGAATTTTCTTTATGTTATTAACTTTGTCATGTCTAGGTTTTTGAATCATCAACATTCTTAATTAGTGTGATTAATCTATATATTAAATCAACCATTGTCCTACTATAGTTTGTTCACTTTGATAAAACCATAACCTTTATGGTTCACTGTGTTAGGGTCTCGTGATTTGGCAGATTGGTAGACCGAATGACAGGGTAACATCAGACTAGTCTTTGGAGTCTTAGGACCTAGCCTTCCTGGATTTAGAGAGGGCTTTCTCTATAGATGGAAAGGATGTGTTCTTGTTTTCTTTAGATGGTTGATTTTAGGCTAGTTGTTAAGTTTAGGGTTTGTTGATTGTTTTGGTTGGGTAAGATGAATAGGTAGAATAGGTGGAGTGAGAGGTCTTCAAATCATTGGGCTATGGAGTCAATGAAAGTAATGGGTATCTCAATAATGAATCAGAGTGCATTACAAGGCCAATCTAGTGTGGTCAATAGATCCTTAAGGTCATGAGTGAAGTGAAATGGACATTAAGTTGGGGAAAAACAAGGTAGGGCAAAGGGCAGTGAAGTATCCTTTGTCATATACCCATAAACAAGAAGGTCTCAAATATGATAAGAAAAAGACACTAATCATGAGATAGGGAAAACCATTTACTCAATGACAATACTTAAACAAATGAATATCCAAGATATACATTTCAATGAAACAAAGAAAGCAAGAAAAGCTTATCTAACTTTAGTAATTTCACCTTTAGAATTGGAAAACATATAAGATGACACAAATAGCTTTAATCAATCAAAGAGGGAACTCCTAGAAATTTTTGATCAAGCTACAAAGAACTCTAAGGCAAACTGATAGGCATGGACAAAGGGCAAGATCAGAACAAGACCTCCTTGGCTTAACCTAACAAGTAATACTTTAAAGAGAGATTTCAAAAACATAGTTTAGATAGCATCAAATAAGCAGGGCTTGCCAGGAATCATATTTTTAAACTAGCATATTAATCCATAGATGAAGCAAACAAGCATAACGAGGCTTAAGGAGCAGCTAAGAATTCCTTAAACACACCGAGCAGAGGAAAACATCAAGGCAATAGAAGGCAGGATGGCTAAGGTGCTTCAAAGAGCATTTCTTAACCTATACTTTTATGTTCTACTGCATATCGAAGGATGAAACACAATGATAAAAAAGAAAACATGAAAAAATTAGAGGCACATCACCATTAAACCAAGCTCAGGGATCTTGCAAACAAGCTTCTCCATCATCAATCCAAGCAAGCCATTCATAAACTTCACAACACCAATTTCTTCTCCAAGCTCATAAAAACCATGTATTGATCTCAAAGCTCATCAAAAGCCAACATTTACAATGAATCCCTCGTGCTCTATTTAACTCAGCAAAGCAGGGAAAAAACCCTAGATAGGGTTGGAAAATGTCAAAATCACTCAGAAATGTCATTTATTCCTAAAAGACCATGCAAGGCCCAAGGCACAAAATATCTCAAGAAATAAATGCTAAAATAACTTCTTGCACCTAATTATAGAGTGATTTGCCTTAAAAAACACTAAAATATGATTTTACAATAAACAAGTGTGTTTTGTTGACTTTTGGCCAAAAACACATTAAACAGTCCATTTGCGCAGTGCCACTTTTAGTAGAAAATAGGCTCTTTTGCAACCAAGTTTTGGACCCATTTCCAACGTTGGATTCAGCTCCGTGATGGATCGTTGGAAAGCCTGATGAGTCTAATTTCAAAAAATTCTTTTAGGTTTCTTATCCAGCCCCCGTAGCCTAGTCAAAATGTCAAAATCCCAAGACTTCCATTAGCGTAGCGCCAGGTCTAAAATAGTGGCAGAATGGTGAAAAATGAGGGTTTTTTTGACCTTTTGAGGGGTCAAACATGCTCCAAATTATCTAAAACTTGGTGAGAAAAGTGCGATAGGTGTGAGAAATTAAAAAATGTTGAGTTCTCCTCTTGAGGATGCTCCATGCATTAGCGTAGCACCAGTGGCGCTGCGCTAATGAGCCTTTAAAATCACAAAAAACAAAAAGTTTTCCAAATTTGCTCAAAATTGGTGGAGACCTCCCTCAAGGGATCTTGGAAAACTGTTGAGAAGCCTCAGCTAAAAATCCAAGGCTATCATTCTCTTTCTCTTCCTTTAGGGTTTGGACTTCAAGGAGGACTTCCTTCAGTTTGGCACAAACAAGCTTGTTTTTCTTTGCATAATGCTTGGTCATCTTTCTTTGCAACTCTAAGCCTTCATTTTCCTTCTTCATCTTGGCCTCTAGGTGTATGTTTTCCCTCTCAAGCCATGACTCTCGATCATGTTCAATTTCCATGGCAAGGAGTTCAGTGAGGGAGATTTTCTTTGCTAGGGCTGATTCCTCTTCCTTCTGTTTTGCCAATGCTTTTCTTAACCCTATGGTTTTTGGCCTCTTCCTAGGTTGTTCCTCTTCACCTCCACTTTCTTCATATGGGTCTATGTATTCTTCTATTTTCACTTGTGCTCTTTGGGCTTCTTTCCAGGATTTGAGTGCTCTAGCCTCATAGATGGCTTGTTGGGCACTCATTTTCTTGTTTTCCATCTGATAGAAGTGAATGGCATCCTTTGCACTATCCAACTTAGCTTCTAGATATTTTATTTGTGCATTATTATATTGGAGGAGGGAGTTTGAAATTATTGTTTCATTTTCTTCATCACTTTTTATATGGATAAGTTCAAAGTCCCTTTCTATTTCAGGATCCTCCTCTTCTACCTTTACCTTTTGCTTACCTTTTTCCATCTTTCCTTTGCCCTTGTCAAGCCTTAGAGTTGATTTAGATGGCAAGGTCCCTTGCCTTTTGGAGGCAGCAAACACTTGCCTTGGCCCTCTTTGGTAGGTGCATGCAAGAGGTGTGATGGTGAATTTGGTAGTGTCTTCATCATGGCTGTGACCTTGAGTGCTGCCATCAACTTCTTTATCTTTACTATGATCCTTATCAGTCATCCCATGCTCTGTTTGATCACTGCCGTCTTGAACTTCAACACCATCATCATCATTACCTTCATTACTGCCTTTTGTACTGTAACTTTGGTCTTCATTTGGACTATCAGCCCGTGCACTTGCTTCATCTTGGTTTTTTTCATCATTAGGGTATTTTTCTTCATCATCTCCTGCACTATCATCATTTTCATTACCACTAGGAGGCTAATTGGTGTCATGACTGTCATGACTATCTCCTTTGTTGTCTTGTTTCTCACTTCCTGTCCCATCAGTGTCATCTTCTTTGTCACTATCTTGTTCTTCAAATTCAGTTTCTGCCTCATCATCTTCCTCTTCCATATAATCATTGTTATCCTTATGACTTTTCTCACTGTTTTCATGGTTATTCACATTTTCCCCTTGAATTTCATGTTCACTGTCTCTTTGACTGTCAACCTCCTCATTTTCCTCAACATCTTCTTGGATATCACTTTGGGCTAACTCATTTGCATCATTACCATCACTGCCTCCTTCCAAATTGTCACTATTTCTGCCTTCATCAATGCTATGTGAATTTCCCTCTTCTTCACCATAATTTCCCTCATCTATCTCCATGTCTTCTACCTCTTTCTCACTATCTATTGGCTCATCCTTATGTTCATCATTTGCTTCCATGTACTCTGGCTCAACATGATCCTCTTGGTTTTCAACATTATCATCAAATTCATCTTCATTATGGACTGATTTTATCATCACCTTCACCCTTATCTTCATGTGATTCCTCATTGCCACTTCCTACTTCACTTGATGCATCAAGAGAAGGAGAGGAAGGAAGGTTTTCTTATGGTGAGGGTACTTGTGCAGATGAGGAGGGCAGATTTGGTTGATGAGGAGGCTGTGGGATTGTGAAAAAATCATGGGCTATGAAGAAATTCCAAGGTATACCTTGCTGCTCCAATTGATGTAGTACCACCATCTTGATCAGGGAATGGTGGAACAAGCTATGCATTTGCTAGGAATGATTCCTCCTACAAACAATAGAAGACATTTTCTCAATGCTCCTATAGATATAGTAGGGCAAGTTGATCACCTTAACCCCTGTGAAATGCATGAGGAGTCTGACATGGTAGGAATAGAGCCTGGATTATCTCCCTTCACAAGTGAAGTACTTCATGATAACAAACATCAAGGGTGAAAATCTATATTTGAGGTGTGAGAAAGGGAAAATTGTCTTGCTGCCTTCTCTATACCTTGTTTTGATGAATGGCTCAAAAAAGACTTTGTCCAATTTTCCCTTCTTTAACCACTTCTCACCTATAGCAAGGATACCTATGGCCTTAGAGATGGCACCTGCTAAGATCTCAAAATCTACTCTTGCAAGGCTTGAGTGCTTGTTGTGTAAGTTGAGAATGAGGAGCCTTGTAAGCTCAGAGTGGCTCTTCACTTGTTTGACCTTCTCACAAAATTGAAAACGTCTTGTATTTTGAAAACATGATAAGATCCTAGGAGAGGAGGTGATGGAAATTGTTCTTTGAGGTTCCATTCTGTTTACTTTTCCTCCCTTATGTTTTGGTCTCAAAGGCCTTTGACCTGTATCACTACCATTGCGGTTCTCAACTCCTAACATAATGATAGGATATTTTGGTTGAAAAATTAGGGTTTGGTGAAGCAAGGTGAAAATGGTGATGAAGTCAAATTTGGTGAATGAGTGATGTGGAGGCTAGGGTTCTTAGGATTTAGTAGCTTTGGAGCCTAAGGAGGCCTTTGTCAAAAATATATTTGCAGCCACCCTAACTTACTTACCCTCATACGGTTTCAAGGAGAAAAAACAAAGGTTGTTTTCATATGAAGGTATAGGGTTTACCCTCTTAGTGTTTGAACTTTAAAGCCACAAAAGACTAAAATCAATTTGGAAAATTTCTTGGGACAAGGGGAGAATGTCACTTACCAATTCTTGGCCCTTCTACAAATCCTGGAGGCAGCTTAGAGGATGGAATTTAGAATTAGGGCAAGAGATTTTTCTTTTTGGAGGCTTTCTGCGTTAGCGTAATGTCATGCCCGAGCTGTCAAGTCGGCCCATTTGCGCAGCGCTGGCAGGCCTGCCCATGGGTTAGCGCAGTGCTAGGTGCGTGCAGTAGTGCCGGTGAGACTTCGGGCAAGTCAGGCCCGGATTTGCGCAACGCCCGAGATTTGCGTAGCGCCAGGCCAAATTTGCGTAGTCTCATTTTGTTCTGAACGGGCGGAGGATGAATTAGCACAGCGCCATCCCTTTTTTGTGTAGCGCCACTAATTTGTGTAGCGTGAGACAAAATTGCCCAGAAACGGCCAGAAAACCTTGTTTTTGTTCCTGAAGCCTTTTTCTCTCTTTACCAAGTGCTAAATGAGTTTGAAATGAAAATTGAAACACCTTTATACCCTTTGAGAGTAATAAATCAAATTTATAAACCCACTTTACTATGTTAGCATTGGGTCACTTTATAATTTCCACTAATGTCTCCTTGACCTTTTGCAGGTGCCTATAACCTTCTTAAGTGATTTTCTTTGGGTAATAGTGTATTGAAGAATGAAAAGGCCCCCTCCCCCTTTTTTAGCTTTGAAACTCTAGGGACTATCGAGACTGTCTCTTTTGACAAAATGAAACCATGATTCTACCCCTTCTTATCATTTCTTGAGTGCAATTGACCTAAAACATGAGTTTCTTACCTTTTACAGATTTGACAGTGATATGTCTTTCTAGAAAAGGTGTGTACATCAGGTTGACCATGTTTTCCCGTTGGCCATTTCTGATTTCTGTGGGTGCCATAACACAGGGTTTTTGGTCTCTTTGTCATTGTTTTGACTTTTACAGCCTTTAGTCACCCAACATGGATTTTAGGGTCAGCAAGATTTTCATTTTGACATTTCACCTCATGTTTTCTTCCTTTGATCAGTTTTAAGACATTGACTACACTGGGAAGCCTAGGCTCCATCACACTAATATTGTTTACCATTTATCCCTTTGGTGTAGGTGAAGCAGTGTTTCTTTGAAAAAAATTAGAGAAACCATGGACATCCTTTGAATGCCTTCTGTTGTTATGAAGGAGGACTTATCATCTTCATTTGACATGTTTTGTATATCCTTCCAAACCTTTAGGTTTTAGGGCTGTCAGAGAAGAATAAGCAGTGTTGTTTTCTAAGTTCTCTATAGCCCTTTCAAGTTCATTCATTTATGTTCAGTTCACCTCACCTTTTTCCCTTATTCATTCTTGATTTCTTAACATCTTCAATGTGTCCTTGGTTGTGTTGCTTTTCCTTTTGTCTTGGTGGTCTTTCTGATGGTTTCTTGCTTGGCAACACTATTTTTTCAACCAATCCCAAAAACCCTGAATCTCATTGTACATAGGCCTACTACCTTTTCCTTGCTGTGGATGTCTTCTTGTGATGATTTCACCCTATTACCTTACCTCTTCTTATGTTGATGGCAATCTTGATCATTTTGCAAAAATTTTAATAAGGGCAACTATCCCTTGCAGAATTTGTGCTTTGGCCAAGGAGGCCTTCCCTTGAAGGGTTTTTAATTAGTTTTGGACAAAGTCACTTAACCCTCTACTTCTTTGAATGTAGCCTCTTTAAACAGGAAAAACAAAGACTTGGCCTTTGCTTGAAAACTTGATTTGGGATCCTTAGGTGTAAAATAGAGTTTTGTGCAAACTAATGTATTGAAGATCCAAAATCCGATGTACTTGATTTATCTAAAGAGCCTACAGAGATAGTTTTGAGACCATCAATGCTTGAGGTATTTTTGGAGATATAAGAGAGCTGGTTGATTGGTGGCCCTAGGTAGCAGTGGAGGGGTTAGGTAAAACAAAACAGAGGATTGAGGCCAAAGGTGACAAAACATATACAAAATGAGTGACATGATCCCATGATGGGTCTTCGGGAATTAGTGAGTTGAGCTTGACATGATGGGATGATGAAATAGTGAAAAATTTATCCTAAGGATAATGAAGGCAGTGAGATTTCTAGAACTCACAATGTTTATGAACTTTTTTTCTAGAAATATAGGGTAAGTATTTAGTCATCCATGAGAAGAAAATATTACTGATGACTAACAATGGCTCCACTTGGGGAGGGTAGCTCCTTTTCAGGAGGTGTCCATAACTTTCAGATCTTTGGTTTTTATGGAGACCAGTGCCCCATCCATTGGGCAGATTTTTACCTCTTTTCACTTGATGATGCTTTCTTTGAGGTTTTGATCTCAATAATCTGAAAAAACATGATTATATCAGCTTCATCTCTACCTACCCAACCTACTTGCCTAAATTTTTTTCTTTCTTGGGTGCACTTGAACTGGCAAACCCTTGACATTCTTTTTATCTTGAAAGAAAAAAAACTATCTACTTATATCTTATTTCTTCCAAGAGTTTAGATTATACTAATGAACCCTTTTATTCTCTACTTAGACTAACTGACTGTCAAGATTAGGCTATATAAAAAACTCTATTCTCTAAGCTATAAACATGAAATTGAAAGCATGGTTTAAATCAAGATTAGGAAATCTGACTTACCATGGATTTGTGGCATAAGAACAAGCTGCACACAAATATTATTTTTGTACAAACAATACTAGAAAAATAAGGGCTATGATATATCATTTGCTATTCATCCCCATTTTTCTCCTTGGTTCTGTTTTAAGCATGTGGAACTAGTATCTTTCTTTCCTAATCTATCTTTTGACAAGTCAAGTTTGAATGATTTGACCAGATATCTTTCACTAACTTATCAAAAATAAATTGAAAACATGTTCAGCCATGATTAGGCTAGATGACTGAACAAGACTTCCTTATGAACCGGTAGTGGCATTTAAGCTTACACACTTTCAGTAGTACTATTTTTTGGGTATCGGGCTATACCTTTTTTCAAATCTGCCCTCTTTTTCATTCTTTCAATGTTTTTGTGTTTTTTGTGATTTTCTCATGCAATGTTTATGTATAATGAATGAAAATTTTATACTAAGGGTTTTTAAAAAAATGATACTTGAGCATCCTCTCCTCGAAAGGATATCCTAACATTCTTTGTTCGTTCAGTTCTTGTAAACGGAAATCATAGTTACCTCCATTTGAAAGCATGGTACAAGGATTTTTCCAAAATTTGTTAGGTCCCTATATTACTAGTATAGTCCCTTATTGCTGTTAGTGTAACCCCCTTATTGTTATTATTGTACCCTTGTAACCCCCATACTATTATTATTGTGCCCTTAAATTATTATTATTAGGTTGGCTAGGATTACATTGTGGCCCCACTAGGATTACATTGTGGCCCTATGGACTCCTATATATAGAAAGGAGGTTTTGTAATTTGTATCATCCAAGAATTGTTCATTCATGTAATGTATTGGAGGTTGGCCCCTCGAAGTGGTTTATTTCTAAGGTGTTGATATCTCTTTTCTTCTATTTTTGGAGCTGGTTTCACAACATTTGGTATCAGAGCTTTGGATTCTGGGGTTTCGCTGCCCCAAACAGGTTATCGTGGAATTTTCGCTATAATTTTTTTTCTAAGAAGGTTCACAAGATAAAATTTTGAGAGTACGAAGCTGAAATCCTGAGGAACATCGTCACAAAATTTCAGAACTTGGTTCACAATATTTTTGGAGATATGATCTGTGGAAGTTAGGGCTTTTTGTAGGCTCCTCAATTTAACCTAAATAGGTCATCGCAGAATTTGCACTATAAATTTTGTTCTACGAAGTTGCAGAAGCTGAAATTTTTAGAGAGCAAAGCCGAAATCCTAAAGAACATCATCGCAAAATTGTAGAGCTTGGTTCACAATATTTTCAGAGATATGATCTGTGGAAGTTAGGTTGTTTTCAAGCTCCCGAATCTCATCTCAAGGAGGTTATCGTGGGAAAACCTTCATAACTATCCCTCTGAGCATCAGATTGGAAAGATGTAAAAAGTGGCCACAAGTACACGGATTGAAGTTTCTTGTCTATCAATTTCAGAGCCGAAGGAGGAAACAATGACACATGGAAATTCATACAAGTTAGCTATACTGAACCAATCCTTAATTGGGTAATTGTGGGAGATTGGACATAACTTTTCCTTGAAGAATCCAAATCAGGTCAGACCTGTGGCATTCGAAAGAAGATTCAGAGGACGACTTCAGGGCAAAATTTCAGATATTGAAGATTCAAACTCACAGAGATAATTTAGTTTCAATATCGAGCTCCTCAAAATCAAGAAAAAGGTGTGTATTTTTTTTTTCAAATTGCATAAGTCTTGTTTGAAAAATCAGTTCTAGTTGATTCCAAAGGCCTATTGAGCATAGCTATCAGTATTGGGTTCTAAAATGACTCTTAAAAATAATTCAACACCCATTAAGCCTTCAGAAGGCTCTACTATGACTCATGAAGATGAAGAAATGCAAGATGAGATATCAAAAGTCCATGAGCAAGTGCACCAAATTTCGCTATCACAAAGAGCAACAAAAAATGAAATGGAAGTTGTGAAGAAAGGCATGGAAACTAAGATGGATGGTTTGAAGAAAGGTGTGGAAGCTAATATGAATGGTTTGGAAGCTAAGATGGATGGCATGGAAGTTGGCATGGAAGCTAAGATGGAGGACATGGAAGCTAAGATTGATGAAAAAATGGAAAACATGAAGAATGATCTAAAAGCAGACATGGAAGGTTTAAAAAATTTGATACAACAAATGTTTCCTAATGGTGAAGAGATAGTAGAGGAAACTCATGATGAGAACAAAATAAATGATGATCGTGATTTCATAAACTCTAATTTTGGCAGGAAGAGCCACCATATTCCAAAGATGGATATGAGGAAGTTTTATGGCAAGGATCCCATAACATGGATATTACATATGGAGCAATATTTTGATCTCAATAATGTGCAAAACGCACAAAAGGTATGCATTGCAACTTTTCATCTAGAACAAAATACATTTGTATGGTATCGATGGCTTTGCTCCCGTAAAAAAATTGTCACTTGGTCAATTTTTATGGAGGAAATGATAGCACATTATGAGAATACAAAGAGCAACACCTTCTTTAGCCAATTGATAAATCTCAAACAAAAGGGTTTAGTGGGGAAGCACATTGAGGATTTCAAAAAATTGAATATAAGGGTAACTGATATTCTAGAGGAACACAGGATCAATCTCTTCATAGGTACTTTAAAGGATAACATCCAACATGAAGTTCGTGTTTTGGAACCTGATTCATTGGAGAAGGCATTCAGGTTGGCAAGAAAAATTGAATGTAAAATTATGGTGACAGAGAAGCCTACCACTCAGTTCTATAAAG
Organism: Pinus albicaulis; assembly: GCA_034641835.2. Lineage (NCBI taxonomy): Eukaryota > Viridiplantae > Streptophyta > Pinopsida > Pinales > Pinaceae > Pinus > Pinus albicaulis. The sequence goes on along the minus strand of CM076576.1, from coordinate 562,360,433 downwards.
AGGGAAGTGTTGCTACTCCTAGTTTTCAACAATCTACAAGGTTGACACCACAACAATTGGAAGAAAAAAGAGCAAAAGGGCTTTGCTACAGTTGTGATAGCAAATACACTAAAGGTCATAAGTGTGCTGAGAAGAAATTATTTTACATAGATTGTGAAGAGGAAGAAGAAAATGAACAAGAGGAGGATATACACCAGGAACCAGCTCTAGAAGAGGAAGAAATAAATCTGACCATATCGTGTAATGCACTGGCAGGAATTACCACTCCTCAAACTCTCAAGATAGCAGGACAAATCAAGAAGAAAAAGGTAATAGTGTTGATTGATTCAGGTAGCACCCATAATTTTATTCATTGTAAGGTAGCCAAGGAATTAAATTGTTTCCTATACCCAGCACCGGAATGTCAAGTGATGGTTGCAAATGGAGGAACTATAAATTGCTCTGGAAAATGCCATAACATCAAGCTAACCATGGGGGAATATGTGTTGACTAGTCCAATGCTTTCCATTCCTATGGGAGGTGCTGATGTTGTACTAGGAGTACAATGATTACAATCTTTGGGGACGGTAGCTTTTAATTTTCAAGAACTTTTCTTGAAATTTTTTTTCAGAAGGAAAGGAAGTCAAATTACGGGGTATTGCGGGGAAGCCAGGAAGGATAATAAGCTCTAATGTCATGACAAAGCTTCTAAAGAAAGAACAACGAGGCGTAATTGCACAATTATGCTCATTAGAAGTTCCAACATCAAAATCATCTATTTCTGCAGATCTCCAACAAGTCTTGGACAATCATTCCAAGGTGTTTGAAACTCCCAAAGGACTCCCACCTATTCGTGATCATGATCATGCTATTCATTTGATTCCAGGAAGTTTTCCTCCAAACATCAGGCCTTATAGATATCCTTATGTCCAAAAGAGCGAAATTGAACGTATGATTGCAGAAATGTTAGAGGCGGGTATAATTCAACCTAGTCAAATTTCTTTCTCTGCTCCTGTAGTATTGGTACACAAGAAGGATGGATCATGGCGCATGTTTCCGGATTATAGGGAGCTCAATAAGCTCACCATTAAAGATAAATTTCCCATTCCTGTGATTGATGAATTATTGGATGAATTACATGGAGAAATTTATTTTACCAAGTTGGATCTTCGTTCAGGATATCATCAAATTAGAATGAAGACTGAAGATATTCTAAAAACAACATTTCGAACTCATGAGGGTCATTATGAATTTTTGGTCATGACTTTTGGCCTTACCAATGCACCTTCTACATTTCAAGGGTTGATGAATTCCATTTTCAAACCCTTCCTTAGAAAATTTGTGCTAGTATTTTTTGATGATATACTAATCTACAACAGGTCTTGGAAGGCTCATGTTCAACATGTTGATAGGGTGCTCAAACTATTGTAGGAGAAACAATTATATGCAAAAACATCCAAATGTTTCTTTGGAGTACAAGAGGTGGAATATCTGGGTCATATTGTATCTCACGAGGGTGTTAAGGTAGATCCTAACAAAATTAAAGCCATTAAGGAATTGAAAATCCCCACAACCATAAAGCAGTTGCGAGGATTTCTTGAGTTAACAAGGTATTATTGCAAGGTTTTTAAGAATTATGGGAGAATAGCAGCACCTCTAACAACATTATTGAAGAAAGATGCATTTTCATGGACTCATGAAGCAACTAAGGCCTTTGAACATCTTAAAGAGGCAATGTTCCTAGCACCGGTCTTAGCTATGCCAGACTTCACAAAAACCTTTATTGTGGAATAAGATGCCTCAGGAAATGGAATTGGTGTTGTTTTAATGCAAGAAGGAAGACCCATTTCTTTTTAAAGTCGTCCAATCAAAGGAAAGTATTTATAGAAACCTATTTATGAGAATGAAATGTTAGCAATACTGCATGCACTAAATAAATGGAGAACTTACCTAATGGGAAGACACTTCAAGGTAAAAAGAGATCATGATAGTCTTAAACACTTTTTGGAACAAATGCTATCTTCAGAAGAGCAGAAAAAATGCATCACAAAGATGTTGGGTTATGACTTTGAAATAATCTAAAAAAAAGGGAAGCTAAATGTTGTTGCAGATGTACTCTCAAGAAAGAGTGGAGAGGTGGAAGCATTGCTTTGTGCCATTTCTATTATCCAACCAGATTGGATAATCGAAGCAAGAGATGAATGGAAGAAGGATGAAGAAGTGTGGACACTCATTAAAAAGTTGCAGCAAGATCCTAGTACATCTGATACATTTAGTTGGAAAAATGATTCCTTATGGTACAAAGATCGCTTATATCTTTGTAAGAATTCCCAACTAAAACAAAAGATTCTTTTGGAATTGCACACTTCTCCTTTAGGAGGACACTCAGGATTTTTAAAAACTTACCACAGGGTGAAGAAACAATTTTTTTGGGATGGCCTTAAATCTGATATTCAAAATTTTGTGGTAGAATGTTTGGTTTTCCAGTAGAATAAAGTTGAGAAAATTAAGACCCTGGGTCTTCTACAACCTTTATCCATTCCAAGTCAACGTTGGGAGGAGATTTCAATGGATTTTATCACAGGTTTACATAAGTCCGAAGGAAAGAGTGTCATCATGGTGGTAGTTGATAGACTTACCAAGTATGCACACTTTTGTTCATTATCTCATTCATTTAAAGCAAGTACAATTGCTACTACATTTATGGACACAATTCAAAAGCTACATGGAAACCAAAGGGTTATTGTGAGCGACAGAGATCCCATTTTTACTGGAAATTTTTGGACGGACTTATTTTATTGTTTGGGTACTCAATTAGCTCATAGCTCATCTTATCATCCTCAATCCGATGGTCAAACTGAGATAGCAAATAAATGTTTGGAAGGATATATTCGTTGTTTTGTATCTGATAAACAAACACAATGGGTCAAGTGGTTACCTCTCGCTGAATGGTGGTATAACACTTCCTTCCATACTGTAGGAAAAATGACCCCATTTATGGCACTTTATGCATATCATCCACCATCAATCACATCATCTTTAAGAGAAAATTCGAAGGTTCAAGCAGTGGAATATCACATCGAGCATCAACAGGAAGTTCTCCAACTCTTAAAGGACAACCTAAATTTGGCACAAAATCGAATGAAACAACAAGCAGATCAACATCACAGCGAGAGAAGTTTTGATGTAGGAGACTGGGTATTTTTATGGCTAAAACCATACAAACAAATGTCCCTCAAGCAAGCTAAGAAGGATAATAAATTATCACCAAAGTACTATGGTCCTTACAAGGTGTTGCAAAAGATTGGTACTATGGCATACAAGTTGGAGCTTCCTGCTTCTTCACGAGTGCATCCAATTTTCCATGTTTCATGCCTAAAGAAGGTTATAGGTGAAAATCTTCTAGTTCAAACAATATTTCCAGAACTTGATGAGGAAGGAAAAATCATATTGGAACCTGAAGCGGTCATGGAAACCAGAACTCGACAGCTATGGAATCGATTAATTTTAGGGTATCTCATCAAGTGGAAGAACTTACCCACTAAAGATTCTACATGGGAGGATGAGAATTTTATATAGAGGCACCCAAATCTACTCAAGCGTTGAGGACAACAATTTTTTGAAGGAGAGGGGCATGCTAGGTCCCTATATTACTAGTATAGTCCCTTATTGTTGTTAGTGTAACCCCCTTATTGTTATTATTGTACCCTTTTAACCCCCATATTGTTATTATTGTGCCCTTAAATTATTATTATTAGGTTGGCTAGGATTACATTGTGGCCCCACTAGGATTACATTGTGGCCCTATGGACTCCTATACATAGAAAGGAGTTTTTGTAATTTGTATCATCCAAGAATTATTCATTCATGTAATGTATTAGAGGTTTTCCCCTCAAAGTGGCTTATTTCTAAGGCGTTGATATCTCTTTTCTTCTATTATTGGAGTTGGTTTCACAACAAAATTTTTCAAACAATCCATGTTCTCCTTGGTATTTCCTCTTTGAGTCTTGCTTCCCAAATTTTTTTTTGTCAAAGGTCCTCCTTAGGTAGAAAAGGTGTTCTTTATCAGCTTCGAAAAAAATGAGGATGTCATCAATGTATATCATGGAGAAAAAGTTGAAAACAGGAGCCATGGCTCTTTGGAAGGTGTCTTCAGCACTCCATAGCCCAGGAAGCATTTGGTCAAACATGTAGTTAGTCCAAGGAACTTTGAAAATGTCTTTATGTTGATTGATCTGAAATGGTATCATCTGATGGTAACCTGGAACACTAGCATGCAATGCCATGTTGTTATAAACTCCTACCTTTGTCATAGGATGATTTATCTCGGGAAAAGGTTTTTTGTATTTTAGGGAGGTTTTTCCTAGGTACCTAAAGACTATACACGACCTGCATCCTTTGGATTTCTTTGTTAGTGACACCGTTTTTCCAAGGGTTTCATTGTTTTTCTTGGAAGAAGACCTCTTAGGAACAATGTCTATGTCACAAGGCTTTAAGCTTTCATTCCTATATATAAAAGCATCCTGAAACTTCTTGCATAACCTTATGTATTTTAGTTTTATGTGTAATGACAAGGTTCTCGACAACTTAGTCATTTTGGGCCTTCCTAGGCTTCCTACATTATACTCCTCTATATCAGTTCTAGTAGACACTTCTTTAGGGTCAATAGCAACATTTGTGAGAGTAAAAAATTCTTTTAAAGGGACAAAACTCTTTGATGATGAGGTATCTATGTAAGGCAAAAACATAAGACTCTTTTGATCCAGATTCCCAAAGTTTTTGTTCTGTGAGGGTATTTCAGCACTTCAGGATTGGAAAAAGGGAAAAGTTGTGATTTTAAGGTTTTCCCTTCATTTGAACAACCTGACTCAAATCCTAAACTGATTTTTGGTTTTGCAATTGCCTTTTCAGTTTGCAGAAAATCAAGTCTAGTTTTATCATCATATGGTTGTTCAGGGCTGCTAGAGTTTTGACTATTGAGCTCTCCATGAAGAGATTAGTTTGACTGTTGTAGTATGTCTAGATGTGTTTCAACTTCATCTACCTGCTCATGAATGTCTCCTTCAGTATGTAAAATAAAATAATCAAGATCTGAATGTATGGAATAAAGAGGTGAATTGCCTGCCCTTTCTTGACTGCTAACCATATATTTCATGTGCGACTCTCGGTATAATCTCCTTGTTTGGTTAAAAACATGGATGGTAGAATAGGACATGTCTAGTTGAAGGTTCCCCTGGAGCTTGGCTCCCCAAGATTTGGATAAAAGCATGCCATACTTGGGGGGAATATCTGCCACTACTATGTCCATGACTAGATTCTTAGCAAGAACTTGTGCCAGGTTGACACAAAGATCCTTGATCAGGCCCAAACACTTGACCCTACTCGAATCGAAGGAGTACAAATCTTTGTAAGGTTTAGTTATTTCTAGGCCTAATATATCCATCACAACTTTTGGCATGAGATTGTGAGAGGCACCGAAATCCAGCATGGCATTATGTAAGATTTTTTTCTTATGTTTAGGCTGATATAGAAAGGGGGAAGGGCACCTTCTTGATATTTTCCCTCTATTTTGGGTCCAAACAACAATTCAGGTGTGTCATCAGCCAAGTGTAAAGTGTCGGCATCATTTCCCATGTTTTGAAATTTCATAACTTGAGATTTTTATGTGCCTTGGGTAATCAATTCAATGAGGAGCATGGTAATTTTGATTTTGGAAATCTCTCCTTCAAAACTAAAAGTTACTTGTGTCTTAGAAATATTTACATAAGTTTTCTCAGGCATAACCTTTTCCACAAGTTTATTTTGCTGAATCTGATTTGGGACTTTAGACAACATGATTTTCTCAGGGCTACTAGTTGAGGTACTAGGGCAGCTTGGATCACTATTTTGTTGGAGGATTCTTTCTTTGTTTGGATCAGCTTTCTTAGCCATATTTTTTGTGTCTGTTGTCCTCTTGGGGGTGCTTCAGGTGCTTTCTAAAAAACAATGTCTATTTGGATTTTCTTGGGAGAATCTAGGTTCTTTTTGCTCCTAAGGTCATATTTCCTATGGACTTCCATTATGGAATTTTTAAATCCCAAGCAGTAGTCTTCAGAATCCTGATGGTTTGTGTCAGTTCGATATGAGGAAAATAAAACTTGTTCTTCTTTAGTGAGAAAAACATCATCTTCATTATCAGAACCTATTAGGTTTATATGGCTTTCTTCAGGTTCTATAATTTCTCCTTCTTCTTCATCTACACAGTTTTGTTGAAAGGGAGGTCTAATTTGTTGGTCATTTTCCCTTTGTTTGATTTAAGGAGTGTCTCTTCTAAATTTTTGAGCTCTATTTATGTTTTGGGGATTGAATTGGTTGTCCCTAGGAGGTGTCCTTTCGTTCAAGTTTATCCTTTCTATCATTCTTTCCATGGTTCTCATTAGGTTGTCCATTTTGGTATTAGATGAGGAGGTTGAGGGCATGGTTTCATCTTTGTAGGCCACTCTCTTCCCTGATCTCATCCTGGCTCTCTTCTCAATCAAGTTGACCTTTGCACTGATAGCTACCCTTTTCATTTCTTCTAAAGTTGCGGGGTCTCTCTCTCTCAATTGGAATGTCATGTCCAGATCAAAGCCTTCAGGAAATTTCACTAGTTCTAAGCCTTGTGGGGGTTTCATGTGACGTGGGAGGGAATTGTAGACACTGTTAAATCTGGTGCAATAATATTGTACACTTTCCCCTACATTCCTCTTAAGATTTTTATATTTAGAAAGGATTTGGAGGGGATTTTTCTTGATTTCCCACTTGTTTATGAAATTCTGGTAGAGGGAAGGGAGATCATGTATTGTGTTAGGAGTTAATGCTTTGAACCATTTTTTGGCCTCTTCTCCTAATATTTGTGCAAAGATCCTCATTTTAATGGTTTATTCTTCTATTTCCGTGTAATCAAAGGCCTCATTTATCCTATCTACATGATGTTGGGAAGTGATGGATTTAGCTTCTATGAAATGAGGGATCTTGGATTGGTAGTCATTTGGAAAAGGCACTAGAGGTTGAGGTAAATCCAAGGGGGCATACCAAGTTGCCATGATGGGAGCTAATGGAGGATTTAGAAGAGCAGGGTTTGTGAAAGCAGGTGTATGATGAAGCGGAGTGGTTTTCACAGTGGTGATATGGATGGGTGTGGTGGAAGTACTTGGACCAACAAATTGATTTTTAGCAAACTTAGTATGGAAAGAGTTGAAGTGATGGAGAAGCTGAAAGTTAGGTGGTGTGGAAGGAGAGGCTTCTCTACTATAACTCTGCTGCAAATCTATGGGCTCAAGGTTAGTCTGGTAAATATTATTTTGTGACTTGGTTCTGAAAAGGTTCTTTGTATGGTGCAAGTAAAACTGGGGATCTTGAAAAGCTGTAAGATGTTCAGGTACGAAGCTTGCTCTATGAATGGTCCTAACAGTGGTTAAGTTCCCAGATCTAGAAGTTTGCCACAAAATCTTCTCTAGGTCATCAACTATGTTGGGAGGGTTTGGGTCCGAATGAGATCTGGTACTGATCTTATGTGAAGCCAAATTTCAAACTTAAAATTCAGAGAGGCTGAAAGTTTTAGGATGGTTTCCTGAAGGTTGGCCTCTCTTAGTGTTTGGTAAACTCTCACAGTATATAACTGGGTACATAAACTTCTCAAGGTTGGCTTGACACAAATCCTAGGGAGTCTAATGAGAACTGGTGAAGTAATAGGCCTCCTGGAGGCTAGTGGAGTTGCCAGGTGGATATTTTTTGTTGTTTTAAGGATATATGTTTATGGTCCACCACAAATAACTGAAAAAAAAAAACCAATCTAGGGATGTTTTAGGGTAACCTTTTTTGAGTTTTTATGTAGCCCTAAGGTTTGTATTTAGTGTTCGATAACTGAGTCATCATTTTGCTATGATGGTGAAACAACTAGATTCTACTCTATGGCTATCAGTTGATTTTCTAAGCTTAACTGAGGGTTAAGTGAGTCTATAAGAGTTTCTTAGGCCAATATGTACTCGTTCAACCGTGATTCCTAGAATGTTAGTGTGGCGATGAAGTGGCAGATTCACTGGATTTTCTAAGTCTAACTGAGGGTCAAATGAGTCTTAAGATGTATTCAGGCAACTATATACTCAGAATGTCCCACCGTGATCGTCAGAATGTTAGGGTCTTGTGATTTGGCAGATTGGTAGACCAAATGACACGGTAACATCAGACTGGTCTTTGGAGTCCTAGGACCTAGCCTTCCTGGACTCAGAGAGGGATCTCTCTATTAGATGCAAAGGATGTGTTCTTTTTTGCTTTAGATGGTTGATTTTAGGCTAGTTGTTAAGTGTAGGGTTTGTTGATTGTTTTGGTTGGGTAAGATGAAAAGGTAGAATAGGTGGAGTGAGAGGTTTTCAAATCATTGGGCTATGGAGTCAATGAAAGTCATGGGTATCTCAATAATGAATCAGAGTGCATTACATGGCCAATCTAGTGTGTTCAATAGATCCTTAAGGTCATGAGTGAAGTGAAATGGAAATTAAATTGGGGAAAAACAAGGTAGCGAAAAGGGCAATGAAGTATCCTTTGTCATATACCCATAAAAAAGAAGGTCTCAAATATGATAATCAAAAGATACTAATCATGAGATAAGGAAAACCATTTACTCAATGACAATACTTAAACAAATGAATATCCAAGATATACATTTCAATGAAACAAAGAAAGCAAGAAAAGCTTATCTAACTTTAGTAATTTCACCTTTAGAATTGGAAAACATATAAGATGACACAAATAAATTTAATAAATCAAAGAGGGAACTCCTAAAAATTGTTGATCAAGCTACAAAGAACTCTAAGGAAAAATGATAGGCATGGACAAAGGGCAAGATCAGAACAAGACCTCCTTGGCTTAACCTAATAAGTAATACTTCAAAGAGAGATTTCAAAAACAGAGTTTAGATAGAATCAAATAAGCAGGGCTTACCATGAATCATATTTGTAAACTATCATATTAATCCATAGATGAAACAAACAAGCATAAGGAGGCTTAAGGAACAGCTAAGAATTCCTTAAACACACCCAACAGAGGAAAACATCAAGGTAATAGAAGGTAGGAGGACTAAGGTGATTCAAAGAGATTTTCTTAACCTATAATTTTCTGTTGTACTACATATAGAAGGATGAAACATAATGATAAACAAGAAAACATGAAAGAATTAGAGGCACATCACCATTAAACCAAACTCAAGGATCCTACAAACAAGCTTCTCCATCATCAATCCAAGAAAACCATTCATAAACTCCACAACACCAATTTCATCTCCAATCTCATAAAAACCATGTATTGCTCTCAAAGCCCATCAAATGAAAAAATTTACAATGAAGCCCTCATGCTCTATTTAAATTATAAAAGGAGGGAAAAAACCACAGATAGGGTTCAAAAATTTCAAAATCACTCATAAATGTCATTTATGCTGAAGAGACCATGCAAGGCCCAAGGCACAAAATATCTCATGAAATAAATGCTAGAATAACTTCTTGCACCTAATTCTAGAGTGATTTTCCTTAAAAAACACTAAAATATGTTTTTACAATAAATGAGTGTGTTTTGTTGACTTTTGGCCAAAAGCACATTAAACAGTCCATTTGCGCAACGCCACTTTTAGCAGAAAATAGGCTCTTTTCAACCAAGTTTTGGTCCCCTTCCCGACATTGGATTCGGCTCCATGATGGCTCGTTGGAAAGCTTGAAGAGTAAAATTTCCAAAAATTCTTGTATTTTTATGATCTAGTCTCTATAGCCTAGTCAAAATTTCAAAATTCCAAGACTTCCATTAGCGCAATGCCAGGTCTAAAATAGTGGCAGAATGGTGAAAAAAGAGGGGTTTTTTGACCTTTTGAGGGGTCAAACCTACTCCAAATTATCTGAAACTTGGTGAGAAAAGTGTGCTAGGTGTGAGAAATTCAAAAATGTTGAGTTATCCTCCTTAGGATGCTACATGAATTAGTGTAGCGCCAGTGGCGCTGCGCTAATGAGCCTTTAAAATCACAAGAAACAAAAAAATTTCCAAATTTGCTCAAAATTGGTGGAGACCTCCCTCAAAGGGTCTTGGAAAATTTTTTAGAAGGCTCAGCCAAAAATCCAAGGCTATCATGCTCTTTTTCCTCCTTTAAGTTTTGGACTTCAAGGAGGACTTCCTTCAGTTTGGCACAAACAAGCTTGTTTTTCTTTGCATAATGCTTGGTCATCTTTCTTTGCAGCTCTAAGCCTTCATTTTCCTTCATCAGCTTGGCCTCTAGGTGTATGTTTTCCATTTAAAGCAATGACTCCTAATCATGTTCAATTTCCATGGCAAGGATTTCAGTGAGGGAGGGTTTCTCTGCTAGGGTTGATTCCTCTTCCTTCTTTTTTTCCAATGCTTTCCTTAACCCTATGGTTTTTGGCCTCTTCCTAGGTTTTTCCTCTTCACCTCCACTTTGTTCATATGGGCCTATGTATTCTTCTAGTTTCACTTGTGCTCTTTGGGCTTCTTTTCAGGCTTTGAGTAATCTATCCTCATATATGGCTTACTGGGCACTCATTTGCTTGTTTTCCATCTGATAGAAGTGAATGGCATCCTTTGCACTCTCCAACTTAGCTTCTAGGTATTTTATTTGTGCATTCTTGTCTTGGAGGAGGGAGTTTGAAATTCTTGTTTCATTTTATTCATCACTGTCTATATGGATAAGTTCAAACTCCCTTTCTATTTTAGGATCCTCCTCTTCTACCTTTAACTGTTGCTTGCCTTTTTCCATATTTTCTTTGCCCTTGTCAAGCCTTGAATTTGATGCAGATGGCAAGGTCCCTTGCGTTTTGGAGGCAGCAAACACTTGCCTTGGCCCTCTTTGGTAGGTGCATGCAAGAGGTGTGATGGTGGCTTTGGTAGTGTCTTGACCATGGCTGTGACCTTTGGTGCTACCATCAGCTTCTTTATCTTTACTATGAAGCTTATCAGTCATCCCATGCTCTGTTTGATCACTGCCTTCTTGAACTTCAACACCATCATCATCATTACCTTCATTACTGCCTTCTATACTGTAGCTTTGGTCTTCATTTGGACTATTAGCCCCTGCACTTGCTTCATATTGGTTTTTTTCATCATTAGGGTCTTTTTCTTCATCATCTCCTGCAATGTCATCATTTTAATTACCACTAGGAGGCTGATTGGTGTCATGACTATCATGACAGCTGTCATGATTTTCATGACTATCTCCTTTGTTGTCTTGTTTCTCATTACCTGTCCCATCAGTGTCATCTTCTTTTTCATTGTCTTGTTCTTCAAATTATGTTTCTGCATCATCTTCCTCTTCCATATAATCACTGTTATCCTTATGACTTTGCTCACTATTTTCATAGTTATGCAAATTTTCCCCTTGACTGTCATGTTCACTATCTCTTTGACTATCATCCTCCTCATTTTCATCAACATCTTCTTGGTTATCACTTTGGGCTGACTCATTTTCATCATTACCATCACTACATCCTTCCAAATTGTCATTGTTTTTGTCTTCATCACTGCTATGTTCATTTCCCTCTTCTTCACTTCCATTTCCCTCATCTATCTCCATGTCTTATACCTCTTTCTCAATATCTGTTGGCTCATCCTTATGTTCATCATTTTCTTCCATGTACTCTGCCTCAACATGATCCTCTTGGTTTTCAATGTTATCATCAAACTCATCTTCATTGTTGACTGATTTATCATCACCTTCACCCTGATCTTGATGTGATTCCTCATTGCCACTTCCTGCTTCACCTGATGCATCAAGATAAGGAGAGGAAGGGAGGTTTTCTTGTGGTGAGGGTACTTTTGCAGATGAGGAGGGCAGATTTGGTTGATGAGGAGGCCGTGGGCTTTTGAAAACTTCATGGGCTATGAACACATCCCAAGGTATACCATGCTGCTCCAATTGATGTAGTACCACCATCTTGATCATGGAATGGTGGAACAAGGTATGCATTTGTTGGGAATGATTCCTCCTCCGGACAACAGAAGACATTTTCTCAATGCTCCTATAGAGATATTAGGGCAAGTTGAGCACCTTAACCCCTGTGAAATGCATGAGGAGTCTAACATGGTAGGAATAGAGCCTGGAGTGTCTCCCCTCATAGGTGAAGTACTTCATGATAACCAACATCAAGGGTGCAAATCTATGTTTGAGGTGTGAGAAAGGGAAAACTGTCTTGCTACCGTATCTATACCTTATTTTGATGAATAGCTCAAAAAAGTCTTTGTCCAGTTTTCCCTTCTTAAACCACTTCTCACCTACAACAGGGATACCTGTGGCCTCAGAGATGGAACTTGCTGAGATCTCAAAATCTACTCTTGCAAGGCTTGAGTGCTTGTTGTGTAAGTTGAGAATGAGGAGCCTTGTAAGCTCAGGGTGGCTCTTCACTTGTTTGACCTTCTCACAAAATTGAAAACATCTTTAATTTTGAAAACATGATAAGATCCTGGGAGAGGAGGTGATGGAAATTGTGCTTTGAGGTTCCATTTTGTTTACTTTTCCTCCCTTATGTGTTGGTCTTAAAGGCCTTTGACCTTTATCACTACCACTGCTGTTCTTAGCTCCTGACATAATGATAAGAGATTTTGGTTGACAACTTAGGGTTTGGTGAAGCAAGGTGAAAATGGTGATGAAGTCAACTTTGGTGAATGAGTGATGTGGATGCTATGGTTCTTAGGATTTAGTAGCTTTGGAGCCTAAGGAGGCCTTTCTCAAAAGTATATTTGCAGCCACCCTAACTTACTTACCCTCATATGACATCAAACTGGTTTTAAGGAGAAAAAACAAAGGCTTGTTTTGTATGAAGGTCTACGGTTTACCCTCTTCGGGTTTGAACTTTAAAGCCACAAAACACTAAAATCAATTTGGAAAATTGCTTGGGACAAGGGGAGAATGTCACTTACCAATTCTTAGCCCTTCTACAAATCCTGTAGGCAGCTTAGAAAGTTGAAAAGTGTTGAGGATGTGTTTGATGTTGCTGAAATAGTTGAAGAAAGAAGCTTCCATAAATATGTATTTGGATATTTTGATGACTTAAGAAGCATAAAATAGTTGAAGACCCTGTAGTTTCATGCTAACATACAAGAACATATACAATTGAAATTTTATAGTGGTTGGGATTGTGGAGCTAAAGTACGTGCCAACAAATGAACAATTATTTGATGTGTTGATAAAATATCTTCCCAAAAAAAGGTTATTTTTAGGAGCATTGTCAAATTGGTGGATTTTTTGATCTCTTCCTGAAAATTTGGTATATTGATAAATTTTTCTGATTTGGTTGAGATGGAGAGATAAAGTACCACAAAATTTCTTGTATGATGGTACCTGGGAGGAAATCATGGCTTGTTTAATATTGAGATCTTAGTTGATGTCTATATCCAAGCGGGAGGGTATCAGTTGGAGCTCTAGTTTAGTGTTGATACTTGCATCCTTGTAAGGGTTGATGTCAGAGCATGGAGTCCTAGACGATATCTATATCATGATGGATTGATATCAGGGTTGTAGCCTGATGGTACCTATAGTCTAAAATGCTTAGATAACACCTTAGTCCTTGTTCGAAGGATACCTTGGCAGTGAGGGTATCCCAAGCATTGTGTATGTTGTTCTACTTTTCTTAAGCAACATTTCAAATTGAGGTCGAACTTGTACTAGATGAATAATTATGAATACCTCCCTAGTTAAGTAGTAGTGATGAGAAATGTAACTAGTATTGGTATTCATAATTATATTTGAGTCATGATGTAATTTATTTGTCAAAAAGAAAGAAATAAAAAAATTATTTATGAGCATGGGTTTTAGGCTCTATTTTTTTTTCTCTAGGTTAAGCCTCCATTGCGGGGTTCTAAGATTGAGTCATAATTCATTTTCCATTTCATCATGTTATAGACCCTTCATGGTGTTATGCAGAGTTATGAATTATGGATAAAATGAATTCCCTAAATGTGGTGCTATGCATTTAGAACAACAGATCAAAGAATTTGTAGACACTTCCTCTAAGAGTAAATAGCCACACAGAAAGATAGAGGAACTTGTGATCCAAGCGCTTCTTATTTTCCTTCTGTCACTTTTGTTGTAGCTTCCAATCCAACTTACATCGCCAGACTATTTCCTGCAAGTATAAACACTAAACAATAAAGAGATTGCAATATACAGATGCCTATTTATATTAATCAGTTAAATCGATTGAACATGAAACATATATATCAGTTAATAATCCATAATTTGAAAAATAGAAACATAAACAGATACATATATGGGAAAATGAGTAGCAATCTTTATTAATGAGTAGAAGGGGGAGGCTACAACCAATGATCGATTTGATGTCACAAACTCTAGCATCATCCTAGCCTCAGCACAATCAACATCTCACCAGAAGCATATCACTCCTATCACTCTCTCAATTGAGAATCCAACTACATTTCTTTACCAAAATACTTTGTTCCCTAGCACTAGGATCTGTGCTCAATATATAGGGCAACTGAAGGTAGTTTCTCAATCAATGAATCTCTAATAATATAGAAGACATGTTCCCAAGCTCAGAGGTGTTAGATGGACACATGGATTCGATGTTTGACACATATGGACTCTTCTAGAAGGCACTGGCCATGTGGATATTTCAGAACAATGAGAATTTTGCTCCCATTTTACCAATGCACTCTTGAATGTCGGAAAGTGCATTGCAGTGCACCCTTGAATGGAGTGAGTTGCATATGAAACACAGTTAGTCCCTTGAGATGTAGCATTGGTGAGCTCATAAGTGATATAACATATACTTCAAACCTTGGAAACCTTGCAATAGAAGTCATGAATGGTTTGTTCTCCTCTTAGGCCATATAGAAAATAAAATGATAGGGGATGATACACCCTAATTCATCGGCTGGGGATGATTTCTAGTTTGACTAGGTCATTGGAAATGATGCCCAAATTGACCTATAACAGCTGCCCCCTAAAGCATGAAGTCATAATAATAACAATATTTTTGAATGAGATGCTTTACGATGTGATGGGATGCAACTGAAGCAGAGTGGCGACCTACATAAATCTTACAGTACATTACATCATGATATGTCCTCTTGATCATGAATTATTGAGGGAGGCATTTCCATACTCAGCACATAAACTATATGATAACATGTACAAAGTGAAGAAAGTCGTCTACATTAGAATGTTTCCCAATACATACATGTCTACAGATATAGGCCCATGTTTGGATGAAGATCTGTATGTAAGGTCACCATACAGATGATGTATACAACAATCCTGAAATCGCAGCCCAGATGGCTGAAACTAGATCCGGGGTCTTCTTATCTCATTCACTCGATCGTTCGGGTACAATTATAGCCATGCGAATATATGATTTGTAGTCGAACATGGTAAGACATCGTTTGATTACCAGCCAATGATGTGATATGTTAACAAATGGGAGAGAACTACCATTGATGTTAATGGCTCTCAAGGTACTGCAGTAAATTTCGTAAGGCGTGAATAGATTATTTGATGTTGAACGACAAACAAAATATTTTGGTCAAAGGTCTGGAAGCGAGGATCTTGTTGATTCTATAACAAGCCTCATGGTACTGGAAGATGATGTTTCTAAGTAAACTTCTTGGATGGTGATTTGATGTCGACAGGAAGCCACTTTATCGTGAAACGAGAGTTACTAATTTCAGAGACAAAATGTGACTTGATATAGCAATGTTCAGGGATGAGTGTCATGAGAATGAAGGTATATGAGTATTGCAGAAGGATGAGTATTCACTGGATGACTTCTCTTGAACATATCGGCGACACTGAGATGAGTTGGCAGCATTGACCCAAAACCGAAGTGAAGGTATGATGAACCATAGGTATGAATGAACCATCAAGGAGATTACCCAAACAAAACAATCACAATGTTGGATTGAAGTGTTATGTTCAAGAGCGACCTGCTACCGTAAAAGTTCTGTTCACTTTCCCAAATTTTTCCCAGTCATTTGTCGACCAGTACCTGTTTTTTTTTAACAAGCTTGAGGATGGTAAGATATGCTTTATCTATAATTCAACCCTTTAGGTGAATAATGTATCGATATTTAATAATTTTACAAGTCTAGCGATGAATGAAACTCGATTCTTGCCATGATCGACAAGCCCATTGCTATTTTATGTTTTAATGAGCCTAACGACAGTGACATCCTGATCGTTTTTATATTTAGAGAGTTTGAAAAAGAGGACGAAAGAAAACTCCATAGGTACTTTTTTTTAAAGTTGTCGCTCAGATCCGAAAAAGTGTAAAATGATATCTGAGAGAACCTCCTAGCCATGTTCGACTAAGCCATTCCTTTTTTGTAAATAATCTATCTCAGTCTGGAAAAGGGTTAAACTTATACTGAGTAGATATCAATTCATTTACTTTTACGAGCTCGAAAATAAAAGTTCTCGGTAATCTTTTCATATTATTGAAGTCTGAAAAGAGCTAAAAGAAGACTCCAGGGGTTCCTTTTTTGTTGTTATCGAAACTCTAAAAGAGACAAAAGTGCACTTCAAGTATTTTTTCATTCTTATCAAAGCTCGAAAAGTAAGGATAAAAGTATGCTTTGTGGCCAAATCATTCTTGGTGTTAGCGCTTGAATCTACCTTAGGCTGAAATAAGGAAAAACTCAAGGCAACATCAAACCACGCTCAGCCTCGTAGCTAGCCCTACGAGGACAGGAGAGGGCTCTCTCCGGGTCTATCTCGGCAAAAGTTCTTCAAAGGGGCTGAGATGACTTATAATGGATACTGATTTTAGGCTAGTAAAAACATAGGAAATTTTGATTTAAATTTTTTGGGTTTTTGTTGGAAAAATGGGAAAAACAATTTTGGGCTCGGGGATGAGGCCTGATCTTTGCAGAATTGGAATTGGGGCAAGGTAGGCAGTAGTCTTGATGCTTTTGATTATGTGTATGGATGGATCAGAATGACAAGGAGCTGAAGAGGGCAAGGGAGAACAAGGATCCTCTCCAAACTGGCGAAAACATATAAAACTAAACAAATTTAAAGGCAGAGCACTGAAATCAACGGATTCTACCTCATTTACTCATTCATTTAGTTTCAGAAGCAAAATAAGGGAATGTAATACATTAAAAATTGAAGAACTTACAAATAACTGAGAGAACACACCATCAAAACTGAAAGCCACAAGAATCCCAACAGGTGCTGCAAAACCTCTGATCTTTCCTTAGCCAAAATGCAGAAAATATGTACAATAGTGTGCCAAACTTTTCCCAAGATTCCAACCAGTCCTAATGACTGAAAATCTACAAGATATAAACAATGAAAACCCATTCCCTAGCCTCTATGGGTCGATCTCATGCTTCTAGGATCAGTTTGAACCAATTCTAAACAAAGAGCTAAAATCTAGGCAGCCAAACAACTTGCCTCTATAAGCTAGGAAACTGATCCATTCACTTGATTTTCACTTTTTAGTGAATGAATCATCTAGAAAAAGTAAATAAGTGCCAAATTTACATCATGTACATCAAATTACATCAAGAAAAACCAAAAATTACATCAAGAGATGAAACTAGTCACAACTGGCCGAATTCCTGAGCTGGAAGGCAAAAATTTGGTCAAAATCCTCTATGCACCGCGCTCCAAAGCTCTATGTGTCGTGCTACTTTGAACCTGTTTTTGGTGCACTTCCCGGATTCCAAATTGAGCTCATGATAGCTTATTGGAAAGCCCTGGATGTCTGCTATCCAACACAAGTGGAATGGTCTAATTTGGAGCTCATTTACCCCTCCAAAACTGCAATCTCCCAAGAGTACTTTCTGCTGGTGCAAAAGGTGGAAGAAAGGTGGTTTTCATGGTGTTTTTGGCCCTTAAGACCACCCAGAACTTGATGAAATCTCTAGGCCATTCCTGAGCATGCATAAATTTCCATAAAAAACCCAAAAATATCAATTTTTTCTCTTCAAGATGCTCCAAACGTAAGCGTGCGTCGGGTGGCGCGACGCATAGAGTAGAAAAATCTGTTTTGCAACCAAAATTTTCAAAATGACAAAATTTTCTCCAAATTCCTTGAAATTTGGACTGAGTGTCCTCTTTCATATGCAATTTTGGGCCAAGGAAGCGTTCGCCAAGATTCGGAGTCTATCATGCCCTTTTGCCTCCTCGATGCTTTTCTACAACTTGACCTTCAAGTTCCTGATTTCTTGCTTTGCAAACCTGAGTGAGCGCCCAAGTAATGGTATGTCGTGTTCCTCAAGCTGTTCTTCTCTTGGTTGGCCTCCTAGACAAATGTAACTCAGTGGTCTCGATCATAGAAGTAGCCGTCTCCATGGTATCTATGCAAGGTGTATGTTGATTTTTTCCTCAATTGCCAAAATATGTGCCAAAACCAAATGAGGGACCTGTGGGAACAGGGCAATGAGGATAGTGGGGTTCCTATCATGAAATTAATGCAAAACAACACCACTTAAATGTGTTTAGGGATATGGGGTTTAAATTTATAATTAGGGACTCTTTGCAAATGACATGGGAAAGTGAGTAGTAATAGGGAATGAGATAGGGTTTTAGGACAGGGAAAATACTGCCTAGACAATTGATATGAGTGATAAATGGACTTTTATAGAACAGAGGAGGATTATAATGATCATATCACTAATGGGAAATGAATGACCAAATGGGAAGCCGGAATATGTGGCACAAAACTTGCTTTAAAACACCATTCCAAACCTTAAGGATCAGATTTTGGTATGAATCTAGGGTTTAAATTTTCATCATCCAAATTCTCATATGCCACTCTCAAACCACACCAAAGACCATTTACTAGCACCTAGAAAATGAGTCGAACTTACATGGAGTGAGGAAAAGTGAGGGAAGCTGAGTTGATTTGAGTTTTTATGGAGAAATGATGAAAAACTGCAATTGAAGCTCTGTGCGCCGCGCGCACTCCCAGTGCGCCGCGCCTGGTGAGTGCGCCGCGCCAGTGTTAATTTACACTGCGGAGGAGCGCCCAATGCGCCGCGCTCCTCCAGTGCATCGCGCCCACCTCCAACGCGCCGCGCACTGCAAATTGCACACAATTTCTGCCTTTAAACCTTGTTTCGCCCTCCAACCTATTTCAATTGAATTTTTTGATAATTTAAACATGCTAATGAATGATTGAAACTAGAGAATATCCTGTATGACCTGGACCTTGATTTTCTATTTAAAAAAAAAAATCCACTTTTACTCGAAACTTTGGCACTTTTCACATGTTTTTGCTTGTCTTTGAATTTTTGGAGTGAATGATGAATCTTGTCTATCTGTTGCAGGATTTCTGGAACTACTGAAGATGGTAAGGTGACAGGGCTGCCTTTGAAGCTATTTACATATGAATAAATTTGAGAATTACATTGGGTTTGCATAAAGATGAACTACACTATATTTCTTCAAAATCATGATCAAGCATATGATGATGAAATGATTTGCTGTGAAAACTAATGTAAAACCTCCATCATGCACCTGCTGACTGTTATTGGACATTTGAAGACTAAATTGAAAAAAACCTAGACCTAATATGGCCTAGAAACCCTAAAATGACTCTTTGGCAAGTAAGAGACCAATCATGACTGTAAATGACTTGAAAATGGTTTTGATGAACTGAATTAGACCAGCAGGTACAAGGCATGAGGGGAACAAGTGAAGAGACCCCTCCGTCAGATTATGGCATGCCCCTAGTGGAATTCAGATGAATGAGAGGAATGAGACACCTAAACAATGAAATGCAATAAGAGAAATGATCACTGACGGAGCGATGTAAAGACCGACTCTAACATTGGCTCTAATGGGGATGGTAGCTCCTTAGAGGTGCCAAGAACGACAGATCTTTGGGAGAGCAGACCAGTGCCTTATCCATTGGGCAATGGAATCAAAAACTCAAACTGAAATTCATGACTGAAAACTGATGACTTGATGACACAAACTGACTCTCACTCAACTAAAAACTGACTCGATACTTAAACACAACTGACAGACTGGAAAAGATGCTCAAAGTAGAGCTTATTCAATACAACCTACTCTAATTGTTCCATTCATCACCTGATCAAGTGAAATGAAACAACCAATGCAACCATGTAAGCATCCTGGCTGCTATTTGATTTCTTCCCAAATGCTTACTGATGCGCAGGAAAAGGGCAGAATCGAAAGGCAACTCCCATGGAAACTTGTAAACAAGTTGAACGCTGATAAATTTGAAAAGCATGAACTGACTGGATGACTTCAAGAATACTGCGAAAGGATCTTCATAAACATATCTCTGATCTAGGAAATATCCATAGTTGGATATTAGGATTTTCCTCACATCTGTGCTATCTTTCTTTGGCGATTGCAGCAAACTGTCAAAAGGATCCTGAAATTCGTGAATAACCAAACTCTGTTGCTGATGCGAAGCAGAACACAAGTCCCCTTTGTCAATCTCCTCATATGACTGCAAACTTTGATATGGGCTTCGTGATGAAACATGAGATGAACAAAACAATGAAGTAGGCTGCCGAATAAGATCATTATCAACATTCTCTTCTGACACATGGTTAGCCAATGGAGAACAATTTTTACAGTAAACATCATCCAATAATCGAGCAATAGGATCAACAAAAACTTGATAAGACTACTGCGATGTATCCATTGAAATTGTATAACATTCTACCAGCTGTTCATCTTTTTCTTTAGAGAGATTACGAAGATTCTGCTTTATGAACTGAAATGCTTTGAAACAAAAGGGTATAGAATCTTCCTGCATCATCAAATCATGTATTTCATCTTCCATGCCTTCGTCTGTAATCTGACCTTCAATTTCATTTGGTGGCTGCAAATCTAATGCTACAGGCTGCTCAAGAATTTCGTTATCTGTCTCATCCTCAACATTAACACTGAGAGATTGCTGATTTCTTACAGGCTGCTCATTTGAAGATTTACTATGCAATTTGTTCTTCAAAAACTGAAATGATTCAAAACAAAATGGTACGGAATCACCTTGTATCATTTGATCATATGTGCTAGCTTCCAAGTCCTCATCTGCAACTTGAAAATCAATGGGTTTCGAGGGCTGCAAATATGAATATGAGAAATCTTGAACAAGGTTTTTATTACCCTTAAGATGGTCCAGATCAAGACTTGTTGAAGTTTGATTTCTGATTGCATGGAAGTTATCTCTAATGAACTGAAACGAATCAAAACAAAAAGGCAAAGATCCTTCACTTACTTCAAAATTTGATGCACTTTCCTCATCATTGCCATAGCTGATATGCATCGATTGATCACTGTAGTCGAGCTGCCGAAAGTGACCGTCCTCTGAAAAATCAGCTACTGATTTGTCTGCAAGATCGGCTTCTTTTTGGAGAACATAATCATCATCATACTGATCAAACTGAGGCAATTCATCGGTATAAAACACATCATCAAACATACATATCATATCAACAGCTCTCTCTTCTTCACAATGATCTATAAAACAATCAGTATGACAACTGGGATAAGAAACAGAATGTTTTGGGTCAGCCGCTTGTTCTTGAATGTCATTTTCATTTTTTGCAGTCATTTTCCGCACCATCTCTTCTACTGCATTTACAAAAAGATCAAGCTTTTCCTCTGAAGGTGTCAGCTGCTCTGAAACATTCTTCTTTTCTTCTTCCTTCAACCTTGCCCTTTTGATCAGTAAATGAGCCTCTACATTTACTGCGCTGTTCTGCATTTCGTGGAGCGTTGCAATATTCTTTTCTCACAGCTGAAACTCCATTTCCAGATCAAAGGCACCCGGGTAGTGAAAGAGAGAAGATCTAGGAGAAGGTCTTATATCAGTTGGCATCGAAAAATATACTTGGTTAAATCTGGTGGAAAATTGTTGTACTGTCTCCCCTGGCAGTCTTTTCAGCTGGGCATACTCGTCTAAAATCAAGAAAGGATTCTGTCCAATCATCCACCTGTCAAGAAAAACTTTGACAAACTACTGGAAATCTGTGATGCTCGCATCAGGCAGGGCTTTGAACCAACTCTTGAATTTGCCTTGCAAAGAAAGAGCAAAAAGCCTAATACTAACATCTTCATCATCAACTTCAAAAAGATCTAGAAAAGTCTCAACATTCTGCACATGTTGCTCAGCGTTGACATTGTTACATTCACCATCAAATCTTGGTAGATATAGGTCATAATTTGCAGGGAAAGCATGAAGAACAGAAGGTAAAACAAGAGGTTTATACCTATCTGGGACTATAAAAGGTGTAGGAGTATATACAAGAGCTATGGGATCAGTTTTGTTTTCTTTAGGCTCATCACTCTGAAGAGAGTCATCATAAGACGTGGGAAAAGTAAGGAGGCCAGGATCAAAGGGAAACTCAGTATTTACACTTTTTGAATACGTCGAGTGAAGATTTTGATCACCTTTCTCATACAACAAATTTTGAAAAAATTTCAGGACAACTTCAAGACCAACGAAGAAGTAATTTACAAGAAAGCAGATTAGATCCTGAATACCATTCCACTTTAGATACCTGAACTTTGTGTAAGATCCTTCCATTTTCTCAGAGAAAGAGTCAGTCCTCCAGTGGAGTCTCTACTTTGAATTGGAGTCACCAGGTGAATGATTTCAGCCTTCTTATGTCTGGTCATTTTCCACCATCAACCATCAGATATGAACTTGATACATGTACTGGGGCAATTGGAAGTCAAGTGTCACGTTCACAAGCTAGACCGGAGATCGACTGAAGTAGCATTTATCTACTATGCACTCGCAGAGCAAGAGCAGTTCGAAGGCTACCTTGCGTGACTTCAGGCTCCGTGTGTAGTTGTAAATCAAACAACACTAACCAGCAAACCAATTTGTCCGCATTATGGTCGCCACTATGTTAGCGCTTGAATCTACCTTAGGCTGAAATAAGGCAAAACTCAAGGCAACATCAAACCACGCTCAGCCTCGTAGCTAGCCCTACGAGGACAGGAGAGGGCTCTCTCCGGGTCTATCTTGGCAAAAGGTCTTCAAAGGGGCTGAGATGACTTATAATGGATACTGATTTTAGGCTAGTAAAGAGATAGGAAAGTTTGATTTAAATTTTTTGGGTTTTTTGTTGAAAAAATGGGAAAAACAATTTTGGGCTCGGGGATGAGGCCAGATCTTTGCAGAATTCGAGTTGGGGCAAGGTAGGCAGTAGTCTTGATGCTTTTGATTATGTGTATGGATGGATCAGAATGACAAGGAGCTGAAGAGGGCAAGGGAGAACAAGGATCCTCTCCAAACTGGTGAAAACATATAAAACTAAACAAATTTAAAGGCAGAGCACTGGAATCAATGGATTCTACCTCATTTACTCATTCATTTAGTTTCAGAAGAAAAAGAAGGGAATGGCATACATTAAACATTAAAGAACTTACAAATAAATGAGAGAACACACCATCAAAACTGAAAGCCACAAGAATCCCAACAGGTGCTGCAAAACCTCTGATCTTTCCTTAGCCAAAATGCAGAAAATATGTACAATAGTGTGCCAAAATTTTCCCAAGAGTCCAACCCTGAAAGTGTCTCAGAAAATACAATAAATAGACAAGTCTAACCCCTTCACATGCCTCTAGGGGTCGAGCTCATGCTTCTAGGAGCAGTTTGAACCAATTCTAAACAAAGAGCTAAAATCTAGGCAGCCAAACAACTTGCCTCTATAAGCTAGGAAACTGATCCATTCACTTGATTTTCACTATTTTGTGAATGAATCATCTAGAACGAGTAAATACATGCCAAAATTACATCATGGTTACCAAATTACATCAAGCTAGATCAAAAATTACATCAAGAGGTGAAACTAGTCAAAACTGGCCGAATTTTTGAGCTGGAAGGTGAAAAATAGGCTGAATTCCTCTATGCGCCGCGCTCCAAAGCTCTATGCACCGTGCTACTTTGGACCTGCTTTTGGAGCACTTCCCGAAGTCCAAATTGAGCTCATGATAGCTCGTTGGAAAGCCTCGGATGTGTTCTATCCAACCCAAGTGGAATTTTTCAATTTGGATCTGATTTGTCCCTCCAAAACTGCAATCTCCCAAGAGTACTTCCTGGAGGTGCAAAAGGTGGCAGAAAGGTGGTTTTCATGGTGTTTTTGGCCCTTAAGACCACCCAGAACTTGATGAAATCTCTAGGCCATTCCTGAGCATGCATAAATTTCCATAAAAAACCCAAAAATATCAAGTTTTTCTCCTGAAGATGCTCCAAACGTAAGCGCGCGTCGGGTGGCGCGGCGTGTAGAGCAAAAAAAATCTGTTTTGCAACCAAAATTTTCAAAATGACAAAATTTTCTCCAAATTCCTTGAAATTTGGACTGAGTGTCCTCTGTCATATGAAATTTTGGGCCAAGGAAGTGTTCGCCAAGATTCAGAGTCGATCATGCTCTTTTGCCTCCTCGATGCTTTTCTACAACTTGACCTTCAAGTTCCTGATTTCTTGCTTTGAAAACCTGAGTGAGCGCCCAAGTAATGGTATGTCATGTTACTCAAGCTTTTCTTCTCTTGGTTGGCCTCCTAGACACATGTAACTCAATGGTCTTGATCATAGAAGTAGCCGTCTCCATGGTATCTATGCAAGGTGTATGTTGATTTTTTCCTCAATTGCCAAAATATGTGCCAAAACCAAATGAGGGACTGTGGGAAATAGGGCAGTGAGGATAGTGGGGTCTTTTCAAGTGAAATTAATGCAAAAAAAATCACTTGAATGTGTTTAGGGATATGGGGTTTGGGAATTTTGAGAATTAGGGACTCTTTGCAAATGATATGGGAAAGTGATAGTAATAGGGAATGATAGGGTTTTAGGATAGGGAAAATATGATTTAGACACAATTGATATGAGTGATAAATGGAATTATGAGGGAATAGAGGAGGGATTATAATGATTGTATATCAATAATGGGAAATGAATGACCAATGTGGGGAAGCTGGAATATGTGGCACAAAACTTGCTTTAAAACACCATTCCAAACCTTAAGGATCAGATTTTGGTATGAATCTAGGGTTTATATTTTCATCATCCAAATTCTCATATGCCACTCTCAAACCACACCAAAGACCATTTACTAGCACCTAGAAAATGAGTCGAACTTACATGGAGTGAGGAAAAGTGAGGGAAGCTGAGTTGATTTGAGTTTTTATGGAGAAATGATGAAAAACTGCAATTGAAGCTCTGTGTGCCGTGCGCACTCCCAGTGCGCCGCGCCAGTGTTAATTTACACTGCGGAGGAGTGCCCAATGCGCCGCGCTCCTCCAGTGCGTCGCGCCCACCTCCAACGCGCCGCGCATTGCAAATTGCACACAATTTCTGCCTTTAAACCTTGTTTCGCCCTCCAACCTATTTCAATTGAATTTTTTGATAAGTTAAACATGCTAATGAATGATTGAAACCAGAGAATATCCTGTATGACCTGGACCTTGATTTTCGATTTTAAAAAAAATCCACTTTTACTCGAAACTTTGGCACTTTTCACATGTTTTTGCTTGTCTTTGACTTTTTGGAGTGAATGATGAATCTTGTCTATCTGTTGCAGGATTGCTGGAACTACTGAAGATGGTAAGGTGACAGGGCTGCCTTTGAAGCTATTTACATATGAAGAAATTTGAAAATTACATTGGGTTTGCATAAAGATGAACTACACTATATTTCTTCAAAATCATGATCAAGCATATGATGATGAAATGATTTGCTGTGAAAACTAATGTCAAACCTCCCTCATGTGCCTGCTGACTATTATTGGACATTTGAAGACTAAATTGACAAAACCCTAGACCTAATATGACCTAGAAACCCTAAAATGACTCTTTGGCAAGTAAGAGACCAATCATGACTGTAAATGACTTGAAAATGGTTTTGATGAACTGAATTAGACCAGCAGGTACAAGGCATGAGGGGAACAAGTGAAGAGACCCTTTCGTCAGATTATGGCATGCCCCTAGCAGAATGCAGATGAATGAGCGGAATGAGACACCTAAAAAATGAAATGAAATAAGATAAATGATCACTGACGGAGGGATGTAAAGACCGACTCTAACACTTGGAATAAATTTGCATGACTAATCTGCTCATCAGTTGCAAACTTGTTCAGAACAACATCAAATGGATTAAACTACCTGTTTCATGATCAAAATTGAGTAAAACCATATTCATAGCAATAAATATGATTTATAAATAATCAAATGACTAATTAAAAGAGTTGTACTATTCATTTTTACCATTTTAAAGTTACCGTTTTCATTTTGGAGCTCTGAACCTGTTTTTTCCCCCGAACTTCAGCTGTTGATTGTGATCAATTTTGTGGACAGTTTTAGTTAGAAAATTATATATTACAGAGCAATGCAACACAATAAATATCCAGAAAACACAAGCACACAAAACACATAAAACCAGAGAGACACAGATATACATGTTTCACCTAGTTTGGGCTACATCCACCCCGAACAGCCAGTCCTTCCTTTCTATTATCTAGCAAAATGAAGAGACAAAACCTACAACAGATCCACTATAATATCCTTTATTCTCTCTCATAGTATCCTTATATGTTTCTCACTCTGAGAATACATAGCTGCAATACAATACCCTCATAAAAGCGAGGGGTTGCCTTCTAGGGAAAAAAACCCTAAACTAAACATAACTTCTACATTCAAATCATCCACCTAATGAACAACCTAGATTAACTAGAAATTACTATATTTTTCCAAGGAAATTTTACATTTGTTTTTAGCTTCGAGGGCACTTCCTCCAAAACCCCCCCAGGGAGAGCTCCATAAAGTCGAAGTCGCCCCCCCCCCCCTGGCCCATCCAGGCAGTGTTTAATTACGGGCGGTGTTGCCACCGCCATTAAGGTACAGGGGTCCAATGCTGTGATACAAAATAAACAAGATAATCAGGCTCCACACCCAATAGTTTTCATCACTATTTGATCCAGGTTCATTCCATAAACCCCCTCTTTCTTTTAGTAGTCATTTCATTTCATTTCATTTCAAATTTTTAGGTATTTGGGCCCATTAGGGAAAATTATTTTTAAAAAGAGGGAAACACACCCTTGGGCATCGAAAATTGCATTGCAATGCACTCAAAATGAAGCTTAGGTGGATATGCAACACACTTTCTATTGACTAAGACTACGTTGGGCGAAATTAAAATTTTTTATTCTTGCATTGTACCCAAATTTTGCCTAATTTTTTGCATAAAAAGGAGTCTAATGAGTCTTATGGTTATTTTTAAGGGATTCATCGAACTAGAATGAAAATTACTTGGAGAGAAAGAGATCATGAAGATAAAACATGATTGCCCATAAAGATCCGGGTACTGTAACAGCCCTAAGAGATTGTGGGTTATTAAATTACTTCCGCTTATTAGGTATGAGGCAACAAATGCAAGTTTTGGAGTTCCTTTTTCATGCATGGGATCCAAAAATTGAGGCATTTCACATTAGGAACAAAGTGGTTTCAATTACAATGGAGGACATATATTTTCTTACAAGCTTGTCGAGAAGTGGCTTACCCATTTCTCTCTCAGGGTTTGATCTCAGAGGAGAGACGGTAAGAGGCTATATTTTGTAGTATTTCTACCCAGGGGCAGAGCCTAGTGAGGATGGGAAAATAAACATCCATGATGTCCGTGATTTTCCATTGAGAACCATAGTATTCATGATTGCGAAGCTTGCTGGCACTGCTACACTGCATATAGAAAACAAATCTTATATGCAGTATGCGCTAGAGTGCATGGAACCAACAGTCTTCAACTAGGATGAAGTTGTACTCTCTCAAATGAAATAACAAATGAGCAAGGCAAAGGGAGGAAGGAAGAAAAAATTCAACTATGGTTTGATCCTCATTTCTTTTGCCTTAGAGCGGATTCCACTGATGCACCCTCAACATGTGACACTAGGTGTATCTAACCCTAGAGATCTGAGGATGCATAGATGGGTAGGATTGATGGCTAGACATGCGGGCCAGTATTCTATCATTTTCTCGACTACATTCTACACCTGGTTTAGGCGACAGATTATTGCCATCGATTAGTATGCATATGCAGGCTTTGTTTTGTGAGGAGATCTAGACTTGGTTTTACCAGAAGGCGCTCAGTGGGGTGTAATTGGTAAGAATGTTTTGACCATATTTTTTTTATTTTTCTAAGGTTTATACATGTTTTGTATTTTTATGTTTTCCCAAGAATAAACTAAAGTTTTAATGTAATGAAGATGTGGGTCAAGTTAAACTAGTGGAAGAAACAGAGCATGGAACGAATGAGTCAACAGAGAGGGCTGTCGTGAGAGAATTCCTTTAGGATTTATACATGGCTAAGACTCTTGTTGAGCTTCGGAAACACATAGATGGGTTGAACTTCGGGATTCCAGATTTTCAGATCGAAGAGTTACCCATGCGTCTGCAGTGCCTTACTATTGGTGTTCCTAACTATTGGATGCAGTTACTGCGTATGAGAGCTAGATCGATAGCATGTTACCATGAGCATCACTAGTTTAATTTTGACATGTTGCATACATTTTGAGGTCAGATGGCCAATGTGTCTTGGGCACAAATTTTTGTAAAATCCTATAACTATCTATCTATTTGATTTCAGTGTTTTCCTATGTTTATTGCGCAATTCTATTCAATTATGTGAATGTATCTTTACATGTGTTTTAAATGTCTGTTTATAACATAATTCGATAAAGAATCAGTCAATGTGTTCAATTTTCTGCAAATGTGTTGATATTGAATAAAATCAAAATTTCTTTCCAAAAGTCAAACTCTTAGGAACATACGATGCAGTGTTGGATTTCTAACAGTATAAACACTAGTAAGTTGTAATACCACAATTTGTGAGTCTAACCTTATGATGATGCAGTTAATACCAAATGAAATGGCATTAGAGAGAAGTTCAATAAACACGTTATGCTCAGATATATTGTTTGTAGATAGACCAATACAAACCCCTTGAAAACTCACTAACTCGTCGTTCAGAGTGAAAATGGTCCATGCTGCAGAGGATAGATTCTGTGTACTACGACTAGCACCATCATCATACCCAACAAATGATTCCAAAGATTCAGACATCTACGATGAAATGTAAAGTGGATTACTAACGTCAAGAAAACTCTAAAAAAACAAACTAAGATAGTAAATGCAAATCAACAACATATATATACAATATAATACAAAAAATTACTCTACTCATGATTAAGCATAGTAACGTTTCAAATACAACCCATTTCGGGGCTGCGCCAACGGAATTCCATTGTAATCTACCAAATCTTAGGCACCCTTAGCAAGAAATATTTTCATAATATAGGGGTAATGCCATAATGGCTCAAATTTCCTTGTACCTATTACATCAGCTTCCTGATCATAAAGAAGGACCAATTCGCCCTTTTATAAAATGCAAGGCTGGACATTCTTGCCGTATTGCACCTTTATACGTCTCTTATGTGCTTCGTTGGAAAATTGGGCTTCATGAGTCGTTTCATCAAGATGGATGAGGTGAAAAAGACGTGCTTCTTCATCTGAGGTGTCAGGTGACAAGTCGATTGCATGTTTTAACGACGGTATTTCACATTGGGTTGGCAAGATAGCTTCCAGACCATACACCAATTGAAAGAGGGTAAATCCAGTTGCATTTCTCACCAAGGTTCGGTACGCCCACAAGGCCGCATGTAGGATTAAATGCCAATTTTGTTTATGAAATCCTATCATTTGTTGAATAATTTGTTTAAGAATCTTGTTAATAGCCTCAACTTGTCCATTTGATTATGGATAATAAGGAGTAGAACTATCATGTGACAGTCTTAACTTGGCAGTCAACTCAGTCATCATGTGATTATGAAAATGCTTACCATGATCTGTGACTGTAGCTTGTGGGACCCCAAACTGCACTATGACATGATTAAAGAAAAAAAATGCAGCTATTTGTCCTGTGTTGTTGAATGTAGGCATTGTTTCAACCCATTTGGTAACGTAATCTATTGCGACAATAATATAGTCATGCCCCTTGAACGAACGAGGGTTACAAGTTATGAATTCAATGCCCCATTTCGAAAATGGTCCTATAGAGACAACAAGATGCATTGGTGTTGGCGGTTTGTGGATTTTACGATCAAATATCTGGCACGCATGACAAATTCTAATTGTGAGGATGTAATCGTGAAATATGGTAGGCCAAAAGTAATCGGCACAGAGTATCTTCTATGTGGTAGCGTATCCAGACAAGTGTCCACCACAAGCCCCAACATGACAATCATTTAAAAAAATTTTGACCTCCTCATGAGTGAGGCACCTTCTTAAAATTGTATCGACACCACGATGATAAAGTGTATCGCCGAAGATCAAATAATATTTGTCTTGGTATCGAATACATCATTGGTCAAAGCGAGAGGTATCAGGTTGAAAAGTCTGGGTCTGGAGATAAATGATAAAATCCCCATACCAAGTATCATATGATCCGATAAAAAATAGAGACTTGTCAAGAATAGATGGTTTTGACGTAGTAGCAGTACTATCAGAGGGAAGGTCACAAAGAATCTCAGCCAAAACTAAAGACCTCTTTGACTTGTATTTGATGAATTCCAAGTCAAATTCCTGCAAAATGAAAATCCATTTTGAATACTTTCCCCTTAGAAATTGACATGATAAGATATAAGCCATGTGGTTGCAATCTGGAATGACAATGGTCTTCCAGAACAGGATATAGTGGTGAAATATTTGGACAGATTGAAAAACCACAAAGGCAAGCTTTTCTACGTACGAATACCTCAGTTCTGTATCATTGAGATTATGACTCAAATTATAGATCCGATGTTCTATCCCATTTTCTACTTGGACCAATACCATAGCAATGGTCATATCAGCCACAACGATATATAAGAAATAATCACTCTGATAATTGGGGGGATACATTAATGACGTCCGGACAAGAGTATCCTTGACATCATCAAAAGAAGCTTACACAACTTGGTCCCAATGGAAGGGTATCCCCTTTTTCAACAGCTAAGTAAATCCTTTAGCCATTTCGACGTAGTTGGGTATGAACCTCCTTAGGAAGTTACCCTTTCCTTGAGGTTTTTGAAACTGAAGCAAATTTGATGGCACAGGCAAATCAAGAATGGCCTAGACCTTCAATGGGTCTATTTGAATTCCTTATTTTGCGACGATGAATCCTAGAAATGGACCAAAACCAACACGAAACACATATTTGTGTGGATTGAGGCATATTTTGTAGTGTCAGCAGTGTAAAAGTATAGCTCTCAAATGTATCGGGTGATCAGTGTAATCTCATGAATACGTGGGTAAAATGTCTAGATAGGGTTGAACAATGTGCTTGATGTCATTGAAAGCATAATCCATTGCTCTCTGGAAAATTGCCCCAATTTTCTTTAAACCAAATGGTAGTTTTCGATAAGTGAATGTGCCCCAGAGACAGATGAATGCTATCTTATATTGGTCCTTTGAGCAGATATTGATTTTATTGTAGCCAGAAAATCCATCCATGAACGAAAATATTTCACATCCAGCACAATTGTTAATAATCTGGTCGATAAACGGAGTAGGATAGTTGTCTTTTGGACAAGCAAGATTGACATCCCAATAATCGACACACACTCTGATGGTTCCTTGTTTTTTCATAATAGGAACGATGTTGGACACCCACTCAATTAGTGGAACAGGGTAAATGAAACCAACACGCAAAAGTTTTTCAACTTCTACTTTAATGGCATCGGCCTTCTTCGGATGAACAAGACGAAGGCATTGACGTACCGGTTTGACATCAGGGTACATATTAATCGTGTGTTCAACGATACTAGTATCTATGCCTGGAATTTCCTCGTAAGACCAAGAAAATAGATCATGAAATTCATGAAAGAGTGAGAGATATGTTTCAAGTTATGATGGAGAATAAGACAAGCCTACATGAATGTTTTCTACAACGCCGGGTTTGGTCGAAATATCGATAGAAATGGTTACTTCAATATTTGAGAAATTTCACTCGGAATTGATTGCATTAATAGGAAAAGAATTCGAAAATAAATTTTTGATCGATGGGTGATATAGTTCACTAGGATTATCCTCTTCATAATTTGGAATATGGGAATGATGATGATGATCTTTCAATGGTTCTCATTCTAACATCATGGTTTCCAAAATATTCTCATCTGTAAGAAAGTTGAGGAAAAAGGATCAGATGGAGTACCATAATCTAATGAATGATAAACCCAAACGACCGGCGACAATGATTTCAGATTCGCCGCCCAAGCTACATATATTGATTGTTATGCCAACTCAATAGGGTTGGGCAGAAGAAACTCATCCAATGTAACAATTTGAGAATCACCCATACTCTTCCTTAAGCCAGATGGTGTGGAAAAGATCATGTAGCAGGTCTCTATGCATTTAATTTCTGTCGACATTGTAGGCGGCGGTAATGAAAAGGTTCCCATGAGAGTGGAATTATTTAAGATTCCTACTGTCTACACCAATGTTCTGAAGTGCGAGTTGGGGTGCGTGAACTAACGAAATACTTTCAGTTACCTGGGAACTAGAGGCAAAGAAGGATAGTTGATTAATGACTGTGATAACACATTTATGTGGAAAGGAGATCATTCTAAAATATGTAGAAATGATCGTTGTCATAGAATATACCCATGGCCTTCCAAGTAAAATATTGTAGTCAAGGGGTCCGTCAATGAACTCAACTTCAACATTCACTGTTTTTCCCCCTAGTTCAACATGCAGGTTACTGATAATACCGCAAGGCTTATATGTACATCTGTCGAAAGCTTTCAACGTTGTTGGCGATTGAGATAGGCACAACGAACCAAATGATTTCCAATATTTTAGAGACATAACACACATATATGCCCCCTCATCAATAATAGTACGATACACAAGGTGATTGAGAACATTTACTTAGATGGATAATTCAAATTCTACTGGTAATTGCAGTACATAGCCCGTATGATTAAAGACTACGAGATTGGAATCTGTCGAATCAATTCCACCAATTGTCGACAA
The DNA here is from genome assembly GCA_034641835.2 of Pinus albicaulis. Lineage (NCBI taxonomy): Eukaryota > Viridiplantae > Streptophyta > Pinopsida > Pinales > Pinaceae > Pinus > Pinus albicaulis. The sequence goes on along the minus strand of CM076576.1, from coordinate 562,327,441 downwards.
CAAAGCCTGTTTCTGGGAGGGAAAATTTTGTAGCACCTCAACCGCTGACATAGCTAAAGGGGATTGAGCCAAATATTCAACTATATTATAATTTTGTGTAGCTTTGGCTCGAGGATTAAATGTCAAATTATGAACGACTCCCTTTAGTGGCTTGATTGTCAATTCACGAATAGAAGGTGGCAGTATTTATTCCATGGACGGATTCATGGTGGTGGTAGTAGGTTGATTAGTAGCCTGACTACCGTAATATTTATTACATGTTGACACCAAAACATCATTCGATGGCTTCGTGATAGAAAACATAAGCACTTGGCAAATAGAAGTTGGATCCATAGCAACCAAATTTGTGTCCGGATTCGGAAATGGATCTATCAACACAGTTGAAACATGTGAGGTCTTAACCATTTTTGAGATTTTAGCACGGTGAGGATAGCCCTGAAAAAAGTGTTCCTCATTACATATTATGCAAGGGTAACGAGGTTTCCGATTTCCAGACGATTGATCCAATGATCTTTCCTACGGGGTAGAAGTTTGTTTTTTCTTTGATTTCCCTTTTTTCTTACTTCCTAGTTTCTTGTCACTTTTTCTTTTGTAAAATGACATGACATTAATTTTAGAAGAAGATGCAGGATCATATGCAATAGTATGATGTGTGCTTGTAGTACCAATCATACCGTCTCTGGTATGAGAGTCATTTAATTGAGGAGGAAAAGTAAAATTATATCGCGGTGTGTTCGGAATTTTTTCATAGAGCATGCCAGATTGAGTATAAATCAAGTCTAAATATTGTGCACGAGAAATGACTTGCTCTTCAGTGACGATGCCACCGTTAGCCACATCCTCAGTTATAGATGGTAACAGGGAATTAATTAATCACTCAGCAAGGAGCTGATCAGGAAGAAATGTATTAACCATTCTACGACAACAATGAATATGATCAAAAATGTGAGTAGCATTAGTCTATTTAAAATTAGTCAAGAGTTCCATTCCAGTTTCATATCATATGGGTAACCAAAAGTGAGTCAAAAAGACAGTAGCTAGGGCAGTGAAATTATCAAAAGATGCTCTTGGTAACTCAGTGTACCATTTTGCGGCCGGTCCGGTGAGCGTACGCTAGAAAAAACATAGTTGAACAGAGTCATCATTTAGGAAGTTAGATTAACACCACAAATGATAAGTCATAACATGAGTCGACGAGTCTTCCCTAGGGTTTCCATTGAAATTAGGAATATTTGAGGGTAATTTATAAGGTATCAATGACCACCAAGGAGCATAGTTGATTGGATCATTGGTGAGTCAGTTTAAATCCAGTAAATCTAAATTTGCAACAAAGGGAAAATATAGATTGAGGTTGGGTTGAGTATAGCCAGGGTATGATGGAATTTCTTTGGAAACAAACCTTTGAACACCAGCATAAGGAATTTATTGCTGGTAACCCAAATAGGGGTTGTTTTGATAGGCAAATTATTTTGACCAAAACCTGGGTACGATACTTGCTAAAATGAAGGTTGCGGCATTTGCACCTCTGGCTGCCAAGGGGTCTATCCACCAATGTTATAACCCAAATTAGGATAACTTGGATTTGGTTGAGGATAGGTATAACCTATTTGTGGTTGTGACATCCATAATATTGTAATCCAACTTGTGAATAAATGATTCTAGATATAGGTATTTGTTGTAAACCAGCCGAAGGAGTTGGAGTCTGAGGGTCCAATACCTGAGGGTATTGAGTTGAATGACCCGCCTGATATGGTTGTGGTACAATAGTTTGAGTCTGTAATAGGGGTAAAGATGTATTAAAAAGTGGAGTTGATGTGGGTGCAACAGGTTGAAATGGTTTATATGAGTGTACAACTGTTTCTGGTTAGATAGGGAGAGTGGGTTGCCATTGACAAAAATTCATTTCGACATTAGGATGACCAAATAATGACGGATTATTGTCAAAGTGGGTGGTTATAGGCTGACCCCCAGCATGAGGAGTATAATAAGTTGGAAAATATTGTTCTCCAAATGCAGGAATTCCAGTTGAAATTTTATTGGATAGAATACACCCCAGATGGACCGTCTTGATATTTCACTGATGATGGATTTATGGGATTAAGCCGTTCAGTACTCACTAGATATTTACCAGTTAAAATACCAGATGATGACATTGGTGAAGTCCATGGGTTTGAGGATGCACTAGAGAAGGTTCCAGATAAATATTGGTAACTAGGTGGGACAGAAGGGCCACCATATAAATGTGACTCTTGTGAAGTTGCGAACATCAACGGGGTAGGTAGAGTAGGTGTTGTTGCAATTGGAACAGATAGTCCAGATGGAGATGTTTTCTTAGGCATGGTTCTTCGACCAAATGTATACCCTATTGGATCAATATGAACTCTAATAGACACAAAATCAACAAAAGAAGAGGCAGGTGATTGAGGAAAAGACTCGTAAAAGTAAATCTTCACCCCAAAATGAGTTGGAGTTAAAGGTGTTTCATCTTGTGGTATTTCTTCCATCGAAATTAAACCAGGTGGAAGGATTTCGCCGGCAGTCCCAAAAGATATTTCAGGAGGTTGATTGCATGATATGGGAGACTCAATCACTACAATAGATTGTGGGGCGACCGATACAGGAACAAATTCTGATTGTTTGACTTCGGGATGTAGATGTTCTAGGAAAAAAGAGACAGGATCTGGATCAACTTCCAATTGAACAACATTGGGTTCGGGAGGTATGGTCTCACTGATTGGATGGATCGTGACCATGGGTAGCTGCGAGGACTCCGTCTCGACAACAATAGATGAATGTAATATTCCTAAATTAGCATGGAGCTAATTGGAATATTAATTTATCTCTTGACATGTAGTCAGATGAATAAATGGGTAGGAAGGCCCATAAATCTCTTTAGTAGACATAAAATCCCCCTTAGTGTGAAAAGGGATCATATTCATAGCTGGACAAAGTACCTTCATGTTTGAACAAGGGCTAATGCATGTGGACAAGGTCATGTTTGACCAAGTCAATAAAGCCAGTATGGAGGGAGTGGATCATTAATAGAGATAACCTAATGGGAATATGGATCAGTTTAGATAGTTAGAATAAAGCCACCTTGAGTATGGAAGAAGACATTGCATGGAGATCAAGTCAAGGTTGACCAAATCAAATAGAGTTGTTATGGAGGAGTGGCATTGATGATGGGACAACACAGTTTTGGAGGGAGATTAACTGCATGATGAAGGAAACCCTAATGAGTGGGACACAAGGTGAGAAGGCTCACATTTTTTATAAGGAAGAGGATGGTAACCATATGGGGTTAGCTTATGATTATGATTTTATGAATATATGGTCTGTTTAGACATATACCTTTCTCTGGCTATTTAGCTGAGATTGAATGTTATTTAGCATTGGGTGTTCCTGATCAGGAATCCCACCTCTTCCATCGAGGAGATCTTGGAGGAGTCTTGCACCACATTGTCCACTATCTGGCTTAAGGCCAAGCTTCACCTTTCTTTTATAGCGTAAATCCTATTGAGGGTTTGGCTGTTTCAGTAAGCTGCAGCAAGTGGAGATTAGATCTCTAGATCTAGGCCATTTCAGTGCTCATTTTCAGTGGAGAAGGTTTCTACTCCATTGGGAGGATAGTATTGAAGGCATTGAGGCTCATTTCAAGATCTTGGCATTATTCCAACTACATTTTGATCCCTACAGCGCCATATAGATCCATATCTGCGTAATTTATGAAGGTGCAGTTGTAGGGTGGTTCAACACACCATTTAGAGAGCTGATTTTCTAAGTGTTGGGGATCTTCTCTTCACTTTGGAGATCTATTGGAGGAGGATAATTATTGATCATATCATATCAGCCATACTTTCCAGATCTGTAATTTTCAGTAGATATGCAGTCTTAAATCTCAGATCTACAATTTGTACTTGGTGTTTTGCTGAAAACCCCAAGGGGGGTTCTTTAGAGGAGCTTGTATAGTGCATGGATCTGATATAGATATAATTTTTTATCCACAAAATAGCTCTAGATATGATGTACAATCCATTACTGTTGCAGATGCAATAAAATCATGCTGTCATGGTGTTACAACTTTAATACATGGTTGTAACCCCTCTTTTTGAATGATTTTTGGGCTATTATGGCTTGGGAGGCTTGTTTAACTAAGCTACCATGATTTGTTTCAGATATATTTTTGTATTTGGCTACTATAATGTATAATATAATGAAATCCATGGGCTGCATTTAACTGTTATAGCATACTTTTCTGAAAAATGCATTTTTAGTGCTTATATTGTTGATATCCCCATTTGGGAATACTACAGCGGTATCAGAGCATAATCTTGGCTTAGCCTGTGAGTTTCAACCAGTATGCTATAAGAAGAAGAAGAGAAGGATAAAATATATCAGAATGATGGAAGGAATTAGTTTCATCTCATCTCTTTTCAGATCTAAAAACGACCTCACCAAGGAGGTCAAGCAAAGAAAAATGGAGAAAAGAAGTGAAACCACATTAGGGTTTCAAGATGAGGAAGGTCCATGTACTTCCTATCAACAAAAAGGAGATATGGTATTTCATAGAGCTCCAAAGAAACATGCTATGCCCTTTTCTTTTGAAAACAAGAGGCATGAGGATGGAGGAACCTTAGATCATGAGATTCTAAGTGAGTATCTTGCAGAGTATAAGTCTCAACCTAGAGCTTTCAAGGAGAATCTAACTCTTGAACAGTTCATTCAACTTAAAGAATAAAGGAGACCTTGTAGCATTAGAAGAAAACAGAGCAATAGATTTCTATTTTCTACCTTTGATGGGTCATCCACATACACATCAAGGGCTTGGGGAATGAGGTTGGATGCATTTTTCCTTCTACATCAAGTAGTAGAGAAAGAAGCTGTTTAGATTTCAGCGTTGCACCTTGAGGGTGAAGAAAAAATTTGGTGGTTCAACCATTTGAGTCATGAAAAAGTGACTGCATATGAAAATTTTACTCAAAGGTTGATCAAGAAGTTTGACAAGAAGAAATCAGAGGAGAAGTGGCCTTCACCACCACCTGTTGCAGAGGCACTTGCATCAGGAGAAAGAACACTTGCACCTTTGCAAAGTGGTCTTGATCTCTTGATATTTAGAGTCCCATGCACTATTCTGGAGATGCATGAGGAGGAAGATACTTGTACCAGTGTTGATGCAGCCATAGTAGAGTAGCCATCATCATCAATAGTTGGGGAAGCCATCACACCGGAAGGAGGAACCTTTGTAGCAATACAAGATGTTCCCAAGTTTTACCAAGGTATGCACATGTTTCCATTTTCTGTTATTTCAACACATCATATGGAGGATTGTGGGAATGTACCATTGCATGACCTAGGGTCAAATTACATTACTGATTTGGAGTAGCAGACTATCACTGTGCTGAGCAGCCTTGATTTTTTCAAGGAAAAGATATACAGTCTTCCTAGTGTATCATTTTTGGGAAGCACACAACTGTTGGGGTTGGAGTGTGGATTCTTGGAGGATGGGATGAGTATTGTATTGAACAATAAAATACAACGCTATGTGTTAAATACTGAGCATGATCTTGAGACAATAGATGCACCATTATGGAGATCAAAATCACTGTCATTGAGTAGTAGTGATGAGTTGGGGGCCCAACTATTATTGGAGCATTCCAATGAACTTTCTACATGTATAGTAGATGATATGCATATGGTTGATGAAGGACATCTTATGATGGATAACATCTTCCATTATAATGGTAGATACTTCTTGATCAACACTTCACATCTTGATGAGAAGTTTTTGCGTACACCTTATTTGGATCCCTATTGGATCAACTTGGTCATTGAGGAGTGGTCTTCATTTGGAGATCTCCCTTGGTTGGATGGGTGATGTTTATGAGCAAGAGGTTGGGAAGCCACTTGCAGATTTATGACACCGGGCAGCAGGAGGCAAGACTGCGTTGGTTACTCTTGAAAGAGTTTGGTCATCATATGACACATTCTTTTTCAAAGGGTAGGTTGGTGGATGGAACTTGGCATGGCACTTACATCATCAGGTAGCAAGGAGTTTGGGTGCATTGTGTTGATATGACATTCTTCATGTAAATCATCATATTTTCACCTCATGATTTGTATGATGGAGGTGTAAAGTGGTAGCAAGAGCTATTGTTGCCTTGGCTACTCTTGGGAGAGTATGGACAGAAATTTTCCCTGACTTGGCATGATTTTTTAGGAGAAAGAGATGGCACTATCATGGTGCAAAGGGGCTACTCCTTAGCCTTGGAGGATTAGGAGGTACTTGCACTTTGGAAGGAATCTCCTACATATAGCAGCATTATGATTGATGGCTTTGACATGTGGTATGTCAAAGGATGGAGCTATGAGGTGGAAGGAGCCTTGTCACAAAGGGAAACAACATTGTCACTTGGGAGCTTGGGTTTGTTGATGGAGTGTCCCCAAGATCACTTCACATATGATGCACTTGAAGGCAAGAAGTAGATGAGAGGGATGGAGTAGTGGATGGAGACATTTATTACCATGATTGGATCTTCTTGACTTGGATTTCCAAGCATAAGAAGGGAGATCTACATGCAGCCCATGATTTATTCCTCTTCATGGGAATATATCATACCACTATGGAGGGCTCATTTATGGATCTTATTATTATATTACTCTCAGTACATGGTAAGAATTATGCTTTTTCACTGATTGATTATCTAACATAGTATTTGCATTCTCTTACCATCTCTATACAGTGCATTTCTCCACAAGAAAGCAAGATTCTATTTGGGCTTCATGGTCATTTTGGGACCAACATCTATAATGTAGAGAGAAATTTCTTGTATGGCTTTGGGCAAGTGTTTTACTATTTTCTATATGATCAGTTGATATAAAATTCCATTTACTATTTACTGGTAGATGAGATAACATGAACAACTAGCAAACTATTTGAAGACAACTTGCCATATCATGTTCTGAAACTGCAGTTGGTAAAACTGCGCTGTGACTACTTGGGAAACTGTTGGTACCTTCCAGCACTATGTAAAACCTTCAGTACTTCTCTTATTTGGATTCCATATGATGATAATGTCATATTCATTTTGTATGGGATCATTTGGGAAAGAACCAAAGGGTGGATCTTTGAGGACCCTATTACCTTTTTGCTCCATGGAGGCAACATTATTGTAGCCCATATTTAGTAGCATCTCTATACTTATCATAAGTGGAGAGAGAGACAGTGTGGGATGGAAATTCTGATCCATCATATTCAGCTATGTAGCCCACCTTCTTTGCAGGAGCCTAAGGTGGAGGAGATGTTTCAGGAGTTACCATGTTGGAGGGTGACTCACTTTTTGTGGATGATAACTTGGGGATGGAGGTTTCACATGGGGATGATGATTCCAAATATATTTCAGATTCCATTCCTCAAGAAGGCCTCTAGACCACATATATTTTTTTCCATGGATACCCCATTTTTCATGATGAGAGCCATTTGGATTTTTTACCAAAGGCATACTTACACACATGGTAGGAACAACTTGAGAACATATTGATGAAAAAGCATCTTTTTCTTTTTGGGAACTTATCACTTGAGGATGCTACAACAAGAAGAGGAGAGGCTCTTCAGTTCTATCCTTGTATTTTCTTGAGGACAAGAAACATTTGGGAGGGGAGGACTGTAATATTCCTAAATTAGCATGCAGCTAATTGGAATATTAATTTTTCTCTTGACATGTAGTTAGATGAATAAATGGGTAGGAAGGCCCATAATCTCTTTAGTAGACATAAAATCCCTCTTACTGTGAAAAGAGGTCATATTCATAGTTAGATAAAGTACCTTCATGTGTGAACAAGGGCTAATGCATGTGGACAAGGTCAAGTTTGACCAAGTCAACAAAGCTAGTATGGAGGGAGTGGATCATTAATAGAGATAACTCAATGGGAATATGGATAAGTTTAGATAGTTAGAATAAAGCAACCTTGAGTATGGAAGAAGACATTGCATGGATATCAAGTCAAAGTTGACCAAATCAAACAACGTTGTTATGGAGGAGTGGCATTGATGATGGGGCAACGTAGTTTTGGAGGGAGATTAAGTGCATGATGAAGGAAACCCTAATGAGTGGGACCCAAGGTGAGAAGGCTCACATTGTTTATAAGGAAGAGAATGGCAGCCATATGGGGTTAGCTTATGGTTATGATTTTTTGAATATATGGTCTGTTTAGACATATACCTTTCTCTGGATGTTTAGCTGAGATTGAATGTTGTTTAGCATTGGGTGTTCCTGATCGGGAATCCCACTTCTTCCATTGAGGAGCTCTTGGAGGAGTCTTGCACCACATTGTCCACTATATGGCTTAATTCCAAGCTTCACCTTTCTTTGACAGCGTAAATATTGTTGAGGGTTTGGATATTTCAGTAAGCTGCAGCAAGTGGAGATTAGATCTCTAGATCTAGGCCATTTCAGTGCTCATTTTTAGAGGAGAAGGTTTCTACTCCATTGGGAGGACAGTATTGAAGACATTGAGCCTCATTTCCAAATCTTGGCATCAGGCCAACTACATTTTGATCCCTACAGTGCAGTTAAAATCCAGATCTGTGTAATTTCTGAAGGTGCAGTTGCAGGTTGGTTCAACACGCCATTTGGAGAGCTGATTTTCTAAGTGTTGGGGATCTGCCCTTCACTTTGGAGATATATTAGAGGAGGCTACTTATTGATCATATCAGATCAGCCATACTTTCCAAATGTGTAATTTTCAGTAAATCTGCAATCTTAAATCTCAGATCTACAATTTGTACTTGGTGTTTTGCTGAAAACCCCAAGGGGGTTCTTCAGAGGAGCTTGTATAGCACATGGATATGATATAGATCTAAATTTTATTGCAAAAAATAGCTCTATATCTGATGTACAATCCAGTGTTGTTGCAGATGCAATAAAATCATGCTGTCATGGTGTTCCAGCTTTAATACAGGATTGCAGCCCCTCTTTTTGCATGATTTTTGGGCTATTATGGCTTGGGAGGCTTGTTTGACTAAGCTACCATGATTTTTTTCAGATCTCCTTATGTATTTGGCTGCTATAATGTATAATATAATGGATCCATGGGTTGCATTTAACTTTTATAGCATACTTGTCTAAAAAATGCGTTTTTAGTGCTTATATTATTGATTTCCCCATTGGGGAATATTACAATGAACCAAGATTTGTAGAAAAAACTTGTACTGACTCTGGTATATGTGAGGATGATGTCACACCAGAGGTACTGATAGTACTAGTTTTGGTAGAGCGATGTCACCTTCACTGACTAGAAGTGGCTTCTAATGGTAAAGGTGGTTTCAATGCAAGTCTACGCAAATGATGGGGAAAGGGATGTGCTTCTTCCACGATGACTGATTTATTTTATGACCAAAAAACATAAACAAAATAAAAGGGTAATTCTAGGAAAAATGTTTACCAATAAACTATGAACTGTAGAATACCTCCTAGCGAACCAATTAGTACTGGAAGGCAATCTCCCCGAATGATGTGTTCGTTGTATCACAATTTACAAGGTGATTGAATATTTTCACTATGGATGGATAGCAACCTAAATTTGTCATCCCAAATATACCCGAAGGTACGTGGAGGCCCAAGTCTGTATTAGTACCGTCTAATGCAAAAGTGCATAGTGAGAGCACTCCTTTATACTTATCGTACTAGAACACCGCCCTATATACTCGAAGGTACATGTACGAGCTTTGATATACTTACGTACGTGGAGTGAGGTATCACACTTGGAATGTATCACAGACAACTAACAACAACTACTATGTTTAACGACGCTGGAACACGTCTCTAGCCTAGACCTTCTAAATGTTATCATTATGGTTCCAATGCTTTTTTAGGTAAATTGATGTAAATTTTAAGTTGATCTTTTTTATCAATTTTCCTTTCAAGGTTCACTGTGCTGATGTGATGGAATTTCCTAAAATTCAAACTAAAATGATAAGAAAACTTTTCAATTTTATTTTTTTCAATGAAAATCCTAGCTACTAAAGGGAAAGAGCAATTAGTTTTGAGAGCAAAAAACAAAGAGCACAAACTAATATGCATCTTTCCTAACTTTTTCCTATGAAAAACACACAATTCACTATATGAAAATGTAGGTTTTTCTTTTTAGTCCCCTTAATGTGAATGCAAAAAGGAAACTATATGCATCAAATCAACGAAAAACAAATTCTTTCTTCTTTGAGAAGCGATGAATTTAACAACAATTTCTCTTTTAGGAAAAATGAAGAATGGAACTACAATTTTTCCTATAGGAAACGAATAATTTAACAACAATTTCCTTTACAAAAAAAATGGATCTAATGCAGAAATAAAATACTTTGAATTTGATTTGTCAATGATAAAGAAAAACACTTAAATAGACATTGAACAAACTTAATTTTCAAAGGAGGAAGAATCAGGCAAATTCACTGGTCTCTAAGAGGTATCAGACAATTTAAAACACAGCAAAAAAAAGGCTGAGTATGATGGAAATGAAAAATTCAAAGGGAATTTGGTTGGATAAGGGGGAAACGTAGTCTCTAAAGGGAGACAGTGTGTTGCAATGCACCTCTGAGTGGGAGACAGTGCATTGTGCCTTGACCAACACTACGTTGGGCACAACAGAGATTCAAAATTCAAGCAACAGAACACACTTCTAATGCAATTTTTTGATTCAAAATTCTAATAATTTATAGTATATGCTATTGGGTAGAGAAGCAAAGGAAAAAACACCAGGAATGATAAGGAAAATCCCCAACGGAGATGCCAATTTGCTATGCGGAATTATGAATTATAGATAAAATGAATTCCCTAAATGTGGTGCTATGAATTTAGAACAACAGATCAAAGACTTTGCAGACAATTTCTTTAAGAGTAAATAGACACACAAAAATATAGAGGAACTTACTTGTGATCCAAGCGCTTCCTATTCTCCTTCTGTCGCTTTTGCTGTAGCTTCCAATCCAACTTAGATCGCCAAACTAGTTCCTGAAAGTATAAACACTAAACAACAAAGAGATTGCAATATACAAATTCCTATTTATCTTAATCGGTTAAATCGATTGAACATGAAACATATATATCAGTTAAGAATCCATCATATGAAAAACAGAAACATAAACAGATACATATATGGGAAAATCAACAACAATATTTATTAATGAGTAAAAGGGGGAGGTTACAACCAACGATAGATTTGATGTCACCAGCTCCAGCATCATTGCAGCTTCATCACAATCAACATCTCACTAGCAACATATCACTCCTATCACTTTCTCAATTAAGAATCCAACAACATTTCTTTACCAAAATTATTCCTTCCCTAGCACTAGGATCTGTGCTCAATTTATAGGGCAACTGAAGGTAGTTTCTCAATCAATGAATTTCTAATAATAGGCAAGACATGTTCCCAAGCTCAGAGGTGTTATATGGACACATGGATTCAAATTTTGACACATATGGACATTTCTAGAAGGCACTAGCCATGTGGAGATTCCAAAACAATGATAATTTCACTCCCATTTGACCAACACACTCTTAAATGTTGGGAAGTGCATTGCAGTGCACCCTTTAATTTAGGGAGTTGCATATGAAATGCAGTTAGTCCCCTGAGAGGCAGTGTTGGTGAGCTCATAAGTGATATAGCATATACTTCAAACCTTGCAAACCTTTCAATAGAAGTCATGAATGATTTGTTCTTCTCTTAGGGAATATAACAACTGAAATGATAGGGGATGATAGACCCTAATTCATCGGTTCTGGGGATGATGTCTAGTTTGACCAGGTCATTGGGAATGATTCCCAAATTGACCAATAACACATGGGATTTGTATATTGATAAATAACTTTGTAAAATAGTCAATGTTATAAGATTAGCCTCCTCCATCTATTCAACCTGCTTATATCTTCATCTCGAACTTATAAAGGAGCCTCAAATCACTATAAATAGTTGATAAATTGACCTATTATGATATCGTTCATCCATGAATTGGATCTACAAATTTTCAAGTAAATAAAGAAGTGTGGAGAAGTATAATGAGAAATATTTGTCATACAAAAGAGTAAATAACCATAGTGAAGAAGGAATATACCTTTGGGAGTCAAAACATTTCCACATGTGTGACTTATGGTTTTTGAAAATCCGATCTATTGTAGGTCGAGGCTTCAGATGCTATAGAGAGGGATGAGGAATTGTTTGAATAATATTTTGAAGAATAATTTGTGTTGACTTGTAAAAAATTTAACTAAAGTTTGATTTGGATACATGGAGGATAACTTGAAGGATTGGAGACGGAAGTCTATGTCTTGGTCAAAAGGTCTAGGTTGTCTCATTTGATTTGATTCTAAAGAAGATAACAATTTCTTTGGGTTTTCCCCTAGATAGGGGCTTTTCCCTGGATGAGTTCCTACATCTCGTGTTCATTTTGTGATCCTCATGTTTTTGGAATTTATTTTATGATATGAACACTAACATAATTAACAGACGAACATTATCATATCACATGTAAATTTCAAATAAGAGAAATCAAGAATAAGTTGTCCTGCCATTCCCCTAATGGATTTCTCAACAAAAGATGATGCGTTGTGACATGTGAGAAGTGTATCACTTGTTAGTATAACAAGTCAAAGCATACTCATCCTGCAGGTTTATTAGATCATTTTTCCATTCTATAATAGAAGTGGGAGAATGTGTCAATGGATTTCATCATAGGTCTAATGAAAGTGTGATGGGAATGTGTTATATTCTTTGTATGACTTATATGCACCACAACCAGAGGGGGGTCCTAGGGGAGGCTATTCATCCCCTTTTGCATAGGGCTTTGGGTAGTGCCGATGATTTTTCTTTTGGCAGTGTTTTTTGTTTGTTTTTGGGGGTTTTTTGGCCCATAGTTTTGCAAAAAGTGATTTTTTGTTGCATGGTGGTTTCTCCCATGTTTTTTTTAGTTTTGTTTATGGAACTGCAGTTTTATTGGTGATTCAAACTAAAATATAATGAAAATATATTGTTGTTTTTCTTAGGTTTGGTTTCTAGGATTAATATATGTTTAAACTTGTGTGTTTTCCATTTTATATCTTATATTTTTATTAAGAATATATTTTCGGTGATGAATTGTATAGGGTTAAAACCTACATTAGGTACTAGAGCAGTTTTGTCTTCAAGGGGATGCTAAGGGATTTTTTAAGTCCGGTGGTAGACCCTATTATAGTGGGAGATCTATGGAAGTGGTTCTTGTAGTGAAAATAAATAGAAAAAAAATCAAAAAGAGAGACTGATAAATTTAATTGGTAGAGTTTTTAGTTTTGTAAGATCCAATGGAAGACTTTTTGGTGGACAGAGGTCAATTGTTTCTTATGGATCTGTGTTTTACACTAATGGGGATGTCAACAAAATATTAGAAGAATTTGGATCAAAAGGAAAATATAAAAATATGATTGTATCTCTAAGATTCAATATTACTAAGTGTCAGGGGAAGCAACAAAAAAGGATTTGTGGGATAAGTTAGGGGCTTTGTATCAGTCTAATTACTTGGTGAAAAATTTTTCTTGCAAAAGAATTGTATAACCTAAGGATGAAGGATGGAGACTCAGTGAAAAAGGACCTAAGTGCCTTCAAGGTGATGGTGAGTCAACTATTATATGTTGATATTAATATTTTAGATGAGGATAAGTGTCTTCTCATGTTATTTTCTTTATTAGACTCGTGAGATATTTTGGTTGTTTCCATAGGTAGTAATGCAACTACCTTAAAATTTGATGAAATAACCTCATATTTGTTATTGGAGGAAATGAGGTGGAAAAGCATGGAGATCCAAAAGAAATATGCCTTATAAGATGATGCTCACAAAACAAAAATAGAAATAAATCCTCAAGTGGGAGATCAAAATATAGAGGTAGATCGAAATCTCCAGGAAATTTGGTAAAGGTATGTTGGAGATGCGGAAAATAATGGCATTAAAATAAATATTGTAAAAGCCAAAATTGTAGAGAAAGTGGAGGGATCTGAATATGCCCCTTTTATAGAAGCAAAAACCTCCTTAGATGAAGGATTTTATGTGTACTTGGCTTCTTCAAGTACACATGTATATTATGAGGCATGTCTTGTCGACTCAGGCATATATTTTCATATGAATCCTCACAAGGAGAGTTTGTGATTATGAAAGATTCGATGGTGGTGATGTTTTCTTAGGAGATCACTCAATAGCTATAATGATAAGATGATGAAAATTCAAGTTGACTAGCATGGATGGAAGGATTAGGACACCCTAGTGTTGTCCACATCCCAATATTATCCAAAAAAATCATTTCTATAAGCAAGATGAATGATACAAGTGTAAAAACAATGTTTGAAAGGGACACTTGGAGGATGGTTCGACGAGAAATAATATTGTTAAGGGGATTTTGCATTAGAAATGTGTATAATTTATTGGAAGAACTAGTAGTTCTAGGTGCAATAATTCAATTATTCCTGAGAGTGGAGTAGAAGAAGGAAAATGTCTCACAACTTTAGGAGAAAATAATATGTTGTGGCATCAAATACTGGGACATATCGAATATTAGGGCCTTCAAGTACTGCATGGTAATGGTATGGTAGAAGGAATTTCTAATTTCTCTCTATATTTTTATTTATATGGATATTTTTTTTATATGGGAAGCATAATCAGGTGAGATTCTCTTCTGTTGCTAAGAGAATAGAGGGAATAGTACAACTAGTGCATAGTGATTTGTTTGGACTTCTGTTGGTTCCATCATTGGGTAAAAATATGTATTATGTCTCATTTATAAATTACTTCTCAAGGAATACATGGATATATTTCCTCGAGAAGAAATCTCAAGTCTTTGCCATATTTAAAGAATTTAAGGATCTGGTAGAGAATTAGATAGAGAATAAAATGTAAGTGTTAAAGATGGATAATGGTGGAGAGTTATGTGTGAAGGGATTTGAAGATTTCTGTAAAAAGTGTGGTATAAAATGATGAATACTAACCTATTCACACCTCAACGAAATGAAGTGGTAAAAAGGATGAATAGGACATTGATGGAAAAATCAAGGAGCATGATCAATGGTGTTGGGTTAGGACATGAATTATGGGCAGAGCTAATGGATACTACATGTTACTTGGTAAATAGATCACTATCATCAATGTTGGATGATAATACTCCACATGAGGTATGAACAAGTAAGAAACCATCTCTCACACATCTTAGGGTATTTGGTTGTGATGCATACACACATGTTCCAAAGGAAAACATAACTAAGTTGGATAGAAAATATGAAAGTGCATCTTATTGGTTATAAAAATTGTTTAAAACGTTGCAAAATTTGGAACCAAAAAACAAAGAAGGTTGTGTACAATTGAGATGTGGTATTGTAATATTCCTAAATTAGCACACAGCTAATTGGAATATTAAATTTTGATTTTTCTCTTATCTAGAGAAATAAGAGGGTATGGAGACCCATAAATATCCTTAGTAGGAATAAAAAACACTCCTAATGTGAAAGGAGGTCATCTAAAAGCTTCATTGAATATCCTTAGGTGTGAAAATGGGATGGAGTATGAAGATTGGGTCAACCTTGACCAGATCAAACAGTGCTGGTATGGAAGGAGTTGTAATATTCCCATTTTAGCCCACAGCTAAATTGAATATTAAAGTTTTGTTTTTATCACCTTGCAGCTAAATAAATGGGCAAGGAAGCCCATGCACATTGAAAACATGAATAAAATCACTCAAATGTGAAAGGGAATAGTCATAAGAGCTATATTTCACACCCTTATGTGTGAAAAGGGACATTTGCATGGAGACAAGGTCCAGTTTGACCAAGTCAAATGCACTGAGATAGGAGGTGGAGAGCACTTTGATAGACAACGCAGTATGAATGGGAAGAGGGTTATTTGGTGGAGGAAACCCTAATGAGTGGGACCCATGGAGAGAGTGCCTTCACTTGTTTAAAAGGAGGGCAAGGTAGCCATGGTTATTCATGCTATGTATTATTGATTTCTTGGTCTGTTCAGACTTTGTGCAACCTCTTGTTGTTTAGTAGAGTTGCAGTGCTGCTTAGCACAAGGATTTCCTGTTTAGGAATCCTCCTCCTTTCTTGAGGAATATCTTGGAGGAGTTGTATTGATTTTCCTCACATCCAAGCTTGAGGCCAAGCATCCTCCTTCAATACAACATTATTTTTGCAGCAGAATAATGTTGTGTTGCAGGGTGTTGCAGTGAGGGTTCACAACACCACTTCCATCACTTGTTTCTCAGGGGAGGAGCCTCTCTTTCCTTTGAGTAATCAGTTTGGAAGACCTTGGAGATTATTGCAGATCTTGGCATTGGTCCAACTCATTCTCTTTCCCCTACAACATAGTTTCCTTCAGTGGCTGCGTTATTTCTAGTGAGCATTTGTAGTGAGGATTTTGCAGATTGTTTGGAGGGTGAGATCCTCAGTGATAGGATCAACATTTCACTTGAGAGATCTATTTGAGGAGGTATTTTCATCAAATGCAACATCTTCAAACTTCTCCACTTGCTTCCAGTTCTTGAGTTGTTGCTGCTACCCAGCAACTCCGACATTTTGCAGATTTTGTATATTACAACCAATCCTTCCAGGATTGACTTGAGGTAGTCTTTGGGAGCTGAGATCTTCACTCCCAATGTTGCATGGGACATATATTTTTAGATATATGTATTTGAAATATGTTAGCATGCAGTTTCTCTTATAAAACTGTGTAGTCATAGCTTGGGTATACTTCTGTAGCAGTGTTTTGTCATGGTTCATGTACTTGTTTCTTGAGGCTGAGCATTGCCTATCTTGAGTAACATTTTCCTCAAGATCTTGTATTCATTTGTTGCTGCTATAACTTAATAATATGGCTATGGATATTTCTCACATTTTATGAGTTGAGTTGTCACTGCTACTGCATTGATATGTTTACATATTGCTATTGCTCCACATTTGGAATATCTTAAGATATTACCAATAGTGTAGAATTTCCCGATTTTGGGATATTACAGTGGTATCAAAGCATAATCTTGGCTCAGCCTGTGGATCTCAGCCATGATGCTATCAAGAAAAGAGAAGATTAAAACTCCATTATGTGGGGAGAAAATGGAAGATAAGCTTACAAAGCTTCTTCCAAGATCTGTACAGACCATTCATGAAGATTTCAAGAAGATAAAGAGGGAGATATGTACAGGATCTCCAAGAGGGTTTGAAACTGAGTCAAAATCTAGATTTACTTATGGGGAGTGTGAGCATGTAGCCACACCCTATGATGTACAGTGCAGCCTCATGTCCAATTTTTCTATGAGAGAGAAGGAGGAATAAGGAATGCCTAAGAGGGGAACTCTTAGTGGTTTCTTGCATGAATAGGAATCTCAAACTCAGAAGTTTAGAGATCATGTCACTTTCCCAGAGTTTTTCAAGGTCAAGGTGAGGAGGAGCAAGCAGCATAATGTGGATATATTTATTCTATCTACTTTTGATGGTTCCCCTACATGTTCAGCCAGGGCTTGGGTGGAAGAGCTAGACACCTTTTTGCAGCATCATCAAATTTCTGAAGATGAAGCTATCAGAGTAGTAGCGCGGCACTTTGGAGGTAAGGCCTATGCATGGTGGTTATTTGGGTCCTTTACTTTAAAAAATGCAAATACTTCTTCCTATGCAAGGTTTATTAAAACCTTGGTGGAGAGATTTGGTAAGAAGAATTCTGAAACACGTGTGGAGGAGACAAACAAACTTAGACAGTCAGAACCCTTGCATGTGATAGAGGGAACCATAGACTCAAAACCTCTTCAGAGAACCATAGAGGAGGATGATATCTTGCATTATACTTTGCTGGGGGAAAAACCTTCATCTTGTATTGTGGCACAAGAAGGCAAGGAGATCCCTTTTACAAGAGAGGATCAAATCTTTGGAGGATTGCCCATTTATGTTGAGGAGGCTAAAGGCAACAATGCTATCAGATCTGGAGCTGATATAGTACCTCATGTAGAGGAAGGAGGAGCTCTTTCTCCAACTAGAGGGATTATTGCATCTTTGCAAGGAAGTCCTCAGGATCTCATGTGTGGAGATCAAGGCACAACTCATGTTATACATGTTCCATTGATGATGAGGTGTGGAACTATGGAGATACAAGGAGGAGATAGGGAGGATGACCAACATCATGTGATGAGGAGCACACATCCTTGTCTATTTTATGAGGTTAATGCACCTAAGAGGGAGACTGGATTGCACGGTGAGAGCAGGGACAAATCTGTCCATTCATGTATGCAGTCTACTCTTGATGATAATGTCTCATTGCATGGAGACATTTCACCAAGGAGACCACTAGATTAGCAGATGATGAGAGATGCTTCACATTTTGAGGCACCATTCATTGATTTCAAAGGAGTGGAGACCTTGGGAGGTAATTTTACAGCGTTGAGAGTCTTGGGTAGACTCAAGGAGGAGAGAGGCATTCTCTCAACAACATCTTTGCCCACTCTCATTTCAGATTTTGCATTGTGGCAGGACCAGCAGGGGAAGGATAGTGTTGGGTGTAGGAATTACACTTAAGCAAACTCCTCAACACTTAATTTGTCAACTCGGGGGATTTGTAAACTTAGAGATGAAGCACAGGAAATGCCAGATATGGTATGAATCTTCCTAATGTAAATACCTACTTCTTTAAAGGAAATATTGCAGAATCAAATCAAAAGAGAAGAAGGCAACTTGAACCATAAAAAATAATCTAAGACTGGAACGAGGAACTATTCCTTTTCAAGAGAGAATTAAAGATAAAAGGCAATAACTCCCACTAATGGTTGTTTAATCCACTGAGTGTGTGTTTTCCCTTAGTAGAGACACTTTAGCAGTCTCGTTAGATGGGCCCTTAAACCTGCTTCCTTAGATATTTTCTTCTTGCATTAATCTGTCCTGCACTAGTGCAGGATTAGATATTTATGTAGAAGGTATAAATAGTGTCTTTACTGAAGGCTTTTTTTTACTTCATGCAAGGGCTCGAACTTTTCAAGGTTCAGAGCACTCAAATATTGTGGCAAGAAACTGGTTCTTGCACGGGATCAGAGCTTCCTGCACTTAGTATTTAATCCTTAAAATGAGTGTTCAATTATTGCAAGTGCTATTTTTCTATCGAATCAAATTGCACACATAAAAGTGAATGTTTTTTATCTTAAAAAAATGTATAAATAAAGAAACAATCATTTATCCTGTCATAAACATTTAAAGAAAGAATAAAGAAGATTGCGGAAAGTAGATTAAGAAAACTTGTTGCATCACACGAACATGCATTGGTGCAGTATCATTTATCCTGCTTGGACCAGGTTGAAAAACCAATTAAATAGAATTGCAGGAAAACAAAATATCACACAAATGTGCACTGGTGCAGGTTTGTTTGCTTGTACCAGGCAGATGAAAACTAATATGAAATCAAGTGCAGGAAAGTAAATTGCAATGAAATAAAATGTATCTACTACACACGACGGATCTGTTTTCACTCAGACAAGAATACATGTGCTGAAATTTAAATCACACTTTGATAATATAAACACAAATTACAAGAAACAAAAAGTGGGGTAAACATGTTGGGTTGGATGGGCCCTAGCCAACTAGCGTGTTTCCCTTTTAAGTTAAAATGCAGCTCAGTAAATTATTCAATTCATCAGCTTATAGACAGAAACACAATTTTTTAAACATGAGGTAGAGCTCCCTTTTTATTAATTCATCGAGGTGAATACATTCGTTAATACAATGTCCAGCCCAGATTCAGGTGATAACAAAACAACCTGTTACCACCTATCAAACTTCGCTCTAAAAACTCTGTTAAAAAATTCTCCCTTTGTCCTATTTAAATTTTACATTATATAGGCCCTTGGCCAAAGGAAAAAATAGGTCCTTTAACTGATTACATAAAAAAATGCAAAATTTAGTTTCGTCCTTCAAAATAAGACGGTTTTTCAAAACTGGCCGTAGCTAACCAGCTTTCACCCTTCACGGATTGGTCTCGGCTGCCTTTGAATCACTCTGATGTCCTGGCTGGAGTAGCTCAAGACGAGGCGGTGATTGAGGAGGTTTGGATTTGACGCGAAGATCTGTTATGCTGGCAATGGTGCAAGATCCGATCCTAAACTAAGATTAACAGTCATGGTAAGCACTCTAACTATCAAATAACCATTGGAGATATCGATAAGTTACAAAAGTGATTTAAAAGTAAGAAATAATGTAATAAATATTTAATTAATTCTAAATTGAATTAAAACATGAAGAATAGAGGTTTATATGAAATATGTCACTGTGCTTAGACTAGTGCAAGATGAGGGTGCATAAAAGAGGTGAAACAGAGGTAAATGGCTATGATTTAGGAAGGGGAAAATGGTAAAAAGAGAGAAAATTAGGGGGCTAACATCCTCCCATACCTAAGTTGTTGTGTGTCCTCACACAAATCTTTACCTTTGCAAAAAACCTTCAAAACTTCGAGCGTTCCAGCTCACTCCTGCTCTGGCATACTATGATTAGTCTGTAATGTTTTAGACTTTTTCTTTTTGTTGTTCTTCAATTTCTTCGTCACCTTTTTAAGTCATCTGAAACATTGAGAAGCATGGTACTTTCAAACCCTGACTTCTCCTTTCTTTTTTTGGATCTCCGTCGTGAATTCTTCTTTATTTTGTTCTTTTTCCTCCTGCACTTTAGCTACTAGCTGCTCTAAGTTCTGCACTTGAAGCTCTAGCTCGAATATCCGAGAAGCAGGAGCTATCGAGTCTTCCTATTTTTCTATCTCAACAGGGGCTGTGTTTTCTTCAGGGACCTCAGTATCCCTCATGACTTCAGTAAACACTTCTTCCTCTTCCGATTCTTCTTCTTCTTCTTGATCTTCCGGTTCTTCTTCTTCTTCTTGCTCTTCTAGTTATTCTTCTTCTTGTACTTCTTCCGATTCCTCTTCTTCTTGCACTTCTTCCGGTTCTTCTTCTTCTTCTTCCACTGGTGCAGGAGGGGATTCAACGTTCTATGGGGACTGTGGTTCTACACCAGGTTCTTCATTCTTTTCCAAGCCTTAATAAAATCGTCCAACAGAGTGTCATCTTCAACTTCCACAGATTTTGCTGCATCTGCAAGGATTGACAACAAATCATCTTCTTCGGGCGTTTGTTCATGTACTGGTGGTGTCGAAGGAGTTTCTTCAACAAGTGTACCCACTGTCTTATTTTTATTTGGATATGGGCCCTTTTCTTCTTTTGACTTCCTGGGTCATTTCCTCTTTGCACTAGTGCAAGAAGGACTTCCCTTTACACTCAGACCCTTGCTTGTGCTGATGGGGGTCTCTGTTTTCTTTTTAGTAGTTGTCTTCTTTCCTGCAGATGTATTTTTATCTAGCTACTTCAACAATGCCTTTAGGTCATGCCCTTAATTTCCAATTGTTTATGGAACAAGATTTTGATAAGGCCGTGGTGATATAATTTCTTATCGCCCTGGTCTGCCCGTGCACCCTGCACACTCTTGGCCATCTTTTCTGAACTCTTAAGAAAAAAATAAGTGAAATCCATCCTCCACCGGACGTGCCTGCCGGGTTCGAAGTGTTGGAGCATCATGAAATGATACACAATGGTGAGGGAGTACCTTCCCTCACAAGTCACGAATTTATGGAGGATAGAAAGGAGGTCCCACCACTGTCCCAGCAAGGCACTGCATGGAACTCCTTTCTTCCAGTCTACCTTCATGTTCTTATCAACGACGAAATGTTGCCAGCGCTTCCTCTCGAGCTTCTTATTTTTAAAGTAATGCGAACCAGTGTTTTGCAAGCCCATCGCTTCTGCTATCAATTTTTTCGTGACTTTAAATTTTAGGGGTCAAATCTTTACACGACCATTTTTAAAATTCTTTGCAAACTGTAGGGCCACTTCACTTTTATGCCCGTCAAATTTCTGCAAAAACTGAAGAAAGCCTAATTCTAGCAATAGTGCAAGACTATTGCGAAACTCAGTGGTCTGATCTACCTCCTTGAGGGATGAAGGTTCACATCGAACAGGCGGCGTCTATGCTTAACAGTTATGAACAGTCCAAAAATTGCATGCAATACTGGAAACTTTGGCTCTTTATAGATAGGGATCCAATCGTCCACCATCCCTTCTGTCTTATCACTGATCCATCTCATTAAAATAGCCATGGATGCGTGGCATGTTCAGAATCATGCGGGATTGGTACTTGCGGCGGCGGAATAGGCGGCATCTATGCTTAACAGTTATGAACAGTCCAAAAATTGCATGCAATACCGAAAAATTTGGCTCTTTATAGATAGGGATCCAACCGTCCACCATCCCTTCTGTCTTATCACTAATCCATCCCATCAAAATAGCCGTGGATGCACGGCATGTTCAGAATCGTGCGGGATTGGTACTTGCGGCAGCTTTTTTAACGGCTAAGTGAGGTAATCATTATAATTGAAGGACATTTAGGATCATGGCAAAAAGGGTAATTATATCCAAGCAACTATTAAACATTTCCAAACTCCTTCATAATTCAAAAAAAGAACTTTAGCATTTATTAAAAAATGATCATGATTCTTAACTAAAAACACCTTGTACTTTAAATAATTTTCTCCTAATTAATATGATAGCACAAATACTCCTTAAATAAGTGAAAAAGGCTTCTTGTAAACTTTCATGATGACCACTTTCCTATGACATATACTTATGAAAAGAACAAATTGTACTCTGCTTCTGTCAAGGTGCATGCTTGCACTGATCTGTTTACACCACTTACTATGTCGTTCTGTTGGTACCATTCTGCTTGTATTATTAGATAGGACGATATGCTTGCACTAGTGAAAGCACATTGTCTAAAAAAAGAATAGATAATTTAAGTAAAATATAAGCTAGATTTCTAACATAGTTTCCTCAACTGATACTGGAAATTTGCTTCGCCCTTTCTTGATGCTTCAAAGTATCTTTTTGCTCTTTGTGTATGAGATCCTGCAATGAATTCATGAGGGAACAAAGAAGTGGGAAAGGGGAAAATTTCAGAATGGGAAGGAATTTTGTTACAGGGATTCCAAGAATAGTACAAGAGGGGATAAATAGAAGTGGGATAGGGAAAAAAAATCAAGGGTAAAGTAGAATTTTTACGAAGCGGGTAGGGAAAATTCAGAAGAATGTGGGAAGGTTAATCATTCTGGGATTTAAAAAAGAAAACTGAGGGAATATTACGAAATGGGATATGAAGAAATGAAAAAAAAATTCTGGAAGGTCTGCCTGCACTGGTGCAAGAAAAATAACTGCAGTAAGAATTAAGTGTTACTTGAATAAAAATATCCACGCTAATTACCCCAATGTATAAAGGCCTCTTGAACCTACTTTTACTCAGTGGTCACTAGCATATCTAAAGATCAAGCAACATTATCTTTTTATTAGAAATTTTTGATCTTCCTGCCATCAAGATGGTTTTCAGGTTGACCCTTCTGTAATCATGTCAGCAAACTGATTTTCACAATTACAAGAAAATATTTTTTCTTTAATTTTTTATTAAATTTTTTTTTTCTTTAGGAAGAAGAAGAATTCATGTTTTCAAAAGTTTGGTATTGCCATTTACCACTACCATCTCGAATTGTTGTTGGACTTGCTGTGTAAAATCTTTCTTGGCAAGTGGCTGAAAATACTTCCTTAATCTATGTCCATTTACCAAGAATACTGAATTTTGTCCATCAATAGTTTTGACTTCTACTGATCCATTCTCGAATACTTAGTGTTATACCATTTTTTGGTCATCTAACCTACTATCATTAGATGGACCCAATTACACCATGTAAGACCAATTTTACCCTAAGTAAAATTTCTTTCACTATGTTAAATAACTTAATAAACCACATTTATTAGGTTGTTTATGGTCTAAACAGGAAACCCCAAAAGGAAATATTAAACAAATCTATATTTGTTTGATTTTCCTCATGGAATAATTAATTAAACCATAATTTAATTATTATTCCTAGTCATGTTTAATCCAAAACAAAGAAATTAATTAGATAAACCTTTATTTATCTTATTATTTTCTAGGAATAATTATTTAAATCTTATTTAGATAATATTCCTTGTTAAATATGACCAAATCACCCACAAATAATTAAATAATCATTATTTATTTAATTATCCTTCAACCACTTCCTTAAAAAGATAAATAAATCATTTATTTATTTATTATTAACAAATAAAGGGATTTGACCCAAGTCAAATACTTTTTCCCTCCAACAAATATAATAAAATATTCCATAAAAGGTGGATCTAGATTTGGTTAACATTATTTTAATCATGCACTAAGATCTAGAATGACCCAATATTTTGTTATAAATAGGAGGGTTTTTCCTACCATTCTTCACCTTTTGTTGCCTATTAGATCACTCTGGATCTATACACTTGGTCACATTTTCCATTATTTGTTGTGTGAGCTCCCTTTGAGTTCTATCTTTGTCTGGGTTTTCTACACCAACAAGAGAGAGAAATGCTAGATCTGAAGTGCTGAGGACTTCCAAGAACCCATCCCATTGAGGAGAATTGGAAACACCTTCTTGTTTTCCTCCCAGGTGCCCTTAATACAAATTTTTTTTCAAAAAACATTGTTCTTGTCTTGTCTATTGGATGTATGGAGCAAAACCTTATTTTTACTGCTTAATGTCTTTCTATGCATAGATTTGGTTTTTGCAGCTCTTGTCTTGATCAACTAACCGCAGATCTGAAGATATTGGCAGCCACATTTGATGTTAGGGCTATAAGTTATGCGTAGCTAAAGTGGTCTTTTTTCGTACGCTTCGACAAAATATTCATACTAACACTCAGATCACTTCATAAGGTCCCATCCAACGTGTATGGAACTTGCCTTTAAAAATTTTAAATCTAGAATCATAAAGGAGTACCCAATCACCTGGTTGGAACTGCTTTTTCTGAATAGACTTTTCATGCAACCTTTTTCGTTGCTGTTGAATTAGGATGTTCTGCTAAACAAAAGCTCTACGAAATTCATCTAACTCATTTAATTGGAGAAGACGCTGTTGTTGTGCCTCAGAGAGATCTAGTCCTAACTAAACTGTAGT
Source organism: Pinus albicaulis (assembly GCA_034641835.2). NCBI lineage: Eukaryota > Viridiplantae > Streptophyta > Pinopsida > Pinales > Pinaceae > Pinus > Pinus albicaulis. Next base: position 562,302,360 of record CM076576.1, on the reverse strand, counting down.
TCTGAAGGTTTTGATCTGGAATTCAATTGGTAACAGAACCTGTTTGTCATATACTAGCTCATATGGTGTATGTCCTGTGCTATTTCTCCAAGTGGTTTCACAAAGCTTCTGGTAATCTTTCAGCCCAGTATTTCCAATGCATATTGACTGTCTTTGTAAGAATGGACTCGATCACTTTGTTTGTAGATTCCACCTGGCCATTTGCTTGCGGGTGATACGGCATGGATTTCCTGTGCTGGATCTTGTATTGCTCCATCACACCCTGTACCAAATTAGAAATAAACTGCGAACCATTTTCAGAAACAATTTCTCTAGGCACACCAAATATACTAAAGATTTCAGTAAAAAGAAAATCTACAACAACTTTTTCTGTAGCAAAAGAAACAGCTTTAGCTTCTACCCATTTTGTGACGAAATATTTACAAACCAAAATATGCTTTTTACTTAAGGATTTTGGATTTATTGGCCCTATAAAATCAATAGCCCATTTTTCAAATGGCTCAATCATAACTTGGGGGCATAAAGGCATTTCATTGGCTTGATTAGGCTGGCCCATTTGTCGACAACTATCACATCACCCGACATACTATTTGGCATCCTTAAACAAGGAAGGCCAGAAGTAACCAACACGTAATACTTTATATGCAGTTTGCTTATTAGTGAAGTGGCCTCCAAAAGGTTCATCATGTGCAGATTTCAATATGTCAAACAATTCCTCCTCTCTTACACATCTAAGGATAATCAGATCTAGACCAGTGTAAAAGAGATCTCCCTGAATCCAGGAATATGCAACACTTTTCTGAATAATATTCCACTTTTCATGAGAAGACAAGTGAGGTGGTGTTTTTCCAGTGACCAAATAATTAGCAATGTCAGCAAACCATGAAGAATTTGTTGACATAGCAAAAAGATGTTCACTTGGTAAATCAATTTTAACAAGAGTTACTTCACCAGGATTATCTAATATAGAAAGAAAATCTGCTACAACATTAGATTTCCCTGGTCTATCAACAATAGTAACATTAAACTCCTGCAACAATAGGAACCGCCTAGTCACTCTGCCGCTTTTCAATGGTTTTTTCATCAAATATTTAATCGCGAAATGATCAGTATGTACAAATACTTCATATCCTGTAATATAGTGCTTGAACTTATTAATTGCAAAAATCACAGCTAAAAACTCTTTCTCTGTAACTGTATAATTCAATTCAGTGGAAGATAAATTCTTACTAATATAATAAATAGCATAGGATTGCTTATTTTCCTCTTGTCCTAAAGCTGTGCCAATAGCCAAATCTGAAGCATCAGAGGAAATGTGAAAAGGCAGGGACCAGTTAGGACCTCGCAAAACTAGTGCCTGCACCATTTTTTCCTTCAATGTTTCAAAAGAATGATGGAAAGCTGTGGACCAAGAAAATTCACTAGCCTTAGCTAGAAGTCGGAAAAGAGGAGCAGCTATCTTCGAAAAATTTTCAATGAATCTTTTATAGTAACTAGCATGTCCTAAAAAACCTCTTACTTCCCTTTGAGTTTTGGGTGCAGGAAGATGCAAAATTATTTCAATCTTTGCCGGATCAACCTGGATACCTTTGTTAGAAATCAAATGGCCAAGCACCACTCTTGCTTTGCACATTAATGTACATTTCTTGTCTCTCAAAGCGATATGGGATTCTTGACAACGAAGAAGTACTTTCTCCAGATTTTTGAGAGCTTCCCTTAAAGAATCACCAAACACAAAAAAGTCATCCATATAAATTTCTACAGATTCTAAATCAACAAAAATGGCTAGGAATGCCCTTTGAAAGGTAGCTGGGGAATTACATAAACCAAAGGGAAACACTTTATAAGCAAATTCCCCCCATGGACATGTAAAAGTAGTTTTATCCTGATCTTTGGGTGCAATCTGTATCTGGTTATAACCACTGAAGCCATCCAAAAAGGAGAAATATTTCTTTCCTGCAAGGGTATCAAGCACCTGATCAATGAAAGGGAGAGGGAAGTAATCTTTAAGAGTGGCTTTATTCAATTCTCGATAATCAATACAAATACGTCATCTTCCATATTTCTTAGGTACTAGCACTAATGGAGAGACCCACTGACTGTCAGAAATAGGATAGATAAAACTGGCATCTAAGAGTTTCTGTACTTCTTCCTTCACAATATCTCTTAGAGCTGGATTCATTTGCCTTTGGGGTTGTCAGATAGGTTGGGTTCCTTTTTGAATATAGAAGTTTCAGGAGGGATACCATTCATATCTTCATAGCCCCAAGCGAAGGCACTAAGATGGTTTTGCAACAAATTCACAAGCTACTCCTGCTGAGATGAGTCCAAATCTGAACTAATATGTAAGGATTTACCAGAGCTAATCTCAACAAGAGTGGTATCAAGCTCAGGAGTACTCAAGGGAGTGGTCAAATGCAGTGGTACAAAAGAATGAGAATCATGATTTTCTTGAAAATATAGGCTGAAAATTTGGCTCAAAGGATCAAAATTAGGCATAGTGTCTAGATTATTCAGAAAATCTTGAATCTCATCTTCTTGTGAAGACCCAGTATAATGATGGATAAGGGAAATAGACTGAGTCTCCTTTTCACTGCTTTGATATAACCATAAATTATCTCGAAGGTCCTGAATGGATTTGGCAGGGGGGTATAAGGTAACTTTCTTCCTAGAATCTCCATGTGAAATATACGTATCATTGGAATGACATACAATATATGCATCAGCCGTAGCAAGACATGGTCGACCCAAGACCAAGGGATGTCCTCCTACTGGGTTCTTTGGCTGAAGCAAAATGAAATCAATAGGATATTTACAAGAATCTAATGAGATGATCACATCATCCAATACTCCTTCTGACTTAATTTTAGATCTATCTGCTAATTCAGGCACAGTGGGAGTAGGGAGAAGATGAGATAACCGAATTTTATCCATGGTTTTCTTAGTCATGACATTAATGGCTGGCCCCAGGTCTATAAGAACATTAGAGACAAGGACATTACCAATATGAACTGAGACAAAATGGTTTTCGGGATCTGTATATTTTTCCACAGACACACATCCCGTCATCAACTCTGCTGCCCTACCAACAAATTGAATGGTTTGGGGTTCCAATATCTTCCTCTCGGGTTTCTTGAGACAGAGATTCTTAATAATCTTGGTACAAATGGGGATCTATTTGATGGCTTGAAGAAAGGGTATCTTAATGAAAATATTTCGAAGCTCAGATGCCAAACTAGTCTCAGAAATAGGCTCACTCCTTTCCATTACTAGCCTCTCTGGGAAGGGAGGCTGGTTGGAAGAAGATGGCAAGGATTCAGAGGGTAAGGGATACTTAGTGACAAATTTCAGAGAATGGTCAAGAGTTTCCTCTTCTCCTTTCTCTTCAATGATCACCATAGGTTGCTTCTGATTTTCTGATGTTACAGTCCTTCCCGATCTTAATTGAATATCATGAACCCCAACTGGAATAGACTGGTACTTGAATGATAAAGGTGGGTTTGTTACATATATCATTTGCGCTGCTTTATTATTATTATTAGGATTGGGCATTGATTGAGCAGGCAACTAAGGAGATCGAAAGGGTGGAGGTAAAGGCAACGGTGGAGTGGACTGACTTGGAAGTTGAGGCACTGAGTAAGGTGCATGTGTAGATGGATATGACTGCATAGGTGGCTGGTAGGAATATGGAGAATGAGTTGGCCCTCTCCAACCTTGTTTCCATGGTTGAGAAGGTTTCCCATGCCTATATTGATTCCCATACTGCCACTGCTGATGAGAGTTAGGATAAGAATATGCATGTGAATTATAACCAAAATAGTGTGGAGAAAATTCAGAAGCCATACCTGTACCTACCTAAGGCCAATTCATTCTTGTTCCCATAGCATTCAAGTATTCAGCTTTAGGTTATCCCCTTGTAAATATAGCTTTAAGTCTTGGTATAGAGGGACATTTTTCTGTGATATCGTATTCTGCACAAATAGCACACTTATTAGTTTCTTTCAAATTAAGAGGACACTCTTTAGGAGGATGCGTGTCTCTACATTAAGGACAGAAAATACATAATGACTCTTGTTCCTTCATGAGTTTCTGCTAAAATTTTAATGAGTCTAACTGTTTGGTAAGAATGTTCATTATATCAGTTTTCATTTTTTCCATTTTATTTTCTAGTCCAATAATCATAGCATCAGTAGATTTAGTTTTTCTATTTCTATTTCGAGTTCCTCTACCGGATCTATACTGGTTTCTTGAAAATTTCCTGCATAATTCACAAATTTGATCAAAATTTTGCTGAGAAATATCACCTTGTCCTAAAAGATTCAAATTATTTCTAGCATTATCAATAAGTCCTCTTAAGAACAAGGTTCTAATAGTGTTGGGATCAAGCTTGAGTTTTAAATTTTGTAAAATATACAGAAATCTTTCCAGATAATCTTCAAGAATTTCATCATCATCTTATATGATTGTAAAAATTTCATCCTGCATGTCCCAAGTTTTGCAATATTGTTGATATTTAGACAAAAACACTCTCTTCATTTGATCCCAAGAGGTTATAGTGTTTCCTCCTAACCCCATAAACCAGCGTAGAGCTGAGTCCTTAAGGGTAACAGGAAATAATCTTAACTTCTGAGCATCAGTTGCATAATCATAACTTCTACACAGAATATCAAACTCAAATAGAAAAGAGTCAGGATCTTCATGAACTTTACCATGGAAATGAGGGTGATCTGATGGTGGAATATTCTTCACTTGCGCCATAGTATCAGGATCAACAATTGGAAACAAAAAAGTGGATTGTTCTTCACTTACTTGGTTGTCACCAGTCCCTTCCAAATTATCTTCTTGGTCCACCATTGTTCCCCTTTTACTTGTACCGCTCTCCACAGGCTAATCCACACCTAAGATGTTATCACCAGAATCCAGGTGGATTGTTCCTGCATGCTGGGTTTGAATTGGATTGGGCTTCCTTCTTATAGAAGGAGACCCAATATGAAAATTGTTTTCAGAATTATTTCGGCCCTTAGTGGGCTTCGAAACCTTACCTTTTCTAGGCATTCATTTCAAAATAAATCAATTGACACCAATAAAATTCCTTCAAAGAAACAAAACTACAAAAACAAAGAAAAATTACCTCTATTGTATAATCAGAAAATTCTTACCAAATCAAATCACCACCTTGGCAACGGCGCCAAAATGTTGGGTGCAAGAATTACACTTAAACAAACTCCTCAACACTTGATTTGTCAACTTGAGGGATTTTTAAACTTATAGACGAAGCAGAGGAAATGCTAGAGATGTTATGGATCTTCCTAATGTAAATCCATACTTCATTAAAGGAAATATTACAGAATCATATCAAAAGAGAAGAAGGCAACTTGAACCATAAAAAATAATCTAAAACTGTAACGAGGAAGTATGAATTTGCAATAGAGAATTAAAGATAAACGGAAATCACTCCCACTAATGGTTGTTTAATCTACTGAGTGTGTGTTTTCCCTTAGCAGAGACACTTTAGCAGTCTCATTAGATGGGCCCTTAAACCTGCTTCCTTAGATATTTCCTTCTTCCATTAACCTGTCCTGCACTAGTGCAGGATCAGAGATTTATGTAGAAGGTATAAATAGTGTCTTTACTGAAGGATTTTTTTTACTTCATGCAAGGGCTCAAACTTTTCAAGGTTCAGAGCACTCAGATCTTGTGGCAAGAAAGTGGTTCTTGCATTGGATCAAAGCTTCCTACACTTAGTATTTAATCCTTAAAATGAGTTTTCAAGTATTGCAAGTGCTATTTTTCTATCGAATCAAATTGCACACTTAAAAGTGAATGTTTCTGATCTTAACAAAATGTAGAAATAAAGAAACAATCATTTATCCTGTCATAAACATGTAAAGAAAGAAAGAATGAAGATTGCAGAGAGTAGATTAAGAAAACTTGTCGCATCACACTAACGTGCACTGGTGCAGGTTCATTTCTCTTGCTTGGACCAGGTGGAAAAACCAATTAAATAGAATTGCAGGAAAAGAAAATATTACACCAACGTGCACTAGTGCAGGTTTGTTTCTCCTGCTTGTACCAGGTAGATGAAAACCAATCTGAAATCAAGTGCAAGAAAGTAAATTGCAAGGCAAGAAAATGTATCTACTTCACACGATGGATCTGTTTTCACTCAGACAGGAATACATGTGCTGAAAGTTAAATCACATTTTGATAATATAAATAGAAATTACAAGATACAGAAAATGGGGTAAACATGCTGGGTTGGCTGGGCCTTAGCCAACTAGCGCGTTTCCCTTTTAAATTAAAACACTGCTCAATAAATTATTCGATTCATCAGCTTAAAGATAGAAGAACAATTTTTGAAACATGAGGCAAAGCTCCCTTTTTATTAATTCATTGAGGCGAATACATGCCTTAATACGATGTCCAGCCCAGATTCGGGTGATAACAAAACAACCTGTTACCACCTATCAAACTTCGTTCCAAAAACTCTACCCAAAAATTCTCCCTTTGTCCTATTTACATTTTACATTATATAGGCCCTTGGCCAAAGCCCAAAATAGGTCCTTTAACTGAATACATAACAAAATGTAGAATTTAGTTTTGGCCTTCAAAATAAGACGGTTTTGCAAAACTAGCCGTAGCTAACCAGCTTTCGCCCTTCATGGATTGGTCTCGGCTGCCTTTGAATCACTATGCTGTCATGGCTGAAGCGGCTCAAGATGAGGCAGTGATCAAGGAGGTTCAAATCTACCGTGAAGGTCTATTGTGTTGGCAATGGTGCAAGATCCGATCATGCACTAAGATCAGTGGTCACGGTAAGCACTTTAACTATCAAATAACCATTGGAGATATCAATAAGTTACAAAAGTGATTTAAAAGTAAGAAATCATGTAATAAATATTTAATTAATGCTAAATTGAATTAAAGCATGAAGAATAAAGGTTTATATGAAATATGTCACTGTGCTTGGACTGGTGCAAGATGAGGGTGCATAGAAGAGGTGAAACAGAGGTAAATGGTTATGATTTAGGAAGGGGAAAATGGTAAAAAGAGAGCAAATTAGGGGGCTAATAGATAGCAACCTTATAATTTTCATCTTTGGCATGGGAGGTGTCAAAGAAGAGGATGGCCATATGACAGATGTTCTTCATGAGAGATCATCAGCACTGTCACTATTGAGGATAGATCCATATTGGAACTCCCAGTTGTTGGTGGAGTATTCCAAGGATATTTTCACTTGCATGATATTGGATGACCAGTTGCATAAGGAGGGATATTCAGTCAGAGATGGGGTCATCTACTATCATGGTAGGATCTTCTTATCTAGAGCTTCCAAGCTCAAGGAGAAGTTGCTACAAGCAGCTTATGAGGATTTCCTTTTCAGCCATACTTGTTCTTTGAAAGCATACCACACCATCATGGAGGGGTATTTTTGGAAGGGGCTTGAGGAGGAGATATATCAACATATGAGAAGATGCATGGATCATGCGAAGATGGAGGAGATACACAACTCTTTGGAAGAGTTAGCACATCCACCTCTTTTCTCTTTGAGGATGAGAGGAGACTCATCTATGAGCCACTCCATTTTCATGAGCAAGACATATGGTAAGGGTATTTTTTATTTGCATAATGATTTGTATGATGTATCTATGCATCCCTTAACCATACATGTGCAGGATGTTCCTCCAAGGAGGAGCATTCTTTTTTCTAGACCTCATGGTCTACTTGAGGCCATGAACAGTATTGGTGACCACTCCCTAGGAGGAATTGGGGAGGAGATGTATTTTGGAGAACATGCTCACTTTGCACCATACATCATTCACTTTCTCCAAACATATGAGGAGAGTGGGATGGCAAGCAAGTGGTTGAGAAACTACACTTTTTGTTACACTCTTTTGCAGTTGAGGGCCAAACTGCGTTGGTTACATTTGAGGGACCATTTTCCTTCTCCCTTGTTACATATGGCAGCAGGCATGGTTCTCATTATGGTTCCTTATGTTGTGGTTTTTTTTATATTTGTTGGGAGCATGATTGGGGGAATGGCACATTGGGTGAATGTGTCCCTTGGGGGAGAGATCTCCCACATTGTTTGCATTGAATGTTCTAATGGGAGCATGAGAGGGTATGTGGCCACTACAGAAAAACACTTGTTTCCATTTGAGGTGAGCCATATGATTGATTGGATGCCATATGATGGTGACTCCCAACTCATCACATATGAGATGATGTGGGCCAACATGATTTGCAGTGTTGGAGGAAGGATCCTTGGAGATCTAGTCCTCATCTTGCCACTTAAGGGCAACCTTATTGTAGCCCAAGATCAGCTAACACTCTACACTTATCATAAGTGGAGAGATGGACAGCATGGGGTAGGCTATTTTGTCTACGAGGATCAGATTTTCAGCCCACCTACACTGCAAGAGCCAAAGGTGGAAGAGGATTTTCAGGAGTTTCCATGTTGGGAGGTAGCTCACTTTATATGGATGATTGCTTGGGGGATGGTGGATCCACATGGGGAAGATGTTCCTCAACACATTTCAGACTCCATGCCTTGGGTGGAGACTTTCCAGTTCTATCCTTGCAATTGCTTGAGGACAAGCAACATTTGGGAGGGGAGGACTGTAATATTCCCATTTTAGCCCAAAGCTAAATGGAATATTAAAGCTTTGTTTTTATCACCTTGTAGCTAAATAAATGGGTAAGGAAGCCCATGCAAATTTAAAACATGAATAAAATCCCTCAAATGTGAAAGGGAATAGTCATAAGAACTGGATTTCACACCCTTATGTGTGAAAAGGGACATTTGCATGGAGACAAGGTCCAGTTTGACCAAGTCAACAGCACTGGGATAGGAGGTGGAGAGCACTTTGATAGATAGAGCAGTATGAATGGGAAGAGGGTTATTTGGTGGAGGAAACCCTAATGAGTGGGATCCATGGAGAGAGTGCCTTCACTTGTTTAAAATGAGGGCAAGGCAACCATGGTTATTCATGCTATGTATTATTGATTTCTTGGTCTGTTCAGACTTTGTGCAATCTCCTGCTGTTTAGCAGAGTTGCAATGATGCTTAGCACAAGGATTTCCTATTTAGGAATCCTCCTCCTTTATTGAGGAATCTCTTGGAGGAGTTGTATTGATTTTCCTCACATCCAGGCTTGAGGCCAAGCATCCTCCTTTAGTACAGCGTTATTTCTGCAACAAAATAATGTTGTGTTGTAGGATGTTACAGTGAGGGTTCACAACACCACTTCCATCACTTGTTTCTCAGGGGAGGAGCCTCTCTTTCCTTTGAGTGATCATTTTGGAAGCCCTTGGATCTTATTTCAGATCTTGGCATTGGGCCAACTCATTCCCTTGCCCCTACAGCGAAATTTAATTCAATGAATGCATTATTTATAGTGAGCATTTGCAGTGGGGATTTTACAGATTGTTTGGAGGGTGAGATCCTCAGTGATAGGATAAAAATTTCACTTGAGAGATCCATTGGAAGAGGTCTTCTCATCAGATGCAGCATCTTCAGCATTCTCCACTTACTTCCAATTCTTAAGTTGCTGCTGCTACCCAGCAACTCCGACATTTTGTAGATTTTGTATATTACTGCCAATCCTTCTAAGATTGACTTGAGGTAGTCTTTGGGAGCTGAGATATTCACTCCCTATGTTGTATGGGCCATATATTTGTACATCTATGTATTTGACATATGTTGGCATCTAGTTTTTCTTATAAAACTGTACAGTCATAGCTTGGGTATACTTATGTAGCATTGTTTTTTCATGGTTCATGTACTTGTTTCTTGAGGCTGAACATTGCCTATCTTGAGTAACATTTTCCTCAAGATCTTGTATTCATTTGTTGCTGCTATAACTTAATAAGATGGCTATGGATCTTTCTCACATTTTTATGATTTGAGTTGTCACTACTTCTCCAATGATATGTTTACATATTTCTGTTGCTCCACATTTGGAATATCTTAAGATATTCCCGATAGTGTAGAATTTCTCGATTTTGGGATATTACATGAGTGGCATTCATGGAAAGACAATGCAGTTTTGGAGGGAGATTGCATGCATGGAAGTAGTAGCAATGGGGCCCAAGGTGAGGAAGCTCACCAAGAATATAAGGAAGAGGATGGAAGCCATTTTGGGGATGATTGGATTATTATTTTTTTGATGGTCTATTTAGACTTGTTGCTCTCTTCAACTGTTTAGCTAAGATTGCAGTGTTGTTTAGCACAGGGTGTTCCCGAGCAAGAATCCCACCTCTATCCTTGAGGAAATACTAGTGCCCACTCAGGAAGAGTATTTGAACCACGTTTCAACATTCTGACATTTGTCTAAGCTAAAACTTACTTCATCAGTGCATTTTCTGCTTAGAGTTGTGTTATGTTGTAGGGTGCAGCAGTGGAGGGTTGAGAAACCCAACTTCTGAGCTTGTTTTCCAGTGGAGGGAGCATCCCTTCATCCGAGAGGCTTGTAAGGGAGATTATTGAGCTTAATTTCATCATTTAGCATCAATATAAGGTACTTCTATTAGTTATAGCACATTTTCCTAAAGGAATTGCGTTACTTTAGAGTGCAGTTGCAGTAGAGGGTTTGGAGCCCTAGTTGGGGGAGATAGATTTTAGTAAGGGGATTAGCCTCTCATTTGGAGAATCTGTAGGAGTTTTCATAAATTTACAAATCAGATCAGCCACCCCCTATCATTTATCCAGTTGCAGAGATTATTTATCCCTAGGGCCATATTTGTACTTTCTACATTTTTGTGTATTTTAGGAAACCCTTCCCGGGTTATCTTGGAAAGGTGATATAGGCCTAGATTTGTTTGTATAACTTCTATTGAACCATATATCATTGTATTTACATTATTTTATGATCTCCAATTGTATTTATGCATGATATGACTGCGCTGTAGCAGCTCTCCGGCATTTTGTTTAGTATTAGCAGCTCACTTTTTAGAGTGATTATTCATGGGAGGCTCGTTTGCTCTTACTGTATGGTTTGTGCCTCAACGTAATATGTGTATTTGCTGTTGATTTTCTGAATAAAGTAGTCCCATATTTATCTCCTATTTTTATGCATTGATTTACATTTTTATTTCCATTATTTTGTTCATATATTGCTGCTTTTCGCATTTGGGAATATTATAGTGGTATCAGAGCATAATCTTGGCTCAGCCTGTGGATCTCAACCATTATGCTATCAGGAAAATAAGAAGAAGGAGAAAGAGATCAGAATTATGGAAGGAATGAATTTTATCTTATCTCTTTTTAGATCCACAAGGGACCTCACCAAGGAGGTCAAGCAAAGAATAATGGAGAAAATCCATGAAACCATAATAGGGTTTCAAGATGAGGAAGGTCCTTGTACTTCCTATCAGTAGAAGAAAGAACCGGTATTGCATAGAGCTCCAAAGAAATATACTATGCCCTATTCTTTTGAAGAAGACAAAAGGCATGGAGATGGAGGGCACTTAGATCATGATATTCTAAGTGAGTATCTTGCAGAATAAAAATCTCAATTAAGAGATTTTTAAGGAGGATCTAACTCTCCCAAAGTTCATTTAGCTCAAAGAAGAAAGAAGACCTTGCAGTAATAGAAGAAGAAACCATAATAGATTTCTATTTTCTACATTTGATGGGTCATCCACATGCACAACAAAGACTTGGGGAATGAAGTTGGATGCATTCTTCCTGCTACATCTAGTGGTAGAGAGAGAAGCTATTGAGATTGCAGTGTCGCACCTTGAGGGTGAAGAAAAATTTTGGTGGTTCACCCATTTGATTCATGCAAGAGTGACTACATATGTAGATTTTACTCAAAGGTTTATTAAGAAGTTTGACAAGAAGAAACCAGAGGAGAAGAGGCCTTCACCACCACTTACTGTAGGAGTTCTTGCATCAAGATAAGGGACACTTGCACCTTTGCAAAGTGATCTTAATCTCTTGGCATTTATAATCCCATGCACTAATCAGGAGATGCATGAGGAGGAGGAGGCTTATACCAGCGTTGTTGCAGCTCTAAGGATCAACGATCATCATCAATAGTTGGGGAAGTCATCACACTAGAGGAAGGAACCCTTGTAGCAGTACAATATGTTCCCAAGTTTTACCAAGGTATGCACATATTTATCCATTTCCTATTATTTTAGCACATCATATGGAGGATTGTGGGAACATGTCATCAAGGAAAATACATGACCTAGGGTCAAAGAACACTGCTGATTTGGAGCAGTAGGCTATCACTACACAGAGAACCCTTGATTTGTTGAAGGAGGAGATATATAGTCATCCTAGTATGTCATTTTTGAGCTGCACACAACTATTGGGGTTGGGGTGTAGATTCTTGGAGGGTAGGATGAGTATCATCCTAAATAATCCAATGTAGAACTATATGTTCAGCATTGAACATGATCATGAGACAGTAGATGCACCATCATGGAGATCAACAACACTATCATGCAGCAACAGTGATGAGTTGGGGGCCCAACCATTATTGGAGAATTCAAATGACCATTCTACATGTGTAGCAGGGGATAGGCATTTGGTTGATGAGAGACATCTTATCTTCTATTGTTACGATGGATCTTTCTTGATGAGCACTTCAAACCTCAATGAGAAGATTTTTCCTTCAGTATACTTGGATCCTTATGGATTCAATTTTAGCATTGATGAGTGGTCTTCATTTGGAGATCTCCAGGAAGCTGCACTTCAACATCCCATGAAGTGTAGAGATAGTGATTTGGATTGGCAGGGTGGTATCCTACATTGGATGAATACCAATTTTGAGCATCATGATAGACACTCACCATTGGTTGGATGGGTGATGTTGATAAGCAAGCACTAGTAGAAAATCCTGAAATTAGTGACTAGGTTACTAAAAAATTTAGTCACTGCAATTATTTCAAGTGAATTACAACTAAATTTAAGCAATTTTAAGTGACCGAACTAAAAATGACTAACTTAAACGACTAATTTAGTCTAGAGATAAAATATACGACTAGATAATAAGTGATTAAACTAAAAATGACTAACTTAAATGACTAATTTAGTCTATGACTAAAATATATGACTAGATAATAAGTGACAAAAATTAATAATGATTAACATAAACGACTATTATAGTCCAAAAATAAAAATATGACCAAATAAGAAGAACAACAAGTATATGAATTAGTCATTTATGTTAGTAATTTTTAATTGTGGTGGATAATTGTTTTCAAGCCAACAACTATAAATTGTGGAATTCCATTTAGTTTGGAAATTATCTCCTCCCAAGTCTTAATTTTATATTTCCTTCTTACTTTTTGTCAAAATACATTATCCCACCAAAGAGATGCATTCCCTTTCAACTTTGTGAATATATGCTTCACTCTCTCGGGGTCCTCAATTTCTCAAACTCGAGGGATTTCTCCATATTACCAATCTAATAAATCATATAGTCTTATCTCCCATGGGGCCTCTACTTTTCACTCTTCATTACTCACATCATAAATATCTACAACAACCCCTATTTTCTTAGTTTCCTTCATGGGATCCATTATAGCTAACATGGACCTCAACATCTAAGTGATTTTATTTGTAGCTATGTTTCCCTCTACCCTATGCTTGTATTCCTAATTCCCTTATGTGCTCTTTTGCAATTCTCCTTTTTATAGATCCACCAAAAAAATTCTTTTTGATGACATTGTTCTTCAATTTATCTGTGAGCCTTAAACCTACTTTGATACCAAAATAATGCAACCTAGATTAGTATTTACATAGACAACAATAATCATGGTTACAAATCCACTTCAAACAGAACACATGATAAGCAATTAAAAAAGCACACAAAATTTTGTATTCTAAACAAAATAAAAAATGACTTTACTGTTAGAAAAGCATGGAACCCATATCAAGAACCACTTAATTCTTGTTTTGGTTAAATTAGATTTTTACACTCAACATTTCATTATAATTTACACTCACAATAAATTGAATATATATATATATATATATATATATATATATATATATATATATTATAACATTTTAAATTTCAATAAAACAATTTTTAATCCATCAACCACTTACGAGCTATAATAATTATAAATAAATAAAATAATAAAAAGCTCTCCAAATTTTATAATAAAAAAAAATAACCAACCAAAAAATAAATATAATCACAAACACACTCACTATAAATAATTTTCCTCAACAAATTCAAATTTACCTCAATAATTTTTGTCCATATTCAAAGTTCCCTCCGTAATCTCTGTCCATGACTTTACATCAATGAAATCATCTCAACCCTCAAGGACTTGGATAAACCGGACCCTAATAGTATGCCTCCAATGAAATCCTCTGATATCCACCAATATTCCACAACGGCCTCGGAAAATATGACGAAGATGGAGGCCATGAACAAAAATGGAAAGGAGGTGGATAGGGATCCGACAGTGGTTTTCCTCTCGTGATCACGATGAATTTCCTGAATGATAGCAGAATCAATGAAGAAACCCTCGGTGGCATTGCCTTCATCTAGTATGCCGGCGCATAGAATCAGCCATGATTGTGCTCCTTCATTCCCTTGCTTATCTCCTCGGGACGCCCAGAGGAGGCTTCAACCATGGCAGTTGATCCTTTGCCTCGTCTTGTCCGACAAGGCTGTCAATTCAACCCTCACCATAGATCTAGGGTTGTAGCTCCTCCATGTCAACAAAACCAGAGCTGAGGAGGTGGTTGATATTGCCATGGCATTGTTGCACATGTGCTTGTTGTTGAAACAAATTTTCCAGCTCCAGTTGGCTTGGATCTCTCCAACACTAGTGCCAAGTTTCCCACTGCCAAGGTCTCGTGCTCGGGATCACTGGCTGACCAGCCTCGACCTACGCTCTTACCACAAAGATCTTGGCATCCAAGATGACAGTCCTCTATTAGGATTGCGAAGAGGTATGTTTTATTGATACCTCTTTTGTAATTTTTAGAACACTTTCCTCTGAATAAAATATTTTGCAATTCAACTCTCTAGTGGCACTTGAGAATTAATGAACCCAAAAAAACATTCTAGAAAATCAATTTTTCTTTTGGCATTTGAATGTTGAATGTTGGATCTTTGTACATTTATGAAAATTACCTAACAAACATTATGTTTAAATAAACACTACCCAAGGGTAATTTTCAATGACCTTCCATGATTTTTTTTCGAAGGACGGGCCCTAACCAAACATTTCAAGCCATGGAGCATTTCTTTGGCTTTAGAATGATGGATCTAGAAACATTGCACTCATAGGAATTATATCGCGACTAACGTCATCTTAATGTGTATAACATTTACATAATTCTTTTCCTATGCTTGGGGACATGAGTGTGATTTTAAACTTCCCTTTGTGGGAAGGGAAAAGTTAGATGGATACTTTTAATGGTTTTATTTCGACAAGTGACCTTGTGTCGCTCCACTGTGCTGTGACAAAAGAAACACTACAGATTCTCAATCTTGAAACTTTCCAACACATAAAGATAGGTAATGGATCTAGATTATTTCAAACTATTTCTATTTGGCACTATTAGTTTATTGCATTCTCCAGAACATAGTATTCAAAACCGAAACCGGTGACAAGACTAGTCCACATATCAAACTGAGTTTCAAACCAGAACTGGTCAAACTAGGATTGGTTAGATCTTGTTAATTTTAGGTTAACATGTTACTTGCTTAGGGAAGTTACTTCAGGGATCCATATTAGCCTAATTTTCCATTAGCAATCACATAATACATCGTTATAATGACAGTAACTGAAGAAAGAACATAGACGAAAGATGTAGTAGATAAGCCAAGACAAGAGTACACAAGGATATGGCACAAGCGAGGGAAAAAACCCAAGATGTGGAAAACCCTTGATCAATTCATCTTATTATTAATATCAAATGTTCAGCAGAGAGAGAAAGTACAATAATTTAAAGTCAAAATGACTTGCTAATTTGAAGATCTAATATGACTGCCCTTGGACAAGTGAATAGCCCAAAACTGCAATATCATCATTTTGTCAACAATAGTCAGCTAAGATCTGGTTAGGGTTTCTTATAGTCCACTATTTTTCCATTCAATTGATCAAGAAACCCTCCTTTCAACTGCGAATTTCATTGGCAAGAAATAGGTTGTCCATCGCTAGCCCTTAGAATTGATTTGAACCCAATATAGAATTCTTGACCCCTCTATCTAACCTGGTGCATGCCTGCAGACCTATCTGGAGTAATGGCTCTGAAGTGCAGACATAGAAAGGGAGAAATTCTTCTTTAAATTTACCATATATAAGCTCGAAGTCAATACCCAAACATGACCTGACTTTTTGGGGTTGAGTTCAGACCTGTAATGACAGGATTACCCATACAAGTTGCCCTGAAATTTTATCAAGTCCTGTGGCTATTTATCTAAGGAATCACAACCCTAGTTGTTGAGGAAGAAACCCAAAACAGACAACCCTTTTTCCTATTCAAGAGCTTGGCTACGTTAGATATAATTTTCAGCCTTTTCATGTATCAAATGAGGTTGAAGGCACCTCTATATATAAAATTTTTAAGGGAAAAAATACACGACTGTTGGGACTTATGATGATGAGGCTGACCTTGACAATTTGCACACGAGTGGGCATAAATTCAAAAACACACTTCTTGTCCAAATTTGATGATATTTAGGTTGATTTTGGTCCTCTCAAAAAGAGGAGTTCAATTCAATAATCATCTCCAACAAATAGGCTATCCAATGGTGGAATTTTTCCCTCGTTTCTAATTTTAACACTCCCTCTCAACTAGGGATAATTCCACTTGATAGTTTATCATGCCATTCGGTCATCATGAAATATATTGATATCACTTGCCATCCCTGTATATTATCTATTCTCTACCCTACTGAACATTGATAAGAATAATGAAGAAGAATCGATCGAGAGTGAGTCTCAAGACCTTACTGCTCTCCACTGACAAAAGTCAGTCCAGACTCAATATAACCAGATGTAAAACCGTAATCAGACTTGATCCCAAGTGATCAATTTTGTTAAACATCATTCATCCTAGACATAGGGAATGCGACAATACATGATGCGTCCATCAGTAGTGCTATGGTCCCAACCACTTTTCCCAACTCATTGGCTAGATGAGATGTACTTTCCATGTGTCCCGGACTACATGGGTAGGATGATGCAGGAAAACTAGTAGGAAAATAATATATCACATTATGCTCACAACCACACATAGGGAAAGGAGAATCCACATCCTACAAACACAGTTCACAACCATACGTAGGGAAAGGAGAAAGCACATCCTACAAACACATGTCACAACCATACGTAGGGAAAGGATAAGCCACATCATACAAACACATGTCAGAACCATACATAGGGAAAGGATAAACCACATCCTACACACATGCAAACCAGGAGTAGGGAAAGGATAAACCACGTCCTACATGAATGCCAATCAATAATTGTAAGAAAGATCCTACATGTGGGGAAAGGGTGAACCACGTCTCACTGACATGTCAACATCAATAATAGGGAATGAGCATCCTACATGTGGGGAAAGGATGAACCACATATTACTGACATGTCCAAAAGCAGATGCTTGAATGCATCTCTCACTAGGTATCCATAGGAGAAGGTGAGCCACTCATCCTACTATTATTCCATAGGAGAAGGTGAACCTCTCATCCTTTGCATATCTCATCAATCATAGGGGAAGGTGAAGCACTCACCCTACACACATGTCAACCATCATGGGGTATCATAGGGGAAGGTGAACCACTCACCCTATACATAGCGCACCAATAGGGGAAGGTGAACCACTCACCATATGGTCGCTCATAGCTCTCAAGAAGTACCCTAGGTCCCTAGGAGATCCCAAAGCTCAATGTTCAACCATGAACCTCCTAACAAGGTCTATCCACAACTCCCAACCTCTCTCTGAAGAATGTAATCTGCTAATTCAACAGTGATGAATCTAGGTAGCTTTCCAATGTATCATAAAGCAGTACCTAATTTATGTGAAGTACAAATTCTATGAAGAATATCGCAATATAGCATGTGCTCAAATGGCTCACTGAAAAACTTCTTCAACCAAAATATATTTATAATAATACATGCTTTTTGCTTTATACAATCAACCTCAATAGTGCTTTTAGAGCAACCGAATCAAGAGATATAGTACTAGATGTACTCTTTCCACCCATCATGCTGCCAACTGATCCAACATCAGAATATGCATGGAATATTGGATTTCATTTGTGTACCTAAAATTATAGACAATAGAGTCATTGAGATATCTTACTAAGAAACTATCAATATATAGATAGAGTCTTCATAGCGAGGCATTTATATAGGACACTAGGGATCCCACAAGATATGCATATGCAGACTTGCAACTTCTTCATCAGGTCTTAAGTGCATGAAATAGATTATCAAGGCCAGGTCAGATCCCTCTTACTTTGAGAGGGCCATCAATCATATATCATCAATATCTACACCTTTATGGCTCAACTGTAACTTACTTTGGATATATATGGAAAAGTGACCTTGCCAAAATATAACCAAAGTCATGATCATGCAACTTCCATGCAGAATTTCAAATAATAGGGATATATCTGAGTTATTTCCCTTATCAATAAACATTTGGAAAGAAGATTCATTAGGTCATACTGCCAACGATTCTATAGCTCCCTCTTAAGACTTGTTTCATGTGATCATCTAGCTTTCAATTACGAGCTTCTCAGGCAAGGGATGAGACTTTTCATGAGGCAACTGCAACAATAAACTTCATTTAAGCTCAAGGTCAAAAAGGAAAATTTTGAATAATTGTCATGGTTCTTATTTAATCAGGGAGAAGAAATCCTCCCATGATATTATTTCAAAATATCTGAATTATCCTCCATCACTAGGTGACAAATGTCAAAATCAGCATCTCATCTGCTTATTGTGCTTGTATAGAATTTGTCATGCACTTTCTTCAAGGAACCTCATTTTTCATGTTGATAAGCATTGTTATAGAGATATGCTCCAAACTCCCATGCACTTCTTCACTTAGTTGTTCTTTAAAAAAAAGGGTTTCAAGGGTGCTACACCCCTTTTCAAAATCTAAGGTGCTGCAAATCCTTTTACAGGAAGATCCCTGTAGCTTCTTCAAAAGATAAGCTATCCAATGTTTCCATATGTATTGTTCACAACTTCGATTGTGAACAAGGCTATAATACAATCATCAATTTACTAGGGCTACAATATATCATTATGGCTACTTGATTGTAGTAATATCATGCATAATACTGGACTTGAAAAGAGATCATAGATGATGTCGAGCTGTAGAGAATTGTTACACATGGTAGAACTGTGCCATATATCATTGTGAGGTAACCAAAAATATTCACTTTACAGGGTTCTATGATAGCTTCAGGTCTTCAAACTTCTAGGAGCATGATTCCTTTCGAATGATCCAAGATCTTTGCTTACAAACATGTCTTCAACAAAAGCTCTTCTCTGCTACTTAAGGCTTAGTATAGAAAAATTGAAAGATGGTTAACTGTGTTATAAATATCGAATGTTGTCATTGCTTGATGCCTATAACTATGTAAGTCAGAAAATCTCTAAAAGTCATATCAACTGATATAGGAAGTATATATCATGTAATTGTAGAGTGTGCAAGACTTGGTTCACATTCATCATTTATCACTGTACGATGTACATATGCATTAATGCTCTGGAGCCTTACTAATGATCCATCAACATAAGGGCCTTGGATTATTTTTCTTAATGAGTTTATTTGTAGTTGTGTCTAGAACAATAGTAAACTAAGTTTCTTCTTTTCTAGGCTATGAGAGGAAGAGAAACTCAGAAGTTTAACAAAGAGATATAAGAAACAAATGTCAACATACTACCCAAGGCTATGATTGATCATAACTTTGATTAGAATTTCCATACATTAATAGCTTTTTAAAATACCATAACTGTTTCAGGGCTTGCAAGAATTCCATGCATATACCAATCTTGACTGAATGTATGTATATATGTTGATTTTTGATGCCAATATTGCTCTGTCTACAAATATGATGTCATGCACATATTCCAGAAACCATGTCAATATATATACACAATACCACAATGTCTTCTTATAATTAGAGTATCTATTTTATGCATACAATGTGGATAATTTTACATGGCTAAGAAGACATCCATACCATATGCAATAATCATATCTGAAACCATACACTGATTTCTATATGGTTTTGTCATACCAAAACATTTCTTGCTCTTTAAATATATTACTGGAGACATATTTTATGTGCCAATGTGCTGAGAATGAAAAAGTACATATGCAATGAGCCAAAAGAGGTATGATGGATTCATAACCATGTGAGGTGCCTAATAGTGATAGGATGCACCAAACCATACATCTGAAATGTAAGCTATAGGATCGAGCCAATAGCATGAAGTCATATACAAGATCAGGTTACCTGTATGATGATATATACAAAAGAAACTGTGCTAAATGAGGTTGAGCGATACTATTTATAGAGGGACCGTGCCAACTGTAAGATGCCATATAAAACATGGATATTGGTTTGAGACACAGATGCTGAGTGAAATCAGGACCTTTGACATGTAGGAATAGCGATACTTCTATGTAGATGAGATCCATGAAAAATTGCAGAGGGAAAGGTTTAGTCGAAAATCTCAGATCCAATACCTGTCAACAAAGTCTCTCAGACCAATGCGAGGACCTCAGAGGGAGATATCTCATGGGCTATTCTTTTGGTAAAACACAGTCGTACTCTAGATATATGCCTGATGTTTTGGTCCTCAAAAAAAATTATTATGAGACTTCAAACAAGGCATCACAGTGGTTCATAAATCTTAGAATATTTCGTCTTTTAAGACAAAATATCCTTCCACAAGTAAATGCATAGAGGAGACTCCAAACTTAGTTAAAAATATAGTGAATTTGTCCTCCAAAATAACCAAACGACGATTTTAATGAACTCTTTGATTAGGTTTTCCGCTTAGTTATAGAGATCATAGTGATTATGCCCAAAATTTCATGCCACAAGGAGCTCAGTCCCGAGAGTGCTTCTATATTTTGAAGTGATGAAGCGATCTTAGTGATTGCATTTTCTCTTGCTTGGGCTCATCCTCACCTAAGCTCTTATACCATGTTAATTTTAGGTTAACACGTTCTTTGCGTAGGACAGTTACTGGAAAGATCCATATTAGCCCGATTTTCCATTAGCAATCACTTAAGACATCATTATAATGGAAATAATTGAATAAATAACATAGATGAAAGATGCAAAAGACAAGCCAAGATAAGAGTACACAAGGACATGGCACAAGCCAGGGAAAAAACCCAAGACATGGAAAACCCTTGTTCAATTCATCTTATTATTAATATCAAATGTTTAACAAAGAGAGGGAGTACTATAATTTAAAGTCAAAATGACTTGCCAATTTGAATATCCAATATGACTGCCCTTGGAAAAGTGAATAGCTGAAAACTGCAATATCATCATGTTGTTAACAGTAATCAGCTAAGATATGGCTAGGGTTTCTTATAGTCCACTATCGTTCCATTCAATTGATCAAGAAACCCTCCTTTCAACCGCGCCTTTCCTTGGCAAGAAAGAGGTTGTCCATCGCTGGCCCTTAGAACTGATCTGAACCCAAGATAGGTTTCTTGGCCCCTCTATCTTGTTAGCACCCAATCTGAACCTCAGGCTGAAAAAGGAAAAATCAGGGTAACAACTAAACCACGCTCAGCCTTGTAGCTAGCCCTACAAGGACAGGAGAGGGCTCTCTTCGTAGAATAGATATTCAATAAAATGGTAATGAACTGATTTTAGGCTAGGTATATAAATGGGAAAAAGAGTTTGATAAATGACTAAATTTCAGGGATGTATGGGAAAAAAGGACAGCCCGAGCTGAGGAATTAAATCAAGGACATAGGATATTTCATGGGGCAAGGCAAGAAGGAGGTTTAGCAATCAAATTGAAATAAGGTGAAATGAAAAGACTGTTGAGGAGCTGAAAAGGGCATAATACATGGATCCTTTTCAAACAGAAGAAAACACAAAGAGTATGAACAGTTTCCCAAGGCAGAGCATATAAAATGGATTCTACCTTTCTACTTGAAAACATTCAACTGGTAATGTTTATGAATGAATTGTGAAACATAACAAAATACATATGAAACATAAGGGAGAGACATATGCTAAAACTCATACCACATGAATCCCATAAATTAGAGCTACATCACTTTATTAAATCCCTGCCAAACTGTACAAAAGGAGCGCAAAGCTCACTGCCACACTATTCCCCTAGCTCTGAGTTTTCAGATCTCAGACTTTCTAGCCCCCTTACAAATGATTAGAATTTACAATAAATAGACAGATTTTGTGGGAATATAGAACGATAGAAAGAGGAGAAACTCTAACTGAAGATGGAACACCAAGAGCCAATAATATTTTCTAATAATGAGGAGGCAAAACCTGTAGTGTAGATCCTTTCGAATCATCACTTAAGGTGTGTCTGTTACAATTTTGGTTCTCGGCCTCTGGCTGTCACTTTGCTTTCCATTATTTCTTTTGAATAACTGACTTTTAATAAGATGACATTGCAGTAAACTGGAATAAACTGAAATGATGCCTTACGTGAAGGGAATAGTGAATAGGAAGGAAGGGAGAGGAGGCGAGACCAGCATCTTAATCGCAATTGGGATCAGGGAGCGGGAAAATATATACGAAATAAAATTTTCGATGCGGTTGGATTAAACCATGAGAAGTCCTTTAATAAACGTAATAAAATGCGATTTGGGACTTACAAAGGGGAAAGGGCATTTATATTATAATGGGGAGTAAGTGTCGTATGGTGGGCCCGGGGATAAAATCGCAATCGAAATATTGGAATTTGCAATGGGAATTTGCGATGGGAAATTTGCGACTGGGATTTTGTGACGGGAATTTTGCGACAAGAATTTGTGATGGGAAATTTACGACGGGGATTTTGCGATGGGGATTTTGCGATGGGAATCTGTGATGGGAAATTTCGATGGGAATTTTGCGATGGGGTAGATGGGAAATTGTGATGGGGTGCAATGAGAAATTTACGGCAGGGGACTGTGAGAAATTTGGTGGGAATTTTGCGGTACACATCGCATCATAGATTAAAACTCAACAAGACACCCAGATCTGTTTAGATGTGCAGTTTTGCGCTAAAGTGGTGGGGTTTATATATATGATATAACATTATAAGTTTGTTAGGGTATTGGTGGAGAAATGTTTAAGGAGGGACATAATAGAAGTTTTTATTGTATTCCAAAACCTTGAAGGGGAAGTGGTTGGGTATTAAAAATGTATTTTATTAAATGATTTATATGTGATATTATAATCGAAGGGGAAGGAACGGGTTTTTTAAAGGATTTGAACATAAAATTCAAAGGGAAACATGGGAAATAGGTGGGGCTTAGGGAATAGAGGGCTTTTACTTCACTTAAGCACAAAATTCAATCCAGAAGCCAGTTTTGAGAGTGTAGTATACCGTTGGAAAGCTCTTTCCGGGCTCTTTCTGATGGATCTGATTTGAAGATGATTTGGCGCTGAAAACACTGCGAAAAACTTCTCTGAAGGTAGAGACATCACTTTGTAGAGATAACAACTTTCTGAATTGTGGCTGAAAGGCAAAGTATCATGTCTTCACCTCAAAACATGGTTTTGAGGTGAAGCTTGCATCAAACCAAACAAATGATATCTTTGATCTTCCTGGTGCTATGACTTTGTATTTATTGACTTCCTCATGACTTTGATGATCTTTATTTGACACTTGACTCATTAATTTGACCATGGCGAGACCTTAGAGACTAATGAGACCCATCCTATGACCTACTAATATGATTTTGAGAATGAAAGTGACAAATGACTGAAGATCATAGGAAGGAAAATAAGCAAGTACCTCATGAGGGAAAACTGGTAACAAATTACTACCATCAATGAATCCATGACCTAACGGAATGGCGAAATTGATTATTATGGGACTCCTAATATGCAAATGAAAAAGAGCAATTTTGATCACTGATGGCAGTATGACTAGACTGACACTAACATTGGCTCCAGTAGAGGATGTTGAACTCCTTGGAGGTGCTACAAAATAAATGAATAAATGGCCTTATCCATTGGGCAGAGTCCATCATGGCATGCAAACCACAATGCATACTGACACTGACTCAAGACTAAAACTGAAAAACTGAAATAAACCAAACCATACACATATCATTCAAGTTTTATAGCCTTCACTTCGGGCCCCAAAATTCAATGACTGTGTACTCTGAACTCTGATAAACATAACATGGTATTCTCCTCTACTTGATTATTAACTCGGAGTCACCGTACACAGAAATCCTTTTTGCCTTCAACTTCTTTAAGATTTTGAGGCCTGCAATCAGAGCTTCATACTTTGCTTCATTGTTAGAGCATTCAAAGGCCAACTTATAAGCACATACTCTGACATTACTAGGGACCTTTTCAGGTTGAAACATAGGGCTCCTTACCCATATTCCAATGCCAGCTCCATCCTTACCAACAGCTCCATCAAAATCCATACTCCACAGGCCTTCTTCTTCTTCTTGTAGATGCTGAAATTTAGTTTCTTCCTTTCTTTTACCTTGGTTGATTTCTGGCTTTTCGTTATCCCTTTGCTGCTGGCAGTCAGGAGGCTCATAAGTATTTTCTACTTTGTATTTTTCCTGTTTGAGGACTTCTCTGAAATTTTCTGAAATCTCAGGTATCTCCTCCACTTGTACTAACTAAACATCCTCATCATTCATACCACCATCTGAATATAAGACAAAAGACTCTAAATCTGTGTGTACTGCATTGATGGGATGATTTACTAGCTTGTCTTTGCTAGTGATCATGTATTTCATTTTCTTTTCCCTATATAACTTTCTCAACTCACCAAACACAGGGATTGTGGCATAGGAGAAATCAAGCTGTATGGTCCCCTTAAGTTTGGCACCCCAAGACCTAGATAGGAGCATTCCAAACCTTGGTGGGACATCAGCAACAACTACATCCATCAAGACATTTTTGGCTGGGATTTGATCTAAAGACACTACTAAATCTTTGATGAGACCAATACAGTGGACCCTACTTGAATCAAAAGAGTTAAAATCATGGTATTTTCTAGTAACATCAAGGCCTAACTTCTCCATGACATCTTTGGGCATTAAATTATGGGAGGCCCCGGAGTCTAACATGGCATTATGCAAGATAAACTCATGTAACCTAAGACTGAGGTAAAAGGGGGGAACTTCCTTTTCTTCAGACTCGTGTGTGGCTGGACCAAAAATAAGTTCAGGGTAGTCATCTTCCACATTAACCATATCAGAAAGAGGGTCAATTTGCAAGACTTTAGACACCTGACTTTTATATATGCTATTCTTCACTAACTCAGTTAGGGGCACAGACACTTTCAACTTGGAAATTTCACTTTCTAAATTAAAGGAGGGGGCTTTTTCTACCTTTTTGACCGGAGGGTCCTTCTTCTACGTTTACTCCTTCGCTATGCTCTGCTGGCTTTTTTCATTTGTTGTGTTAGTAACTGCGGGTGCTTTGCTGTATGAAGTATTGACCGGCTCTGTCCCTTTCTTCTGTGCCTCATCTTTCATCCGGAGTTCCTTTCTCCTTTGAATGGGACTGATTGTGACATTTCTGTTCCTTAGAGAATACTACCTTTGCTGGGCTGACAGCGCGTTCATATAGCCTCTCTGGTAGTCATCAGATTCTTCTTCTAACACCACGTCGTTTGCCAAAATGAAATCTTCATCCCCTTGAATGTTTGGAGTCGCCACTATGTATTCTTCATCTTCTGTAAGGAAAATGGGCGCACCATCAGCTGTGAAAAAATGATTGGTTTCAAACAGGGGACCATCGTCATCTGAGTCAGTCCCTTGCACGTAGTTCTGCTGTAAGGGCATTCTAATCTGCTGTTGTGGTGCCGCTTGGTCTTGCGCCCTCTGTTCTCTCTGTCTAATTCTAAATTGCGGCTGCTGCTGACCTCTAAAATTCGGATTTCTTATTTGGGGTTCTGGTTTGTCCGAAATTGTTAATCGATCAACCGTCCTTTCCATTGTATGAATTAGTGTGTCCATTTTGTTGTCCGAAGGGGATGCTTCTTCTTTCACCACGACTTTCTTTTCAGCTCTGGCTCGAGCTCTTCTAGCCATCAGATTTTCTTCGACACTTACTGCCATCTTTTACATTTCTTCAAGTGACGGTGGATCTCTTTCACGTAGTTGATATGCCATATCGGCATCAAAACCATCCGAAAACCTCAGCATAGTTGAATCGACAGGAGGTTTGAGATTAGCTGGAATAGCATTGTATACCGTATTGAATCTAAAACAATAGTCTTGCACCGTTTCACCCGCATTTCTTTTAATATTCTCATATTCAGACAGAATTTGCTGTGGATTCCTTTTCACCTCCCATCGGTCTAAGAACTATGTATGTAACTCCTGTAAAGTGTGAATAGAGCCTGCTGGTAAAGCTCTGAACCACTTTCTCACTTCACCTCCGAAGCTTTGACCAAACAACCTGGTGGCTACATTCTCTTCTTCCACTTCATGCAAGTCAAAAAAGTCATTCATCTTGTCAACATGCTGCTAGGCTGTAATGCCTTGAGTGGCATCAAAGATAGTAATTTTACTCTGATAGTCAGCAGGCATATCATTGAGAACCTGAGGTAAAACCAAGGGTGCATACCGGGCAGCCATATTACTGGGAGGATTTACCACAACGTTTGTAACGCTGGAATTTGAGGTAGATGTTGATGGAGGAGATGAAAACTGGGAATTGATTGATGGGAATGTTGATGGATCAGGAGGATGGAATGGTGCGCCTGATGATTCTGAAGGCTCAGGAATATAAGTTGCAGTGATGGACTGAGGCGAATTCAAAATGTAATCATAAATGGAAGAATTTTCTCTCTGAACTTCAATATCTACAAGAAACTCCGGATCTAAAATCGTGTCTTCAAGTGCAGTTTCAGACTTAATTCTAAACAAAGAAAGCTCAAAATTCTCATCAAAATAAATCTCCTCTACTAAAAAACATTCACTGGGCCAAGTATGGGACCTGAAAATAGGTGTACGACTTGGCGATCCCTCTTGTCTTCTGACTATTCTTGGGATAAGATTCGGATTTTCGAACATAGGGGGAGGATTTGGATCAGGATTAGCCCTTGTATATCTTCTTGAAGCCAGTGTGGTCAACTTACTACTATACAATATTTATATCAGCCTAGAAAATTCTGAAATATCATCATCGAGACTTTGCAAGAAAAATATTACTGGGGTGATAAATATTCTACGCAAAAGTTTGTAATTGCTTCCCCAGTATGGTCGCCAGAGATGTTAGCACCCAATCTGAACCTCAGGTTGAAAAAGGCAAAATCAGGGTAACAAGTAAACCACGCTCAGCCTTGTAGCAAGCCCTACAAGGACAGGAGAGGGCTCTCTCCGTAGAATAGATATTCAATAAAATGGTAATGAAATTATTTTAGGCTAGGTATATAAATGGGAAAAAGAGTTTGATAAATGACTTAATTTCAGGGATGTATGGGACAAAAGGACAGCCCGAGCTGAGGAATTAAATCAAGGACATAGGATATTTCATGGGGCAAGGCAGGAAGGAGGTTTAGCAATCAAATTGAAATAAGGTGAAATGGAAAGACTGTTGAGGAGCTGAAAAGGGCATAATACATGGATCCTTTTCAAACAGAAGAAAACACACAGAGTATGAACAGTTTCCCAAGGCAGAGCATATAAAATGGATTCTACCTTTCTACTTGAAAACATTCAACTGGTAATGTTTATGAATGAATTGTGAAACATAACAAAATACATATGAAACATAAGGGAGAGACATATGCTAAAGCTCATACCACATGAATCCCATTAATCAGAACTGCATCACTTTATTAAATCCCTGCCAAACTGTACAAAAGGAGCGCAAAGCTCACTGCCACACTATTCCCATACTTCTGAGTTTTCAAATCTCAGACTTTCCATCCCCCTTACAAATGATTAGAATTTACAATAAATAGACAGATTTTGTGGGAATATAGAACGATAGAAAGAGGAGAAACTCCAACTGAAGATGGAACACCAAGAGCCAATAATATTTTCTAATAATGAGGAGGCGAAACCTGTAGCGTAGATCCTTTCGAATCATCACTGAAGGTGTGACTGTTACAATTTTGGTTCTCGGCCTCTGGCTGTCGCTTTGCTTTCCATTATTTCTTTTGAATAACTGACTTTTAATAAGATTCCGTTGCAGTAAACTGGAATAAAATGAAATGATGCCTTACGTGAAGGGAACAATGAATAGGAAGGAAGGGAGAGGAGGTGGGACCAGCATCTTAATCACAATTGGGATCGGGGAGCGGGAAAATATATACGAAATAAAATTTTCGATGCGGTTGGATTAAACCATGAGAAGTCCTTTAATAAACGTAATAAAATGCGATTTGGGACTTACAAAGGGGAAAGGGCATTTATATTATAATGGGGAGTAAGTGTTGTATGGTGGGCCCGGGGATAAAATCGCAATCACAATATTGGAATTTGCGATGGGAATTTGCGATGGGAAATTTGCGACGGGGATTTTGCGACGGGAATTTTGCGACAGGAATTTGCGATGGGAAATTTGCGACAGGGATTTTGCGATGCAGATTTTGCGATGGGAATTTGCGATGGGAAATTTGCGACGGGGATTTTGCGACGGGAATTTGCGATGGGAAATTGTGATGGGAATTTTGCGATGATCGCACATCGCACATCGCAAATTCCACATCAACAAGACACTTGAATCTCTAAACTTGCGATCTTGCGATTTTGCGCTAAAGTGGTGGGGTTTATATATATGATATAAATTTGTTATAAAGTTTGTGGGGTATTGGTCGGAGAAGTGTTTAAGGGGAGGGACTTTGTAATATGAATTTTTTTATTATAAAGTCCAAAGGCATGGAGGGGAAGTGGTTGGGTAATAAAATCGCATATTTTATTAAATGATTTACCATGCGATATTATAATCAGAAGGGAGAAGGAAGGGGTTTTTTAAGGGGATTTGAACATAAAGTTAAAGGGGAAACATGGGAAATAGGTGGGGCTTAGGGAATAGAGGGATTTTACTTCACTTAAGCACAAAATTCAATCCAGAAGCTAGTTTTGAGAGTGTAGTATACTGTTGGAAAGCTCTTTCCAGGCTCTTTCTGATGGATCTGATTTGAAGATGATTTGGCGGTGAATATACTGCGGAAAAATTCTATGAAGGTAGAGACATCACTTTGTGGAGATAACAACTTTCTGAATTGTGGCTGAAAGGAAAAGTATCATGTCTTCACCTCAAAACATGGTTTTGAGGTGAAGCTTGCATCAAACCAAACAAATGATATCTTTGATCTTCCTGGTGCTATGACTTTGTATTTATTGAATTCCTCATGACTTCGCTGATCTTTATTTGACACTTGACTCATTAATTTGACCATGGCGAGACCTTAGAGACTAATGAGACCCATCCTATGACCTACTAATATGATTTTGAGAATGAAAGTGACAAATGACTGAAGATCATAGGAAGGAAAATCAGCAAGTACCTCATAAGGGAAAACTGGTAACAAATTACTACCATCAATGAATCCATGACCTAACGGAATGGCGAAATTGATTATTATGGGACTCCTAATATGCAAATGCAAAAGAGCAATTTTGATCACTGATGGCAGTATGACTAGAGTGACACTAACATATCTAACATTGTGCATGCCTGCGGACCTACCTGGAGTAATGGCTCTGAAGTGTGGACACAAAAGGGGAGAAATTCTTCCTTAAATTGATTATAGGTCAGCTTGAAGTCAATACCCAAACATGACCTAACTTTCTAAGGTTGAGTTCAGACCTGTAATGGTAGGATTACTCATACAAGTTACCCTAAAATTTCATCAAGTCATGTAGCTATTTATCTGATGAATCTTAGCCCTAGTTGTTTAAAAAGAAACCCAAAATAGACAACCCTTCATCCTCCTCAAGAGCTTGACTACCTTAGATATAAATTGGATCCCTTCAATGTATCAAATGAGGTTGAAGGCCCCTCTATATACAAATTGTTGAAGGTCAAAAGACATGACCGTTGGGATTTTTGATGATGAGGCCAACCTTGACAATTTGAACATGAGTGGGCATAAATTCAAAAACACACTTCTACTTGTCCAAATTTGATGATATTTAGGTCGATTTTGGTCCTCTAGAAATGAGGAGTTCAATGCAATAATAATATCCAACAAATTAGCTATCCAATGGTGGAATTTGGCCCTAGTTTCCAATTTTAACAGACCTCAATGAACTGGGCTTTAAAAAAAATACATGAAATAATT
This sequence comes from Pinus albicaulis, assembly GCA_034641835.2. Taxonomy (NCBI): domain Eukaryota; kingdom Viridiplantae; phylum Streptophyta; class Pinopsida; order Pinales; family Pinaceae; genus Pinus; species Pinus albicaulis. The sequence continues at coordinate 562,271,928 of CM076576.1, read as the reverse complement.
ATTTTTTAATGAAAAAAATATTTGAAAGATTTAAAACCATGATTCCAAACCAATAGAGATAAAATATCCAAATTTGTTTCATTTATATACCATGAAAAGGTGAATATATCAAAATGGAACCGAGTGCAATACATATCAACCATAAAAAACATAATCAATGAGGCTCTAAATGGACTTTAGAGTCCAAAAACAATGCTACAAGCTATGGGGCCACTTATCTACTACAAGTCTACATATTAGTGATCAACATGATCACTCCCCATCATGATCAAACTCATCACCGCTACTAGACATGGGAGCATCAACATGGGCTACATAAATAATCTGGCTTAGAGTTTGAGGACTCCTAAGATTCCTCAGCAACCTCAATAGTATTGGTAGTAGTAGCAGCAAAACTAGACATCAAACTACAAATCACTGATCTACATGACCACTCATGAAACTCATAATTTATTAAACACTACTAGAAATGGGATCATCAAAAAGAGATATATAAACATCATCTAGCTCAAAGTCTTCAGACTTGGATTGCTCAACCTTTTAATAAGCCTAACCAATGATTTTGGTTTGAGTGAAGGGTTCATCCCCTCAAACTTATAATGTGGTAGAAAAAGCTTAGCATTCCTAACCAATTATTTTCCTTTGAGTGAAGGATACATTTTTGTTAGGGCCATGGTAGACAAGTTCAACAATCAATACCACCAACATCAACGAAGTTCAACAATCAATTCCACCAACACCATCTTGCTAAACCTTGGTGGTTATCTTCAGCAATACATGTTTCTAGTCATGCTCTCACTCAGCTCATATTTGGTTTGGCATCAAAACTTGAATATTGGTTCCTTTGTTGCTAGTATATGTCCAAGCTTAGAAAATTTCTATTGCAGAAAGGATTGGTTGCTTTCTTTTCAATTGTTTGTTGTTATCTTGTACCCTTGTGGATCTTGACAAATACCAACATTGTCAAGATTATTCTAGTGGGTCTAGTGAGATCTTCTTTGATGTTTTTTCTGCTCAAATATCTATAAGACCAAAGTCAAAGAAACATCAATATGCAATTTCAACATTGTCTAGATACTTTTTGTTGTTTTGGATGATAGTTTCATTGAATTTCGTATGGTTCTTAGAGCTACGCAGAAGGTTGGTAGGTTTACATTCTTATTCAAGTGAGAAGAGGTATTGTTTTAGTCTATGAGGTGACCAACATATGATTATCTTTATGTGAGTTTCCATGGCCCCTAGGGTCAAAAAATTTCCATATTACGTCAAAGAGGACAAAACCATCTTGAAATTTTAACTATACATGTTTAAACGCCTGCATATCAAAAGCATAAAATCTTCACTACATGGTTTCTAGAAGAGCAAAGGATTATTAAGGTCAATTAAAACCAGTTTCTTATAAAGCTCAGGAGTATCAATGGGAGAATAGCGAGATTGGAGATAAAAGTGGTGGAGTTATGATTCTGTGAATACTTGTACAACTAGAAAGCCTCCTCCATCTATTCTATTTTTCTCCTTAAAATAAACTATACAAGTAGGTGATTTTGTTACCTCCTTTTAGAGGAAATTGAAATAGTTTAGAAATTGTACATGTTGAAATCTTTACAATTATAAATTGTGTTTACCAACTGTCCAAAAGATGAAACATAGCTGGATTTTTTACTAATCATGCAATAACTTATATGGATGACATCTCCTCTTCAATAGAATGACCCAGGACCACTGGCAGCATATCAGTGTTCTCCTTCAACAACCAATAAAGGCCAATTCACAATTTGGAAAGAAGGTGTCTCTACCATCTGTATCAATCCAATTTCATCAGAAGGTGATTCAGATTGTTCTATGACTTTTGATGGTGTGTAAATATGGTGAAAATTGTTTTTTCAAAATTTGAGACAATTTCACTGAGTGGGGAGAAGATCATGGGTGTTTTAATCTACATTATAAGAATTTGTTGGGCCCATTACTATCTCCTTTCATAGGGGAATGTGTTTTAATATGTTTTATCCTCTAATGTGTCCAATCAGTTTTGTAACTCCCATTTAGTAATTAGAGTACTGTCTCTCTAGGTAGTGGGAAGTTACATTATTTGTCGAAAACATGGAAGGAAAATTTTCTCTATTTAAAGAACCAACTTCTATAGGTGCATGTCTTTCAGTATGATTTGTCCTCTAATGTGTCTCAGTATTTTTATAACTCTCATTTATTAATTAGAGTGTTTTCCTTCGAGGTAATGGGAAATTATGCTAGTAAAAAAAATGGAATCATTTTTTGAGAGTGAAGACTGAGATATGTGCTACATGGTCTGATAATATTTCCTAAAGTTTGCTTGCCCCTTTCCTATGAAATGGCCCTTCTCCAACAAATCAGATAGGAATTTATTGAGAGCATTAAAATAATGGAACACTGTTGGTGGCTTAACATTCCATCGACCTCACTAGTGAATTTCCATCCTGTTGGCTAGTATCAGATGCTTTTTAAGTGGAAAAAGTACTTCAACCTATGACTGTGTTCTATCATTTGTTATAATTTCAGTTAGAATATGAGTCGTAAAACCATGAACTATCGTGTCATCTTTGTGCTACTAGATTGACCTTCTTTATAGAATCAATTGGTGGTACAATATCATTGCAGGGAAATTTGGGTTGGGAAGAATGGATATCTACCATATCTACACTTTTAAGGTCCGCACTTCACCATACAAACACAATTAAACAACAAAACATTGCCACTTAATGTGATTCTTGCCACCAGGAATCAAGAAGTGCATATGCTATTGGGAAATGTTACATGTTTAAAAATTTTGTTTACAAATTTCTAGGAAACTGGGAAATGACATGATGCAATAATTAATGTGTAAATGGAAGGCTACTATAAATGCATTGCAAAGTAACTAGTCTGACATAGGACTATAGGAATAACAATTTTTTTGAAAACAATACAAATACAATTGCCCAGATTTACTACGGGAACAAGTTCTGAATCGAATTTTATATTACAAAAGCCTCCGCATATATTTTGAGGACTTAGCCAAAATGTTAATTTTTGGAGTCACAAACTCTTTTATTGTGAATTTCTAGGACCCTTCTCAGGATTGATTAGATATAGGCGTTGATACTATCTTGACTCTTAATAGAAAGCTATTTTTGTATTGTAGCACTTTAAAGTCCACCAGGGCATAAATACTCTAGGCTTATTTGATTGAGCATATATATGGATGATCATCATTAAATCCAAGTTGCCATTAATTCAGACATGTGATTTTGGTGCCCTGACATTATGTTTGGCATTTTCCTATGTGACATTATTGTTTGACATCTTCCACTTCCTTTGTTGCCACTTTTCTATTTGCTAATACTCCAACGCTGGACTTAATAGGATCCCCTTCTTCATTGTATGATGGTTTTCTGCTGTAAGAAATCTAGACATAACGAGTCTAGGATAGATTAGATTCCTTAGTCTCCAATTTTTTATGTATTTACCTTTTGATCACTAGGAAAATAATGCCATCAACATTTTGCACAGGCGGGATGTCAATGCTTAAGGGTTTTCTGAGAGGGAGAAGGCATTATTCCCTACATAAAATGAGTGACTTCCTTTTTTTATCTCAAGTGAATCCTCTGCAGTGAGCACTGGCCTGGCATACATGTACTGGTGTGAAATTGATGCCAACAAGAGCATGCAGTCCAGCTCCTCAACATAATTTGATGTCATATGCAAATGCATTGAGAAAGGCTAAAGCTGCAAATCCTAATCTCTTATTATGGATCTTTCCATATCTAATATTTTATCATAGAAATCTCCTAGAAGAAGATCCAAATATTTTGTCATTGAAGTACGATAAAAGTGCAATTCTTGATGATTAATTTCACCTACAAAAGCAAATTCCATGTCTTTAAGATTTTCCAATTCACTATTGTCGAATTTTAGTCCAGAAAGGCACAATTGATAACCAATTTGAGGTATGTACATAATGGACCCGTGTTTGGTATTATTAGCTTGGCATGGGAGGCATTTTAGCTCAAGTGTTGAAATCTCCTCAAACAAGCCCTCGTATATTTCCTTCAATTCATCCAACTCTAGACAAATCGTGGATGAAATCATCATTCCATATTTGTTTCTATTGCTTTGATTAAAGTCAAAGACTCTATTTATCAGTTCAAACTTCATAGATATGGACGATCTCAATTGTAATGCAAGTAAAAGCTTGTCTTACAATATTCAAATTGATCATTCCTGCATGCTCATGCTGTCTTTCTGAAATCCCAATTTCAAAAATTTTCCTTGTATGTAAAATGGAACTCATACTCTTTGAAATTGATGTCCAATCATCCAATGTTGACAAATAACATAGACACTGAAATATCAAGTAGATGTGGAATATCTTTCATAGATTTCAAAGTGTTGTGCAAGGCTTGCATCATTTCATCACAATGGTGGGGCATTGGTATAACATTCAGATGCCCATTCAAAATGTTGAGATCTAATATAGGCCTTACGAACCAAGTCCTTAAAATACATCAGCCCATGGCAATGACACACTTGTTAAAAATTCCAAATAACAAAAATCCTTCCTTGGCTTTGCCAATGCCCATGCTACTTGGATGCTTATCAACTTTAAAAATTTGCAAGGCATCATAACCTGTAGCATCGATTTTCAGAAATTTGTCTAATGAGATCTCTGAAACCCTGTATGAATGCAACATAAGCCCCTTGACTGGCATTTGTTTAACGTTGATTCAGATTGTTTATTCTTCACATTTCTAAGTTTTGAATCTGATTTAATGCCATCTTCACTGCATGTATTCTCCCACAGGCCATGAATAATTTCCATGGTGGGGCTGTGATCTGGCAGCAAGTTAGATAACTGATGATGACACAGGTTCAGGATCTAGATGGCATGCTACCCATGATAATCTCATTGAATCAGTTGGGGTTACTGGGTTGGGTTAGGAAAAGTGGCTCTCATGGACATCTGGGAAGGCTCCAGCATGAATGGCCCAGGGACACATGCATATTTATACTAGCCTTAAGAGTTTTCCTTGCTTTCCTCATTGGAGAAGATAGGATATAAAATTGTTATAGCTTTTGAATAGATGACACAACCTCTTCTAGGCCTATTTTCCATGGTTGAATATGCCTCTTGAATTTTCAAGCTCAAAGAGTTGGCATAACTGGTCGTTTCCAATTTTACTAGGAATTTTGCTAGTTTCATGCCATTAGGTTCCAATTTTGAATCCCATGGGTGAGTTGTGCTATCCACTAGTTTATATTGGGGTTTGCACACAAAATCCAGAATATGAAAATGAAGGAAATAAGGGTTCTACTTCATGTATTTTCATAGTTGGCTAATCCCATGGAGTTAACAAGGTAGCTCTATTCATCAAATATGGAGAAAATCAGTGAAAAATAACAGTTATTGTTTATTTCGAATCCTTAGTATGAGATCACAAAAGACAATAGTCAGATTCAAATTTCAAAGAGGACAACAATCATTGAAGGCACAACAAGTCTTCAATGTGAAAAATAATTCGTCCTTTTGCAAAAGTGTGTACAAGGAAGGAGGGATATTACACCCATCTCCAAGCCACACAGAATTAGTTAGAAGTATTCAAGAATTTTTGCATACAGATATCAGTGTCACTTAAGCAGTCCTCCTTGAGATATTTGGCCACAAATGATGTAGAAATATAACATGTCAGAATCAGCTTCCTATGGATGATTGCAGCTGTGAATTTTGTAGCACCAAGAGTGGATTATGTAGCCTTTACATGTTTGTTATTTGGAGCAAACTTGAGTTTCAAGTGAATACTTGCTGATGGGTAGTTCGTGATCTTTTTTCCCACTAGACATAGACATTTTTTGCAATTGGTGAAGGAGAAATAAGCATGTGTATCAGTAGTATGGGTTGTGCAGGGTCATCCGAAATGATTTTCATATGTATGGCTTGTAAGAGAACACTGGAACTATTAGGGTAAAGGATGTTTTTCAGCAATGTGCACGTGCTTGTGATAGGAAAACCCTTGTGAAGGAATTTGATTGTGTTCATAGGATATTTCATGGAAGTGAGAACTCCAAGGGGAGAAAACTATTTTGAAAGTCCAAAGAATTATTGGAAAGAGTGGAGTTGATGATGAGGCTAAAATTTGTAAAGTGATGCAACGTTTCTTTCAAGAGTTAGAGATAGGATTATACTTGGGGCCCTCCTTATTCGATTTGTGAAATACCTTGTTTGATCCAATGATATGGAAAATAAAGCCTTGTTGAGAAAATAGATTGTCATCATTGAATCAAGAAACTTGTACACAGATGCACTCTACATGATACTCTCACATTAAGAGTGGTGTTTGGCAACGGTATTTTAATACAAACCTTATATCACATTAAGTATTTCCTTCTAAGTGGAGATAGTGGCATCATTATAATACTTGATGTTCCAGGACAAGCAACGATTTTTCACCTATAGCAGACTTGGAATTGAGGCTCTTATGCAAAGCAATACTGGCATTGTCGAATATGCTTACCAGAAAACAAATAATTTTGAAAGGCCTTCATCTTACTATGTGAAATAAGGATAAGTTTTCAAAGATGTTGAGGATTAAAAATATGAAACTGATGCATCTTACAGACATTTTGCACAAGTCAAGTGGAAGACTCGTTGGCAGATTTCAGTTGCTTTTGAGAGAATTATCCAAAGGAAAATGGATCCCAAACAGCCCTTGTTCAATAGCACGGACCTCAAAGAGAGAGGAATGCTCCCATCATGATCCATAATTATGGTGATAAGGGGAATTAGGGTGTATATATAAATATATGTACATGTGCCACATTGGAAAACGTTTTGATGAGCCAACCTACAAAATTGGAATAGACAAACCTGTTCATTTTGGAAGCCAACTTGTATACCTTGCTTTGGATGTATTACAAATTATTTTTTCAGCTAATTTGAAATATTTCCCACCTTTTGTGGGGCCTCTCCCTAAAATTCCATTAGAGGAACTCGAGGAGCGTTGGTATTCATGACATGGAGATTTCACATTTGGTTTGTGGGCTTGCTTTGATGAGAAGCCCCCTGCATGGAGTTTTCATTTATATTTCATAGACTACATATTGTATGTGGAAACCCATTTATTCTCTTTCAAAGACTGCAGGCATGTACAAACCCATATATTCCCCTTGAAGGCTGGAATGCCCAGTCTGAAGTCCCTACATTCACCATTTAAAGAGGACTTGGGATTGGCTCGGTTGATTTAAGGAGGAGGAATATCTTTGAAGACCGAATTACTCTATAATTTCCTTGAAATCATAAATAAGTTATGTTAGATCTTCAACAAAATAAATATCATGATGTGGAGGGCTAATAAGTCCCACATTCGCAGTTGAGTTTCTTGTAACATCAATATCATCAATGACTTTATGGCTAATGGAGCATCATCCATCACATATACAAATGAATGCAAAGATTTTCCACTCATCCTGTAGACCTTGAAACTTGACAAGAGTGGACAGAATATCAGGAAGCTCAGGCACACAACAGAGAAGTCACAGAGCATCTTTGATGTGCCAACTTCCAAGTGACATTGAATGAAGACAACTTTGATTAAAATTTTGAACCACAGGAGACAGAGGAAAAGAAGTTTGAACCACAATATTTTGAAAATTTGGCTAAAGTTTACAAAGAAATTTATGTTTTTAAGTATTTCATGGTGTTTGTAACAATGATAAGTGTCTTTTAGATTGAAAAAGTAGTGTCTATGTCATGACAAAATCAGTGTGTCTGTCTGCCTTTTTGGAAAAATATATTAAAGGATTATCTAGTAAAGGAACAATTTGGAAAGGGAAATGACTCTCTAGTTGGAAAACTACACCTGTTAAAGTCTATTCTACAATTGGCCAATTTTGAAAATATCAGCAAATTTGTAGTCCGATAACAGACCAAAAAATATTATCTTGTTGGCCTGGAAGAATGTGCATAAGACTTGCAGTGGATTGGGTCTATGTTATGGGGGATTGGATTAATAAGGCTTTAATGGAAAAGATGGTCTGACATATTTGCAAGGAAGAAAACAAGCTTTAAGGAAAACTACACAGGCACCGTATCCCCAGAATGCCTACTTGTTCATCTGTGCTTCATTTGATATAACCTGGACATAATTAAGTATTATATTTTTTGGGATAGCAAGGATGGATCCAAGGCTAAGTTTGTGAGAACTCATGGAACTTGAAGATAACGCTTTCTAGCATGGAATATTTAGCAAGTCCAGAGAGGCCCTTACAACAACTCTTGGGATCTAGTGTTTGGAAATTTAGGTATGAAGCTGAAGATGGACACCTTTAAGTAGAGACATAGGAAAATATTGGAGGAATTTAGAACCCAGATCAATAGAGATGCAACAAAACACTCAACAAAGATCCTATAAATTTCAGAATTCCAACGAGGGGGACAAGATGACTGAAAATGGATATCTTCCAAGAATGGATTGTACACAATAAATATAGGTCATGAAATAAGGTGAAACTTCAACAAAACCTGGAAGAAGGTTTCGGTGAAGGAGGACTTGACTAAAGCAAAGAATTTATTACAACTATCCACTAAAAAACAACCTAACACAGGATCATATCATGAGGAAAATTCTTCCTTGGCCCTTCTTAATGCCCCCTTTGCCTCTGCTCCTTATGTGTGAGTACCCCTGTCATATTTAAAGTCATTTTAGAGAGAAACATGACCTCAACTAGAGATTTCCTACCTTGTTACCAGATCTCTTTCAAAATTGGCATATGATATCACAATCCCCAAAGCTTAAAGAATTTTGGAAACATGTTGCCAGCTATGGAAGTTTGGTTAGAAAGAAACATAATTATTTTCGGATATCAGTCTATGAGGAAGCCCTTGAGAAAGACTAGTAACAAGCGTGGGGACATTTATAATTGAAATAGTAAAAGCCACTGTGTCTAGAGAGAGAAAATCCCCCAACAGATGATTGTTGAATTTAAAAACCAAGGCAACTTGAATCCTTCATCCTTGACAAAGGAAGTGGGACCTGCTGTAACAATCAAACTAAGAGACAAGGAGGATATTTGAGAGATAATAGACCTATGGGAAGTTGTAACAATCTAGCTAAGATAGAGGCATGATCAAGGGATTAAAACTATCTTTTCAAATAGGATTTTCTCATTTGAATTAGAAGAGGACTTTGCCATAATCGTCAGAGCCTGGATGAGTAGTCAAGGGGCTTATGTCTACATTTGTATGGATCAATTGAGCTAGTTTTCCATTTATAATGTAGATGCAGGAGCTGGAGGATGGTAATAATTTTTCATCGTATTGCTCACACAAAATCTGTATTGCAAGGCCCCAAATAAAACTAAAATCTTGTATTCCCAGTTGAACAATGATGCAACCAGATGTGTTGATATCCAGTGAATTCATTTCTTTGGTATTTTGGGTGTAAGGGTTGAGATATCAGCACCTTGTTATGGAAAAACTTGTGCACATCTTGCACCTTTAATTAACCTCACACCTTTACTTCACTTTGCTGAGCATACTGATTATACTTTGCACTTAGTACAATCCTGTAATCTTCCCATAATCATGCAACTTCATGCTAAACAAAATTCTGCAATTTTTCTCTTTAACACAGTCATAATCTTCGTATATATATAAGATACTCTGTCTCCCTCCTTCGTATAAAAACAGTCCTAAACTCGCATTTATTGCAGACCTAAATTTATGCACTAGATCACAGAATATTTATATCCAAACCATAATCCTTTTCTTTGCTGATATAACGTCCTTCTATTCTTCAATCCGCAGTTTTGTTCTCTCTTTATTGCACTTGTATTTCAGTCTTGAAGCTCGTACTAAATCTCAGAACTCTTGACCAAGAATTTGTGTCAAACTGAAATCCACATGCTCCTTGAAATATTTGATTCTGACTGTAAATAAGCTGACTTGTACCTATGTTATGAGGCCGACTTGATCAGGGGTATGTGAGGCGACTTGTCCACTGCTCATAGGCTATTTTGATGAGATATTCAATGCCGATCTTGAGCATCATATTGAGCCATGTCTTCAAGACTTATATGACAAGGTCTTGAGGCATATTTCATTGACGTGACTCTTCATATACATGATTCTTAATTAGTACATTTATGAAAAGATGAAAAATCCCTAAAAGACATCAAGAAGAAGCCTTTTGACCTATAATAAAAACCTTTCTCATGAAACCCAGCCCAGTTGGTTCTGCAACATTATTTATCGATGTGCGAAAGGAGCTTGTGTATGCTGCCTGGGGTGTTCCTTTGGCATCATGAAGGATGCCTCCATATCTTTCCTGGCAGGGGTTACCCTTGGAGGCTCCGTCAAAATTGAGTTGAAGAAAACTCGAAGGGGGGGGGGGGGGGGGAGGGAGAAGGGCGTCCCTGAGTCAGGCGAGGGTGGACCAGGTTGGAGGAGAGATTCAAAAGATGTAGGATGGCTAGATCGGATGGACCCGCATCCCAGTCCACACGGTCCCAGGGATCCGCGAGAATGAATTCCCTAATGTTGGAGAGGGTCAAAGACCAGATGAGAGGGGCGGAAGGGGCTTGATTCTCAAAGATAGCACAATTTCTCCTCTTCCAAGTGTTCCAGAGTAGGAGGCTAGGGAGGAGCCACCATGCTCTGGAGACCACTAGGTTGGAGAATCTGTGGGTCGACCAATCTTCAAGTAGGGCTTTGGTGGTAGCAAGGGTGTCATCAATGAGGCAAAAAAAATCAAAGGCTTGCGACTAGACCTGTTGGGTTAAGGGGCAGTCCATGAAGATGTGATGCTAGGTTTCTTTGGCCCATCGAAAAAGGAAGCACATGGATGGCTTGATGAAGTCCATTTTAAGGAGATGATCCCATGTCAGGATACGTTTGTGAACTACTAACTAGAGGAAGTGAGCCACTTTCGGTCGGAGATGACTAGTCCATATTCTCTTCCACACCTGAGTGTTGGGGATGACAGGGACCACCGCACAAATGAGATAATTTTCCTTGACTAAAAATACCTCGGAGGTCGAGAGGCCCCATCTTAATTTGTTGAAGCCCTGGGAGGCATGGATTTTTTGTTGGGCGAGATACTGGGCAAGTCAATCTGACCCTTGGCAGGGTAGGTCTATAGGCCAATCTTTTGCAGTTTTCCATTGGTGCCAACCATGCTTGTCTGGTTGGTTGCGCCAATAATATTTTATTTTCATGGCTCCACAAGAATGGAAGAGGGGCATGAGATCCACCAAATAATGGTCCTGAGAGAGGCGGGGGGATTTTTTCCAAGAGTTCTCCCAAAAGTGTCCAGTTTCCCTGTCATGCACCTCCTAGAAGAAGTGCGTGTGAATCAGGTTGCTATTATTGTTGGCGAGGCTCCAGATGGCAGACCCTTGAAAATGGAGGGGTGTGTGAAGGATTTCATGCTATTTTTTCCCTTGGCCATACTTATGAGACCAAATATTCTTCCACAGTTCTGATCCCCCTTTCAACCAACACCACCAGAGTTTGGGTCCCTCAAGCTCAAACCCCCCATCAGTTTTGGGAGACACAACTTATGCTAGGCCACTAGAGGCCACTTTATATCATCCGCAGTACCTCCCTAGAGGAATCGCTAGAATAAGGCAATGAGTTCCGAGTAAATGCAGTTCGAGGCTGGAAGAGCAGACAACTGGTATAGGGGAATTGCTTGCAAGACAAATTTATGGAGGATGGCCCATATCGCAAGGTTAAGGACCCAAAAAGTCCAGTTAGAGAGCTTACTAGACATTTTTTCACAAAGGTCTTTCTAGGGGGCAATGCACAGAGGATTGAACAGGAGGGGAACTCCCAGGTACTTGGAGGAGAGAGAGCCAATATTGAAACCCAAGGTTTTGGCTAACCAAGCTTCAACTGGGTGGGGAGTGTGGAAGAAATATATATCAGACTTAAGCTTGTTGAGGAGCATACCCGAGGCTTCTTGGAAGTCCTCCAAGATGATGTTGAACTGGGAGGCTTCTTTCAGAGTCGCGACACCGAAGAGGAGGTTATCGTCCACGAAATGTTGTTGAGTCATGTCAATGTTTGATCCAGGAATATGAGGCCCTATTATCTGATTGGATTGTTTAGTGGCCTTGAGAAATTGTCCCAACCCTTCGACAAAAATAATAAACAGGAAGGGGCAGAGCAGGTCCCCTTGACGAATACCCCTTGAGGACCAGAAAGTTTTTGATGGTGTATCGTTTATGAGAATGGAGAAAAATAGAGTGGAGATCATGGATTTAATCCATTGAATCCATTCAGCTGCAAAAACAAATGCCCACAGGGTCTCCAGAAGGTAATCCCAGATGAGGTGATCATATGCTTTCGAGAGATCTAGTTTCAGCAACATTCAGTGAAGCTTATGCATTTTGATAGAGTGGATGGTCTCATGTGCGGAGACAATGCCATCTAGGATTTTTTGTCCCTCCACAAACCCTAACTGCTCATGACTAATGATGTAGTGAAGTAGTGGCTTGAGCTTGCAGACTGTGATGGTGGAAAATATATTATAAATCACATTGCAGAGGGAGATAGGCCTGAAGTCCCTCGGTCTTGTTTCCTCCTTCGATTTGGGGATGAGGGTGATGAAGGTGGCATTAAGGCCGGACCATACCTGTCTGATCTGCCATGATTACTCCACCAACTCCCATATGTCGTGACAAGGAAGGACCATCCAGCCTTGAAAAATTCTACAGTAAAGCCGTCCGGCCCCAGGGCCATATTTGAAGGCAGGGCCTTCACAACTTCCTCTACTTCCAAAAGGGGGATTGGGCTTAGAAAAGATTCATTTTTGGTTTTGCGAGATCAAAGAGGGGATATGATGGGTAACTTTATTCAGAGCCTCTGATTTGTCATAGCCTTCATCCTACAGCAGGGAACAGAAGAATGCTTGTTGTTCCCTCGCAATGTCTTCATGGAGATCTAGGCAGGAGTCGTCGGTCGCCTGCAGGTGGGTGATTCTATTGCTTTGTCGATGTTGGATCATGGATTGGTGGAATAATTTTTTGTTTCATTCCACTTCTCTCAACCATTGAATTCTGGATTTCTTCCACCACAGTATTTCCTCTTGTTGCTTCTGTTCCTCCAGGTCCTTGATTAAGAGATCTTCTTTTTTGGCCAACTCTTCCGTGCGGTCGTCCTAGATATTTCGTTGTTCTACTTCCTCCAACATGGCTTCCAACTTCCTCTTTTCCTCAAGAATATCCTCAAAAGTTTCATGGTTCCATGATTTGATATGGCCTTTGAGGCCTTGCAACTTCTTCTGGAAAGATTGCATTTTGTTACCAGGTGGTGTACCCAGGGTTGTCCTCCATGAAGCTAATTTATCCAAGAATCCCGAGTGTTGCAACCAAAAACTCTCGAACTGGAACTAACGTCTCTATGGGGGGTGGGGGGGGGGGGGTAGACAAGGATAAATCCACACTGATCCAAGCCGATGGAGGGGAGGATCTCAGAGGAGAGTCGAGGGTTGGTCATGATAAGGTGCTCTGAGAAGAGGAACCTGTCTAGCCTATAGGCGATTTGGTTCTCTCCCCCTCATTGATTGTTCTAGGTATGAAGCCCTTGGTGGGGCATGACATCAATGAGTCAGAGATCCTCAATAGTGTCATTGAAGGCATGCGAGGATGGGTCTAAGTGACAGACTCCCCCGTGCTTTTCTTCCAGGTTTTGAATTAAGTTGAAATCCCCTCCCAGGATCCAATCTTCTTTGGCCCATAACCTGCTGAGGCTTTTCAGATGCATGAGGAACATCGATTTGTCGCAAGGCGTAGCCAACCCATAGACTGTAGTTAGGCTCCTCCACTGGTGTTGGCCTATCAAGCGAATCAAGGTTGATAACGTGAATTTGGTGCCAACTCAGTCTTCTAGGATAACACGTCCCGGGTCCCAAATAATTGCTATGCCCACGATAGATCCAGTGGCTTCTATCGTCATGGCTTGGCTATTCCTCTAGCATCTCTAGCTGTTTTCCTTAAATTTGTCGGCAATCACCTTCATCTCCTGCAGAATAACTATCTCAGGTTTGTACTTTCCTATTTTGTCTTTAAGGGATCAGATCTTCCCTGGGCTACTGAAGCCCTTGATATTCCATGACATGACCTTCATGAGGAAGGAGCGATGGATCTGAGAAAGAAATCTGTCAATTGTCCCATCTACCTTGAGTTTAACAAAAATTTTATGGCTTCACGAATAAGCTCTTTGGTATATTTGCGACCCTTCTTTTTCTTCTCATATCCCTCAGGGTCTTGGAGTGTTATGCTAAGGGGGTTTCCCTCTATACCCATATTGTAGAGACTTGAGTCCGCTTGTCCTCAACGAATCACCCATTGGTTGAAAAGGGTGCCAAAATGGTTCAGTTGATTACCTGGGATATATTTGATGCCTGTCTTGCTCGAGATTTTGAATATTTCCTACAACTTTTTCTCCTCTTCTCTGAGCCTGTTGTGTCGCTCCTCAACCTCTAGGATCCTATTCGTTTGCCTCAGGACCTCCTGGATGCATCGATTTGATTCAATGTGATAAGGGATCTTTATCTTGGAGGAGAGCTTGTCTTCGAGGGTGGATAGTAGCTTGTTGATGTCTATCGATTGAGGAGCACCATGGGATGAAGAGAGAGATTGGGAAGGGGGGGAAGGGATGAAAACCAGGGATTCATCGGCCAGGGTCATGAAGCAGTTTTTAGATTCAGGGGGCACCGACTGAGGGGAGGAGGATGGGGCCTGGGGCAGACATGCGATTAGGGGCCCGAACAATGAGGAGGATTAGAGTGTGGATTTGAGTGCTATGGCTGAATGGCCTTGGATTGACACGCTTGAATTGATTGAAAGCCATCACCATCCTTAGCCAGTGCAGCTGAACAAACCTCTTCTACTATTAATAGGCAGTCGTGGAAGAGATGATCATACTCATGGCACCTGCAGCATTTGAAAGGAATGTGTTCATAATCCAGTGGTTGTGTCCATGTAGAGTCGTTATAGACCAGATCGATAGATTTCGACAGCAGTTGGGATATATTCATATGGACACATATCCGGGCATAGGTTGCATGTCGTCGGTGTTTGGTGATCTCTAAGATCTTAACAAACACGCCTATTGAGTTTCTGATTCCTTCCAGGATATCAGGCTCCCAGAAATCATCGGGGAGGGAGTAGGGCCGAACCCAGATAGGAGCCACGATGAATTCCTCTTTGTCCGGGTTGTAGCATTCCTCCCAATAGCAAATGAAGAGACTCACACTTCCCATAAAATATGGTCTGTTCTCAAAGATCTGCTTGCAGTCTTCCAGATCTTCAAAGATCATAGTAAAGACCCCTTTGGCCCTTATTTGAAGCTCGATATTTTCCTTTGGAGACCACTTGTTTTGGATCCAGGCCAAAATATCTTGCTCTCTAGGCTAGATCCCCAAAAAATTAAAGATCATTGCATGATATTTCATATACTGTTGAGTTTTTTCTAGGCGGTTGTTAGGAATGACAAATTTGGGGTTGATTTCTACCTTAGGAAGGCAACGACTTCTACCATCCTTTTCTTGCCACTCTGCCCCCATAACTGGGGCTTACGCAACTAAGGAGGAGCTATTCGATCCATTGAGAGGTTGGCCTTGCACGAAGGGGGTCTGATTTACTGCATCCCTGTAGGACTATGGGCCCTCTCACTGCGGCGAGGGGCCTGACATGGGTGCTTCATCCCTAGCTTAGAAGGGTTCAAAACCTTGCAGAAGAAGCGCATGAAGGGGGCATAGTAGAGGACTAACGACGCATAAGGTTATGATTGAACTACCGAAACCTTAGCAGAGCTCGCTAAGAATACTTCTCTTGCTGAATATATCAATGAATATTTATTTTGCACCTTTAGGTAATTTCATGGAGTTTGGACTGTAAGAACTATTTGGAATTGGCTTTGTTGATTAGGTAATCAACATGGAATGGGGAAATTTCTGGTCTATTCATCTGCCACAGGCTCGTTATGATGATTATTTAGATGCAGATAGCTTGAATCCAAGTGATCAGACAAATTCCTAATTTCTAGCATGAAACTTTTCATTGCTCAACTTTGTAGGGTTATTGAGTACCTGACTTATAATTTGAAGAAGTTCTAATGGTTCTTTGTAGTTTTCTTCAGGTTTTGAGAAACTGGTTTTGAGAATGTATCTTGGTGACATTGCAAGAAGGGTGATTCTTAGGATGGCCGAGGAGTCAAATATTTTTGGAGATGTGACCCCTTCAAGCCTCTTTGATTCGTTCATCCTCGGGTTTGTATGCAAAGATTTTTGTGTACAACCATTTCACTACATTGATTAGAATTTTGTTTCAGTGCAATTTTTCTAAGTCAATGGTTGCACCTATTAGAAGGAATAGTAGGATGCTTGTCCGATTGATTGGCAAGGAACTTGTTTCGTGCGCATCTACTAAGCAGACATTCATGTCCGTTGGGGTATCTCCCTATTTTAGGAATAACCCATGCAACAAAATATAGTTAATTGTGATAATGTTTTTCTCTTCTAAACATGTTTTTTCTATCTGAAATATGCAAGATTTCCTTTTAACATGAAGTCTTCTAAGAAATATTGTACAGAATTTTTTACATGCTTGAATTGTCTATCACATGACCAAACTATTATTTTCTAGTACCACAAGCATTTTATGAAAATCAATGTAATTCACTATTTCATTTGGCAAGGCCTTTGGGTAGCTTTGGAAACCTAAAAGATTGAATGCGAATTCTGTTTTGAGGATATAAAAAAACTTTATGAATAAAGCAAAGAATTTGGAAGATGAGTTCTCTAAGTAGTATTTCTCTTTGAACAACACCACTAGTTGCAGTGTTATAGTTGTTTATCAAGCTTCAACAAAAAGCTTGTCATTTTTTGTTGATTATTAATTGATTTATTTTTTATTTATACTTGTTGTTCTTTCTTGAAGTTTTTGTGCTAACTATTTTGAACTAATGGAGGATCAAATATTGGTGGTATTGTTGTAATATGTTAAATTATTGTTTTTATTGGATCAAGTATAAAGATCAATAAATGTGTTATATCTTGGAAGTTACAAGTATGGTAAATATGGGAAACTATTGGTGCTTTGCATGTAAATATGCAAAACATATAAAAACTACTCTTATTTTAATTTTTTATTATAATGATCACTGATGTTTTGAGTTTGAGTGATTTAGGATGGCCACAGGGGTACCCTCAAATTGGAAGTTTGGTGTTGGAATTTGGTGTGGATTTTCCATTCAAGAATCATATAGAAACTAGAATATGAAAGTTACATTTCAAAATATTCCTTTTTGGGGGATTACTAGTGGTGATTGCTACATATTTTCGATGTTGGAAATTTGCTCCAAATCACAGTTAATATATTGTACCACAAGTGAGGAACACAATGGGAACATAATTCTATTTGCAATTTATCCACTTATATTGTAGTGATACATAAACATAAGCAAAACATTAATAATTTGATATAGACTAGTTGGCTTATTCATATGTGATAATGGACCCAAATAATAGTTCTTATTTGAAGAAATACTTATCATACTTGGGCATTCTTGACATCATCGACCTCTAGCCTTGTATTTATTCACTTAGCCTGCTAAATTATCCAGTTATATACATGTATACGAGGCTATCCTATTAGTGTATACTTTTTACTTCATTTAATTTTATTCTAGGCTTAGCTTTGGCACTTTATAAGAGTTTTTTTTGAACTCCCACATTGTATAAGTAATCCACAACTTGATATATTTGTCATGTAACTTGGTTGGCATTATTGTGCCTAATCTTTCCTTCAATGTTGAATACTAATTTTACTAAGGTGTTATTTTCTATGGTGATGTTTTATTTGCTTTGTTTATACAGATCATTTGGTCACATAGAAGCCACTATTGCCCAACTAAAGAAAACTTATTCGAGTTTCTTGTTTTTATGGGGAAAAATGGCATTGACAATATTGCTGATGTTGAGGTATATATCGTATAAATCCTTTATAGTCTATTTTAGTTTGTATTCCAGTGTTCATCATCTTTCATGCCTTATACTCTGTATTGTATCTTCTTTATTTTTCAGGAAATGAACTCAGTATTGATGGTAAGAAACAGGAATTAAAAAAAGAGGAGAACAATAAGAATGGAGTGACAAAATGCAAATTAAAGAGAGAGAAGAGAACTGTTGTAGTGGTACCTGTAGAGTCAATATCTCACATAAGACACACATATAGAGATTGATGGTCAAGTCTTCAGAGTTGGTGAATTCACCTGTAATGCCTTGGAAACACAATGATAATGTTTTGAAGTGATGAAACAATATTTCATGTGTAAATTGTACTCCATCCAATATTAAGTTGGAAACTCATATTGTAATACTCGGTATTTTATGTAATATAATTTATGTGGTTGAAATTATTTATAGTTTCACTTGATATTACTTACTATTGTAATTAACATATGTGACTTTGCGTCATATTATCTGAACATGTACATTGTATGCAAATTTATTTATTTATTTATTTTTTAATTTTAATTTTAATTTTAATTTGTTTATTTTATTTTAAATTTAGTTGCAAAATTGTACTAATTAATTTATGTTGATTAATAATGAACGTATAAAAGCAATCTAAAACTACTAAATTAGTGGTTTATGTTTATTAATGATGAATATAAATAAAATGAATATAGTACTAAATTATTTGCTTATAATGATTGTTAATGAAAGTAAATGAAATGAATATAAACTACTCAAGTGGTCATTTATATAATGAATATGAAACTGCCAAAAAGAAATAAATGAATACTACAAATGATAAATTTGTGACTACAAATGATGACTAAATTTTGAATATATATGAGTTTTAGTAGTTAATTTACAGTGTTTTATAACACGACCAAAATTTAGTCATATTTCTTTGGTCATTAATTGGTTTCAAACGATGACTAAAATTTACATATATATGACTATTAGTAGCTAATTTACAGTATCTTATAACACGACTAAAATTTAGTCATATTTATTTGATCATTAATTGGTTTCAAACGATGACTAAAATTTGCATATATATGATTATTAGTAGCTAATTTATAGTATCTTATAACACGACCAACATTTTGGTCATTAATTGGTTTTCTCGGGTGATCATTTAGAAATATGTTTTGTTGTATATTTAGTCATTAATTGTGGGAATTAATGACTAAATTAATGACCAAATCTATGCCTAAATATACTACTAGACAATAAATTTGAGACAACCAATTAATGACTAAGCTAAAAACGACTAAAAGTTGGTCGTGTTATAAGATACTGCAAATTAGCTACTATTGGTCACCGATCGAAAAATAATCATTTATATGCAAATTTTAGTCATTTTTTTAGTAGCTAATTAGCCATTTTTACTAGTGAAGAGACTGGAAATCCACTTGCATATCTATGCCACAGGGCAGTAGGAGGCAAGGCTGCGTTGGCTACTCTTGAAAGAGTTTGGTCAGCATGTGACATATCCTACTTCAAGGGGTATGTTGGTGGTTGGGACTTGGCATGGCACTTGCATCATATGGCAGCAAGTAGTTTGGGTGCAATGTGATGATATGGAATTCTTCATGTCAATCATCATGTTTTCACCTCATGGTTTATATGATGGAGGTGTGAGGAGGCAACAAGATCTATTGTTGCTTTGGCTACTCTTAGGAGAGTATGGGCTGAATTTCTCCCATACTTTGCATGATATTTCAGGAGAAAGGGATGTCACAATCAAAGTGCAAAGGGGATACCCTTCAGTATTGAAGGATCAGGAGGTACTTCTACATAGGAAAGAGTCTCCCACATATAACATCATGATGGTGGATGACTTTGGTATATGGCATGTCAAATAATGGAGTCATGGAATGGGAAGAGCCTTATCACCAAGGCCAACAATGCTGTCACTTGGGGTATCTACTGATGGATTGTTCCAAGGGGAGTATGCATCCCTTCATTTTGCAGATCTTTATGAGGAGATTCTCATGGGAGGGCTCATCCATGGACCTCACTTTCAGCCTACTGACAATGCATGGTAATAAATTTATTTCTATACTTATTGATTATTTCACAAAGTATTTGCGTTCTCTCACCATCTATGTATAGTGCATTGCTCCACAATATGGTAAGATTATATTTGGGTTTCATGGTCATTCTAGGACCAACATTTATGATAGAGATAGCCCTTATTTTCATGAATTTTGGAAAATGTTGTGTTACTCTTGTTATTATTAGTTGATATATAATGTCATTTACTACCTCCTAGTAGATGAGCAAGCATGCACAACTAACAACTTGTGGGGAGACAACTTGCCACATGATGTTCTAAAATAGCAGTTGGTAAAATTGCGTTGTATCCATTGGAGAAACCATTGGTACCATCCAACAATGCACATAACATTCAATATCTTCCTAATTTAGATACTACATGGTGATGATGTACCACTCACTTTGTATGGGATGGTTTGGGCTCATGAAACTAGAGAAGGGGTCTTTGGAGATCCAGTTGTCCTTTTGTATCTTGAGGGCAACATTATTGCAGCCCAATATCATCAACAACTCTACACTTTCCATAAGTGGAGAGAGAGACAACGTGGCTAGGCCATTTGGTCTATCATGTACACTTAAGCATCCCACCTACATTGCAGGAGCCAAAGGTGAAAGAAATTTTTCATGAGTTACCATTTTGGAGGGTGACTCACTTTGTATGGATGATAGCTTGGGGTTTGGAGCTTCAAATGGGAATGAAGGTTCCCAATAATTTTTTGATTCCATGCCTCAAGAAGGCTTCTAGACCACATATGGTTGCCTCCATGGATATTCCACTTCTTCATGATGATAGCTATTTGGGATTATCACCAAAAGCTAACTTGCACACTTGGGAGGAGCAACTTGGAGACTTATTGATGAGACAACATCTTTTTCATTGGAGGAACTTATCAAATGGGGATGCTACAAGGGGGAAGAGGAGAGGATATTTAGTTCTATCCTTGTATCTTCTTTATGACAAGCAACATTTGGGAGGTGAGGACTGTAATATTCCTAAATTAGCACACAAATAATTGAAATATTAAATTTTGATTTTTCTCTTAACTAGAGAAATAAGAGGGTATGGAGACCCATAAATCTCCTTAGTAGGAATAAAAGACACTCCTAATGTGAAAGGAGGTCATATAAAAGCTGGATTGAAGACCCTTAGGTGTGAAAAGGGGATGGAGTATGAAGATTGGGTCAACCTTGACCAAATCAAATAGTGCTGGTATGGAAGGAGTGGCATTCATGGAAAGACATCACAGTTTTGGAGGGAGATTCAATGCATGGAAGTAGTGGCTTTAATGAGTGGGGCCCAAGGTGAGGAAGATCACCAAGAATATAAGGAAGAGGATGGCAGCCATTGTGGGGATGATTGGATTATTATTTTTTTGTTGTTCTATTTAGAATTGTTTCTCTCTTCAATTTTTTAGCTAAGATTGCAGTGTTGTTTAGCACAGGGTGTTTTCGAGTGGGAATCCCACCTCTATCCTTAAGGGACTACTAGTGCCCACTCAGGAAGATTATTTGCACCACATTTCCACATTCCGGCATTTTTCCAAGCTACAACTTACTTCAACAATGCAGTTCCTGCTTAGAGTTGTGTTGTGTTGCACGGTGTAGCAGTGGAGGGTTGAGAAACCCAACTTCTGAGCTTGTTTTCCAGTGGAGGGAGCAGCCCTTCATCCGGGAGGCTTGTAAGGGAGATTTTTGAGCTTCATTTCATCATTTAGCATTAGGATAAGGTACTACTATCAGTTACAGCGTAGTTTCCTAAAGGAATTGCATTATTTCAGAGTGCAGTTGCAGTAGAGGGTTTGGAGCCCTAGTTGGGGGAGATAGATTTCAGTGAGGGGATAAACCTATCATTTGGAGAATCTATAAGAGGATTTTTCATGCATTTCCAAATCATATTAGCCACCTCCTATCAACTATCGAGTTGCAGATATTATTCAGCTGTAGGTCCATATTTGTACTTTCTGCATTTCTGTGTATTTCAGGAAACCCTTCCTGGGTTATCTTGGAAAGGTGATATAGGGCTTAGATATGTTTGTATAAAATATATTGAGGCATATATTTTTGCATTTACATAATTGTATGATCTCCAAATATATTTATACATGATATGACTATGCTATAGTAGCTCTTCGACATTTTGTTTACTAGCAGCAACTCACTTTTTAGAGTGATTTTTCATGGGAGGCTTGTTTTCTCCTATTGTATGATTTGTGCCTCAATGTATTATGTGTATTTTTTTCTTATTTTCTGAATAAAGTAGTCCCATATTTATCTCCTATGTTTATCCATTGAGTTACATTGTTATTTCCATTATTGTGTTCATATATTGTTGCTTTTCCCATTACAGTGGTTTCAGAGCATAATCTTGGCTCAGCCTATGGATCTCAGCCAATATGCTATCAGGAAAATAAGAATAAGGAGAAAGAGATCAGAATAATGGAAGGAATGAGTTTTATTTTATCTCTTTTCATATCCACAAGGGACCTCACCAAGGAGGTCAAGCAAAGAAAAATGGAGAAAATCCATGAAACCACAATAGGGTTTCAAGATGAGGAAGGTCCTTGTACTTCCTATCAATAGAAGAAAGATCCAGTATTGCATAGAGTTCTGCCAGATCAAGGAGGAAAGGAGATCTAGCAAGTACAATAGAAGAAGAAGAGGTAGATTCTTTCTGCCGGATTTTGATGGATCCTCCACATGCACAGCCAAAGGATGGATAGATCAGCTAGACTCATATTTGGATCTACATCAAATCTCAGAGAAATAAGCCCTTAAGGTAGCAGCGCTACATCTTAAAGGTAAAGCTTATGCTTGGTGGTTGTTTGAAGCTTTCTCATTAAAGAATGCAAACATATCTACTTATGCAAATTTCACTAGGAGAATGGTGAAAATATTTGATGTTAAAAAACTAAAACATCATTGATTGAGCTAGCAAAGCATGAGCATGCAACACCCTTGCATGAGTTCGAAAGATATATTGTGAAAACTCCACTTCAGGTTTCTGTTGAAGGGGATAAAAACTTTTGTGATACCTTGTCAAAGTTAAGATCCCCATTGCATGAAGAGATTTCTTCTCGAAATGAAATCATGGAGATTCCTCTTTCAAAGGAAGACCAAGATCCAAGGTCTCTCATTAATGATGAGGTGTTCTCAAATATTAATGAGAAGGAATATCAAGAGGGCAGTAACAACACTGTCACTTCAAAAGAAGACCCATCACCACAAGGGGATGGATATGAAGCTATTGTTTCAAGGGAGACAACTTTTGCATCTTTCCAAATTATTCCCAAGGAGCATTTTGTGACAACATTATTGGGCAGTGATACCTTGCTTCAAGCAAGAGGAGGAAGGATGGATCAACATCCAATGATGAGGAGCATGCACCCTTGTTTATTTCAAGGGGTTTCTATTCATAAGAAGGATATTGATATATGCAGCAAGGAAAGGGACACATCAGTCCAACCATTCATACAGTCTACTTTAGATCTTGATGTCTCTTTACATGGAGGCATTCCACCAGGGAGACCCCCTGATGAGAGGAAGAATAAAGTGTTCTCTCAACCTTGTGCAACAGTGACATATTTGGCTACCACAGTGTTGAAATCTATTGATGGATTCCAAGGAGGGCTGAACAATTTTCTGAAATTGATTCTGTTAGCCACCTATAAAATTTGTTATACCAAAAGGTGGCTAAATATGTTTTTGAGCCTTGAAGGAAGAATTTTCATTACTAAAAAATGTTGGCTCTTAAAGGCTCTTGAAGGCCTCCTGCTTTTTTTTTTTTTTTCCTCTGCCCAAAAAATTCACTACTGTTCCCATTTTTACACTTAGAAATCTTGCTGATTTCCAAGCCAGATCATTCTGCAAAGGCCATTTTTTCCTCCCCCCACTTCAGAAGTAACCTTCATTTGCTTCCCCTTTTTCTCCATGAATTCCTCTATTTTTCATAAGTTCCCTTCTTCCATTCATGAGAATCCACTTTATTAAGGTTGAAGACTCATTCTTTAGCTTTAACAAAACCCCTCAAATAACCCATAGGACTTTATAATAAAAGACTTTATATTATAAAGCCCCACCTTTCTAACCACTTCCCCTTTTTCTATAACCCGCCATATATTATAAATATGACTTAATTATAAATTCGTATTGTGGTATGGCCCACCGCAAATCGCAATGTTGGATTATCGCATTTTCTATGGTGCGTTTCATTGACTCATCGCAAAAACTTGCAATGTGATTGTTCCGCCGATCGCATATCGCAAATCGCATGTTTTGTTGTTCAACCCATCAATCCATCGCAAATATTTGTGATGCGATCAACCCATCGCTCCATCGCATATTCTCCCGTGGCATAATCCGCCCATCGTGCCTTCCCCAATTGCGATCGATCCCGCCAGGCCCACCGTACGGTACTCCCGCTGTTCATATAAAAAATGCCTTTTCCCTTTGTAAAGTCGAAAATGACACATTTTGTTATTTATAAAGGTTTTTCCCTTTTTCCTCCCGCCCCTGCTTTTCTGTCGTTTATCTGCGCTCCCGCTCTAAGATCCAACGGTCCTCCGCACATCTCTCGCCTAACCACTTTTATACGTCATTACATTGCCTTTTTCGCTGTTTTCACATAACCAGCCCGGTTTATTCCGCACCACCCTTCGGCGGAGGGCAGTTTTTCCCCGTTGCCCAGCGAATCCATACAACTGCCACCGTGTGTCCTCTGTACCTTGTTCAAAACCACTTTCCCCGCCCATTAAAGTTATCCCCCGCGCATTAACGTTCGGACAAGGGCATGCAGCGAAATTTACTACAACCATCTAATCTGTAGACCCCCATCCAACGGTGATCACTCGCCTAACATGACCAATCTTTAGCCAAAGTGCCCGTGCGATAGCCAAGCCATTGTACAGCGGTACACCCATTTTCACTGTCGATCTCGCGCAATCAACGGCTTAGATTTAATCATCCTTCCACCATGTCTTTTGACCATTCTGAAATTAAATCCCGACCGTTGGATGATGCCATCCAACGGCCCTGCTTCGTAACATTTGTTTGTTTTTTGCAGAGTTTAATGTTTTTCCCCTTAAATGAATAAATTGCGTAAGCCGAGGATGACAATCCTCCGGCCCTCGAATGCACCAGGGAAATCATTCACAGGGTATAAATTCATGTTTTCACCAAGGTTTCATGAGCCTTCGATGCTGCACGCCCCTACGCAACCTAAAAACATCAAATGAAGCACAAAGAAAGAGTATAAGTTGCAGAAGACCAAGAAAGAGCTCTTGACGCGACTTGCATTCAAGAGCAGGGTTGGGAGCACTGTAAAGTCTTCCAAAGGGCCATTTAAGACGTAGTTTTCACGGACAGAGATATAAATGAAGCGGCTGGGAGTTCAAGGCACAGGGAATAAGTCATCAGGACAGCTTCATCAGCAGATTACTCTTCAGGACAGAGTGCCCATACTGTTTTTAATCTACGCCATGTTCCAGAGAGTTTCTGCCCTGACCGATAGTCCTTTGACGTCAGTACATTTGTTACACAGTATGGCGGATCATTCGAGTAGTTATCCACCATCTTGTTTTTTCCACAGAGTTCTACTGATCGCTGCAGCGGGTACACCAAAGACATACCTAGAGTAAATGGAAGCCTAATAAAGACCACTCCATCAGCCAAAGAGTTACTTCTGCAAGGAAATTTAATGCAAAACACACATGCAGAGTAACCCTCACATCACACAGAACCATGAAAGATAGCCAAGCTCCCACAGAGCTTGATCTTTAATGAAAATAATTTATTACAGAAAATGGGCATGTAAGTTTCTTCATTGGGCCTCTCAAAGACCCAGAAGCCATTAAGTTTGTATTAATTGTAATTGTAGATTTTTTGACCTCCTCATCCTTCTATATATACTGCTATAGAAGATGAGTGAGGGGTTGGTTGCAGAACTTTGAAACACATCTGAGCTTGAGACTTCTATCTGTACATAGTGTTCACTGGCCCTTGGAGCTCTGCTTGCACTAGATTTGTAAGGTTGGATAGTGTAGATAATTGCTGAACTATAGCATCGGACTTAAGTTGTAACTGGTTTGAAGCATCAATACAAGCTGATTTATGGGATCCTGGTCTATGTTGACGGTGATGTTATTCTCATTGTAACTTGTTATTTTGTTTTTGTTTTCATTGTGTTCCATATTCTACTGTAAAGAATAGTTTAAACAGTGTTAGGACCTACTGTATATCAGTAACCTTCTCTGGCTAAGAAATATTTATCTAAATGTTTTCTTTCAATCTGTGTATTTGAGGATGATTTGATTCAGTTTAAGCATAGGAATGTTGGCGTTCCCTCATCTGATTGTTTAGCTGAATATCAGTCTTGAATGTTATGTTCAGCGTTAGCCAAGTAGAGATGAACGCTGGAAGATATGGTGCGCCCTGGTCCTAGTTTCATTCCCAAAGACTATCTGAATGTTTCCCTTGGAATGTGTTAAAAGCTGGCTAGTTTAGAAGTACTTAACAGATCTTAGACCATTCTGTGTTATCTTTGTGTTTCCCCTGTTTTGTATGTTTTCTATTGGAAGTGTGTCAAAGGCTGGCTAGTTTAAAATTACTTACCAGATCCTAGTCTGCTTCCATGTCCTTCTTAGGTGACTGTCAAAGGCTGGCTAGTTTAAAAGTATTTACCAGATCCTAGGCCGCCCTTCGTTCCGCACCTGTTTAACCTTCTTTCTAGTTGTACCATTTCATTCCATAAATCAATATTCAAAAAGATCCTAGACATAGATGACTTTCCCCATGGACCATTCTTGAACCTGTTGTTTCGATTAAACCCTATTATGACTCCGTAGCCCAATGGACTAAAACTTGCAGTTACCTACCTTTCTGGCTGAAGCTTGTTCTCTTGCTTGCAACTTCTCACTTTTGAAACTCTTTGCATTCAGAATTTTCCCCTCAATTTGTTTTCATGCTCAACCATCCAAAAAAAAAAACAAACCCTTGGTCTTCATAACTAGCCTAACATTATTGCCCTAAACTTCAAATACTAATCCATCTTTGCACCCATTGGAGAGATCCCTCTCCGGATTCAGGAGGGCTAGATCCTAGAATCCAAAAGTGGTTGAAACGATGTTGTTTCTGTAATTGGACTTTGCCAATCTTGATAATTACAGAATCCTAACAGATTCTGCTATTCCTCACTCCTCTGTTTGCACTGGAAAAGAAGAACTCAAAGATCTATGATGACATTAGCATGATGTCAAATGTCCACTCCATCGATTTGGGGCAGAAAATGATATCTCCACATACAAAGAAGATTTTTTCAGAAGACAAGAGGGGGCCAACACTCTTGTATGCATGGGCCAAACTATGGAATTTTTGGAAGAGAGAAACCTTTCAAAAGAAGGTTGATCTTCCTATTCTTCAATCTTGTCTTGCACAAGATCAGCTACAAGAGAGGCAGCAAAGATGGAGCTACAATACTCCAACATGTGACTTTGGCATTAAGCATGTCAAAGAGGAGCATGATGATGTAACAACTACTTCATTTCATAATTCTACAGTGCTGTCATTATTGAAGAGTTTGGATCCATATTGGAAATCACAATTGTTGGTGGAATATTCCAAGGATCTACATACTTGCATGATTCTTGATGACTTGCTACATGACGAGGGCTATTCAGTCCAAGATGGAGTCATCTATGATAATGGTAGAATATTCTTATCTAGAGCTTCCAAGCTCAAGGAGAAGTTACTACAAGGAGCCTATGAAGAGTTCTGTTTCAGCCACACATATTCTATGAAGCTCAACAACATCATCTTGAGGAGATATTATTGGGAGGGCTTTGAAAAAGAACTATATAAATATTGTCAAAGATGCATGAACTTTGTGGAGTTGGAGCAGCAACAAGCCTCTAAGATAGAGTCATTTCAGCCAACTCTTCCTACCTTGGGAGGAGGAGAAATATCCATACACCACTCCACTTGTATAAGGAGAACTATTGGTGAAGAGCATACTTATTTAAATCATGTTTTATTTTCTGATTGTATGCATTCTTTTACTATTTATATGTAGTTCATGACTCCTAGGAGGAGTGTTATACCTTATAAACTTCGTGGCCAACTTTGGGCCAAAGCTATTTCTGATTATGGCCACTCCCTTGGTGAACAAAGGGAGATTTTGCAGCATGATGGGTGCTTTCCTAAGGCACCAAATATATCTTCCACTTTCAGCCATGGAGATATGTTATGGGCAGCAAGTAAGTGGTGGGAAAACCACTTACCACATCTAGATCTGAGGCAGGCAGGATATGCACTACGCTGGTTATTCTTGGGCGAGTTTGGGTACTACCCAAAGATTTATATTTTCTTGTCTCATGCCTTGTGTGTTAATGGGAGGATGCATAGGAAGGAGGCATGGTTGATTTGGTTGACAAGAAGAGAGTTTGGACATCACATTTTAAATCTCATGTCCATACCTTTTTTTAGGATGTATCTCATGTATTTACATGTATTTATGTTTGGAATGTATCTCATGATCATGTATGTACTTGGTTTTGGGGGAAAATGTAACTCTCACATGAGAAGGCATAAGAAAGCTTGTTTGTATCATGATGATAATGATGATCTGATCTTTGTTGGGAACATGATAGGAGGGATGACACGTTGGTTGGATGTGTCCATTGGGAATGAAACTTCCCATACTTATGCATACTTCAAGAAGAGAATGGAACATTGTATGGCTACTACACTATGTCTTTTGTTCTTTATGTAAGAAGCCATATGATTGACTTATGTCTTTGGGAAAAGTCTCTAACATGGGAAGATTATTGGAAAGATACGTGTTACTTGAGTCATCTTCAGCTAACACCTCTTATCCTCTACTATTTTCAAGATTTAGAGAAGCTTATGGCAGCAAGAAGGTGGTTTGGTGGCCACTTATTGTACTATGTTTTGAGGCAGCAAGAAGAAGAACAACGCTGGTATCAATGGAGGGACTATTTTCACCATCCAATACATCATATGACACTTAGTCCATGTTTATTTTGGAGCACATATGGTGATGGCACTTTATTCACTATATGCATGGAAGATTGGGCAAGAAGGGTCCCTAGAATCAATGAAGGGAATCATGAGGTTCCAAGTGTCTTTTGGCTTCATGAGGACTATATTATTGCAGCCCAGGATTAACAGCTCCACATTTATCATAAATGGAGGGAGAGACAACGTAAGTTGAACATTATTACCTCTCATTTCTATCCATGCAACCCTATACATTGGATAAGGAGGGGATTGGTGATTGTTTCCATGAGCTACTTAGGATTGCTCACTTTGTTTGGATGATAGCATGGAGATTGGAGTGTATCATGGGGGTTGAATCACCCATCATTTATCATCTCTCATGCCTTGAGAATACCAATGGACTGCATATGTTTCTTTCTATGTATCTCCCACTTCTTCATGATGACAACTATTTGGGTTATTCACCAAAGGCAAACTTGTATTCTTGGGAGGAGACAAAATCATTGGAGATTTTGCAAAGTCCTTGTGAGTTGCTTGAGGACAAGAAAATTTTTGGAGGGGAGGACTGTAATATTACCAATTAGCCTCAAGCTAATTGGAATATTAAATTTTTCTTTACTATTATGTTCATGAATAAATGTAAAAGGGAGGAACATAAAAACTCCTAAAATCAATGAATAAATCAATGCCCCATGTGAACAAGGCTAAATCTGGGCTACTTCAATAAAACACCCTTATCTGTGAAAGGGGTTGAGAATTTTGACTGGGTCAATAGGACCAAATCAACAACACTGTCTAGATTCAATGAACCTCCTAGATGCATAGCACAGTTTTAGATGGAGGCCACACATGTGAAAGGAGCTAAATAATTGATATGGTTTAGGGTTTTGCAAGATCTCAATATTATAAAAGGAAGAGGAGGAAAACAAGAGAAGGGTTTTTTATGAACATTATTTCTGAAGAATATTTCTATTTATACATTTCTCATTCTCTTGGTTGTTTAGCAGAGAATAGTGTTGTTTAGCACAAGGATCTCCTGTTTAGGAATCCTTCTCTTTCCTTGAGTAGCTCTTGGGAGAGACTTGTATTACTTGTCCACTATCAGTCTTAAGGCCAAGCTTCTCCTTTCAACTACAACTCAGATCCTATTGAGGGTTTGGTTTTATTTGCAAGATGCAGCAAGTGGAGGCTAGATCTATTCATATCTAGGCCAATCTAGTCCCCCTTTTCAGTGGGAGAGGCTTCAATCCCATTGGAAAGATTGTTTTGGATAATTTGAGCTTCATATCTACATCTTGGCATCATGCCAAACTATTCTTCAAGCCTACAATGTAGTCGCTCTTCCAGTACTGCGTTATCTGCAAAGAGGAAAGCTGCAGGGAGTTTTGGCAACTTTTGAGGAGTGATCTCTAGTGATCAGAATCTGCCTCTCACTATGGTGATCCATGGATTTTTGTTCTTATCCATTTAATATTTAGATCTGATCTGAATAATCCTATATATTCTTCAGAAATTCTGAATAGATCTGCAGATCTGCTGCATAGAATCTCAAATCTACTCCATGTGCTTCATGATTTGCTGAAATCCTTAAGGGGAATGTAAAGTAGAGACATTATAGTGTGTGGATCTGTCATGGATCTGACTGTTCATGTATTATTTTTTTCTAGATCTAATATTTAATCTACTACTATAGTACACTCAATAAAATAATGTTTTCAAGCCTTTGCAATCAATTCTATGTGTTGCAACACCTCTTTTTGAGGGTTTCTTTCTCTATAAGTCTTCTATTTTCTGTTCTAAGACTCATGAGCTTCAGTATAATTCTCATTTTCTGATCTATATGAAATTATTGGGCCTCCATATTTTCCTACCGCTGATACCTTGCTGAACTATGTTATTTCTGAAGCAGTGTTGTTTGATCTTGTTGTAGTCCCTTTCTGGCGCATTTTCCAAGATGTACTAGGTGTGGGAGACCTGTTTAACCCACCTATAAGGATTTTTTTATAATATCCTCTTGGATTCAGGTCTTATATTGTTATGTCTAAGGGATCCAAGGGTTGGTTTCCAATCCTGTAGCATACATTCCTGAAAAATGCATTTTTCAGGCATGCCTTGCTAGCAGTCCCAATTTGGGGATATTACATGCGCTTATCATCACATGCACCGATGCGTCTTATTACTTAGACGCACTAGTGCTTCACAACTCTTCCGCACTGGTGCATCATAAAACACTGCGCCAAAAAAAACCTCAATCTTACAAACCGCCCCGGTGCGCCTATAAAATAGAGCGCACCAGAATAGG
Organism: Pinus albicaulis; assembly: GCA_034641835.2. NCBI lineage: Eukaryota > Viridiplantae > Streptophyta > Pinopsida > Pinales > Pinaceae > Pinus > Pinus albicaulis. Next base: position 562,240,530 of record CM076576.1, on the reverse strand, counting down.
GTTATTATGTAAAGTGCAGTATTGGAGCAGTGGAGGGTTCGAATCGTGGGCAAGAATTTTTCTGAGGAGATGAGGGTTTGAAAATATGAGAGTTCTAATTTCAGCTGAGAATTTTATAGTAGAGAAAATGAGTGATTCAAATAGAAAGACGAACAAAGATGCTTACAGGGATGCAGACGACTATAGAGCTCGACATAGTACAAAAGGAGAAAAGGAGTACATGTTGAGACCGACAGAGAGAATTTGGTTGAGACCGGTGATAGGGTTAAGAGGTCCCATGATGGAGAAATGGAGAGCATAGTTAATGGCAGAGAAAGATCAATCAAGCAGTCGATAAAGCCAAGAGGCACCATGAAGGGAAGGATTCTCATTCCCTTCAAGACAACAGAGAAAGATCAATTGACGTTGTTGATTGAGAAAGTAGGTCCCATGAAGGGAAATATTCTCCAGAATGTAGTTAAAAGTAGCCAGGAGTATTGTACGAGCTTCATTTGGCTTACATAAACTTTTACCGCCAAAGCTGACATCACATAAAATCACATCTTCGGCTTTCAATTGAACCTGAATGGCATCTCTAACTTGTCTAAGTTGTGGTCCTGTGGATGAAACTAGTAAAAATTTTGCTTGTATTATAAATGGAAATCCAGTGACCATTAATGTGGGAAGAAAATCATAGATACCTGTGGCTACCATATTTCCACCTGCAAATCGATTTCCCATTGGAAAAGCTAATGTAATAGCCTATTTTGCAGTGCCTTTCCTCTACTCAACCCTATACTCATTTTCTATGGGAAACCATTGCCTCCACATGTAATAACTACATCGTATAGTAAAAAATCGGTCTTCTTCTGCTAACAAATGCAGAATGAAGGACTCGTTGTCATTGCTCCCAGAACATTACCCTTCTGCAGATTATATGTACTAATTGCTGGCAGGTCATCCTTATATCTGTAGATTATATTCTAAAACATATTGGTTGCAAATAGTTAAGTGCCAATTATAACACGTTCACATGCCACAATTGCCCACTTATGCCTTATAGTATTGCATCTTCACACACCCCACATTGCATTCTCTCCACATAATTAGTGGGGACCTCCTGCAATAAACAAAATGCATTGGAAGAATGTTTATTTCCATTAAGAATTTATCCAATTCCAATTCTCAATTTTAATTCTAATTCTAATTCTTAAGAATAAACAAAATTCTAATTCTCAATTTCTATGGTTGGAGTTCAATAAATTTTGGCGTACACACCTAAAATTAATTTCGGTGCCTTAACCACAAATTGGTGCTACTGTACATATAACCGCACCGGTGCTGATGTTACAAAAAGACACACCAGTGCGGTGCTATTAAGTGACGTACCGATGATGAATAAGCACAAATAAAAAAAATGAAAATATATTTTCTTTAAGTGAAAAAAAAAAAGTAGCAAGTTGAAAAATGGGCGGAAAAATATTTTCAAAAATCTAATTTCATAAAATAATTCTTTAAAAACTAAACAAATTTCATTATTTCACTATTTTTCTAAACTTTTCGGCCAGATATTTGCAGGAGACATACCTGGAGCAAGAGAGCACGAGGGCACTGTGGAGTAGCAAAATACGTTCGAATAGAAGAATCTAGACAATCAGAAACCAAACCTCTGGTGATTCAAACCCTGTATCATAGAATTTCAAACCATCTCGTGATTAAATTTGATTATTTATTTTACTTTTTTTTTTTCTGCAGTTTTTTTTACTTTTTTTCTGCAATTTTATCCATTTTTACCCTAAACCCTTCCTTTTTTTGTTTTTTCCCTTTCTCCTCCCTATTTCTGTGATTTCAAAATTAGGGATTTTCATTTTAGATTGACATCCAACCCATGGGACTACTTGCATAGTCGAATCCCAATCCATTCATTCATTACGTGAATTTTTGGAAAAAATGGATCTTTTTTTTATCGGTACACCCTACGTAACCTAACGCACCGGTGCGCTATGTTATAAAGCACACCTTGTAATTACTGTGCAATAAAAAATTTGAAAACAATTTTTTTAAATCAGTGTGCCATATTTGAAATAGGGCTCCGGTGCTCCATGTTACAAGGATAGCACTGTATGGTCTATTACATTGTTTATGCGGTGCATTTATAATACCCTACACATCGTATGATCTATTATATTGTTTTGTGGTGCGTTTTTAATACCCCCACGCATCGGCGGCAGTGCGTACATCATGAAAGGCACACCAGTGTCTTGAAACTTATTTTTTACTTGAAAAGCTGAAAATTTATTTATAAATATATTAATTAATGATATGGTACAGGTTTTAGATTGATAAAGAAATGACTGACAAGATATCAAGTAACAAAAATACTAATAACACATCAAGAAAAGAAAAAAGGGCAAGTTCGTTGTAAATTCTTTATAAAAATATTATTTTTGAACTATATGTAAGTTTAACTAATATGTATTGTTTACTGTGTATCATGCAGAGCCACAAAATTATGAAGCTCGATAAGATTATTTCTGATCTAGGACCAGAAGAGCCTAAAATATTGATGGAAGAATTGCAAAAGGATGAATCAAGTGAATGAAAAAATACTATCGATCCAATATGAGTTTCTTTTTTTAATTATCATTAATAATATACTTAAAATTATTAGATAACATGTGTCAAATAGTCTATTAATTCACATCCATTTAATGTTCCACAGGGACCAACAACTCAGAAAAAGAATGTTGTTCTAAGAAAAGAAAAAAAATAGAACATGTAAATGAAAATGAATTGATCCTTAGCTCATCTGGAGTGGTGCCGGAAGTTAACGAAAGGGGGAAAAACTTTTACAAAAGTTTGAGGGATATAGTGGAATGAATGTATAGACTTTATTTCCACTTACAATATAAAAATCAATCCAATGATTCCAAGAACCAAATTTTATCTAAACTACAGGAAGATTTTCCAGAGAATTGGTCAATGAGACATGTCATACTTTTAATAGAAAAAACGTACAACAACAAAAAAGAAGGAATGAAAAAGTAATATCCCTTTAAATGTTTTTCTAGAATTATTTATAAATATCAATTTCGTTAATTTTTTTTTTCATATATCAATAGAAAAATTAAATATTTTATCGTCATGCTACATTTTCGGGAAGATTATGAAAATATCAAAAGATGAACGAGATGATATCAGAAATATGCTAGTAGGAATGTCCAAAAAGGTGTACAAGTAGATGGTCAAAGAAATGGACAAAATTGCATCGCAGGAGAAGCCATCTCAACAACAATGTGCTTCAAATGTAATATGTAATCACTGAATTTTTCGATCAATAGGTACAATAAATAAACAATTTAGCATTAAATATTAATTTTCAAGAATTTTCTTGTTGAAAAGAAAAGAAAATGGAACCCATTCAACACATAAAATAGGATGACAAGGAAGAAAAGGGTTGATATCTAAGTTTGTGAGTAATTGTTACTTCCTTATAACAACTTAACTAGATTTCATTTTTGTATTTTTTAAGTTGTTTTACAAAAATCATCATTGAATGTCTTCAAACAGGTGCTAACATATAAAGAAGAACCATCAGACGAATTGATTGAAATTGGGTTAAATATGGGTTGTGAGTATATGTTGGCATATCAAAAATTAATTGTGAAATTTGTAAGCATCTATCGATCTTGTTTTACTTAGCTCCGTCTATAATTAATAGAACAAAAAAATATTTTATATTAAATATATGATTTGTTATGGGGTATAAAACTTGCAGGAAACAAAGTATGTAATTGTGCTAGTAGATGAAATTTTGAAAGATGGCATGGTACATGGTTTTGAAAGAATGTGTGCAGTTTATGATTCAATTGTTGCTATGGTACGCCATTTTTATTTTCGATTTACATTGATGTATATCATTTAATATTTCAATTTTCATTATTCTCACCAATGTATATACACTCATTTCAGTTTATTTTTATGTTTGTAGATGGAAGATGAAGAATAAGAAAACAATCAACACCGTGAACAAAACATTTCTAAAAATAACCCAAGTCATGGAAGTAGCTCTAGCAGTGACAACAGTTCAAGCGAAGAATGATGACACTATGGTTGGATATCAAAGCAAGGCATTGTATTTTTTTAAATATGTCTGTGAAATCAGACATTTTGTTCAATGTAATGGACATAGTGTCCCAATTGAAAGACAAAGGGATACCAATAACTGTCCCATTTTGTATGAAAAAGACTGTCATATATATATATATATATATATATATATATATATATATATATATATATATATGTTTTAATTTATTCTATTGCATTCTCCATTGTCGTTCTGAAATCACTAATAAAAATTTAATTCATATGAATATTATTATAATATATACATGTGTCAACTTTTGATGAATAATGAATTTTAAAAAACCACAATAATTATGATATGATATAACAAATGAATCCAAACATCAAATTCAAATGCATTAATAAAAATTTAATTAATATGAATATTGTTATAAGATGTGTCGACTTTTGATGAATAATGAATTTTAAAAAATCACAAAAATTGCACTGTCACAGGTTGATGTTTCTAAAAAGTACAAAATGAAAACCGGTGCATGTCAGTTACTATACACTGGTGCGTTTGTATTCTCAAGTGCACCGATGTGTTTCTATGACCTATGGGCACCACATAAATACCAAAACCAATTAAAAATGTTGGTGCATTTGTGCGGTGTGTTTATGTGTCTATACACACCAGTGTTGTTGTACGACCTGTGGGCACCGCACTAATACCGATACCAATTAAAAATCTTGGTGTGTTTGTGTGATACTATGCATTGGGGCATTTATGTGTCTATAAGCACCGATGCATTTGTACGACCTATGGGCACCATACAAATATCAATACCAATTATAAATCTTGATGCATTTGTGTGATACTAAGCACTAGTGTGTTTCTATAAGTCTACGCACCGATGCATTGATACGACCTATGGGCACCGCACAAATCCCAAGACCAATTAGAATGGCCCATGCGTTGTATCACCAATAGTACGCCCGGTGCTATTTTATACCTTAAGGGCCTAGTGCACTCTCCTTTGAACACCCAGGGGCACCTTCTAAATGTACGCACAGGTGCGTTAAAGCTAAAGTAGCGCGCCGACGAAAAAAAACATCCGTAAGAACTTTCGGTCGCCCATATTTTTTTAGTTGTGTTGAATTTCTATTAAAAGCTCTGCCAAAACCTCCATAACCATAAACATATGTTGTAGAAAATATTGTTTTAACAATTTTGGTCAATTTTATAACACTAAAAACCTCCTTTATGTAGAAATTATATGCACTAAGCATGCATGTGTCCTTGATTCACCCGATCTCACACTATTTAACTTTATGCAAAATACTGAATCAATTCCACTTGTTAATCTTTTGCGGAAAAATTAATTGCACACAGATGTGAAGCATAAACAAAAATTATCAATCGCACATAACACAGTTTTTAACCGGGAAAGCCTGAAGTTGAAAACCCCAACTATATATTATGTAACATGGATATCATATGACAATCTCATGCAAACATACAAATCTTATCACAAGCTCTCAGTACAGTACAATCGTCATACACTAATCAGGCCCAATCTTGAAAATCCATGCACCGATCTATGCCACCTGCTAGCCTGCCTCCACTACGCAATCTCTGCTGAAGAATAGCTCTGAATGAATTCGAATTACCCTTGCTTGCACTACGCAATCCTCATTGGCATCTCCAATATGTGTGTGATGCAATCAATGCATCACTATAGTCACAACACATAGTCTATCTTGCTCTTTTACCTATCTCTCCACTGGTCTCCACTGAAACTGCCATGCACTGTAGTTAACTGTTGTATTGTTCAGTTGATTAATGAGTTATTATTTGTGAATTAATTAAATAATTAATTCACTCCACTCTCACTAGTGTATCAATCAGTTAGAATAGATACAACTAGCTCAACTGACTCTAACTGAGTTAAACTAAATACAACTCCATAACTACTTCTTCCAACTGTGTCATAAATTTTCCATTTGAGTTCTAACTGAGTCCTCCATGCAATAGCTCCAGTAAACCCTTAGGAATAGCGTAATTCCTTCTGTCAACTACTGTGCCACATATGTGCACTGAACTGAAGTGCTCCAAGAGAATAAGTTGTTGTTTAGAGTCTGTTTATTATTAAGAGCTAATAATAATCGACATGCATCTACTTTTAGATTGACAATCTATAAATATACTTCACCCAATATTCTAAAAATAGAATTTCATCTATTTTTCCAACTTGATCAACCATCCAAAAATAGCATCCTGCAATTTCTAAAATATGATCATCTAAAAATAGACATAGTCTAAAAATAGACTTGCGCCAAAAATAGCCTGCGGGCCCACTTAGTTAAGGTGACTCTTTTCACTAAGCTCATCATCTTGTTGAATCTTAACACTCCCTCTCAAGAAGATAGGGATTATCCTTCACCCCGATCCTGCCTCTATGGTATTCAAATTTGCTCTTGGTGAGCGCCTTCGTCAGAATATCTACATCCTGATCCTCTGTGGGAATGTACTGAAGCAACATGATCTTCCGCTGCACACAATATTTGATATGATGATACTAGATATCAATATGTTTAGATCTATCATGAAACACAGGATTAACGGAGAGTTTAATGCAACTCTGATTATCAGAATGAATCACCATGGGATCTAAATGTGAACCGAACAAACCAACCAGAATCTTCCTCATCCAGATAGCCTCACATGCAGCTAAACTTACTGCCATGTATTCTGCTTCCACTGAACTGAGTGCCACGGATATTTGTTTCCTGTTGTACCAAGAAACTGCCATAGATCCGACATTGAAAATCCTTCCTGATGTCCTCTTTCTGTTTGCTGGGCTTCCTGCCCAATCTGCATCCGTGAAGCCGTGCAACTTCACCTCATCCATCTATATGTACCATAAACCATACTCATATGTGCCCCTGAGATATCTCAGGACATGCTTGCTTGCCTTCCAAAAGAGCTTGGTAGGCTTAACCATCGCTTGTGAAAGCTAGTTCACCACATAGCATATGTTCGGTCTTGTATTGACTAAATACATGAGCGAACCCACCAACTGTCGATAAACAGTGGCATCCACTACCTCTGCCGATGTAGCATCGTCTTTCTTCCAATTTCCTGGAAGAGGAGTGTTAATAGGCTTGCAGCCTTGCATGTGAGACTTCTCCAGTATCTCCCAGGCATACTTGCCTTGAGACACAAACAGTTCACCTTCCCGCTGCCATATTTCCAATCCAAGGAAATAATGAAGGAGGCCCAAATCCTTCATCTCAAACTCCTTTGCAAGATCTGCCTTGCATGAGTGTATCAACTGCTCATCACCTGTTAGTATCAAATCATCAACATAAAGTACAATGATCAAAATCTTACCCTCAACTACAATCTGGTACAGGTTTTCATCCACCTCACTCTTGGTGAAGCCAAGTCTAGTGAAATAGCTGTCAATCTGAGTGTACCAAGCACGGGGTGCTTGTTTTAGCCCATACAATGCTCTTTTGAGCTTGCACACATGCGACTCGTTGCTGAAGATCTCAAATCATTCAGGCTACTCAATGTAAACCTCTTCCTCAATGATCCCATTAAGGAACGCAGTCTTCACATTCATCTGATGAATGTGCCAACTCATCTGCGTTGAGAGAGCAAGGATGGTCTGTATAGAAGAATGCCGTGCGACAGGTGCAAAGGTTTCTTCATAGTCAATCCCCTCAATCTGTGAGAAGCCCCGGGAAAAAATATTTTCCTTATACTTCTCGACGCTCCCATCATCAGCTTGCTTTACCTTGTAGATCCATCTTGATCCTACAACTAATTTCCCCACCGGCCTTGGAACAATCTCCCAAGCACTATTTCTAACAATGGAGTCATACTCCACCATGGCATCTACCCATGTGGGTTTCTGCGATGCTTCTTCAAAAGAAGATGGATTTTTCACAATACACTTACTCATAAGAGCCATGTATCCAGTATATCGGTCATGTGACTATCTCTGTATGCGCTATGATGTAGGGACTCTTACATTCTGTGCCACATCCACCTTCAGTCTCCCAGCTTCTGTGGTACGCTTTCTGACTTGTCTGATGTTTGGATCTCCATGAGTGGACTCCTCCACTCCATGAATCTCCTCCTGTGGCTGATCCACATCCAAAGGATCATCTTTTGGAACAAGAAGTTCCTCCTCCTCATGCAGGTGTAGCTCCCTCTCAAGTGACAACTTCATGGCTTTCACCTCATTGAATTTTATATCCCGTCGCATAGCAGTCATCCGACTGTTTGAAAAATACACACGATAGTTACGGGGTGTTTCTGTGTACCCCACAAATATCCCAACTTCTACAGTTGGCTCTATATTCTTCCTAGCATCCTTCATCACATGAATATAAACAGGTGAGCCAAAAATCTTCAAATGAGAAATATCAGGCTTCTTACCAGTAAAAGCTTCCTCGGGTGTACTCATGCCAAGTACTCTATGAGGACAACGGTTTTGCACATAAACCGTAGTGTTGCATGCTTCCACCCACAAGTGCATCGGTAGGCCCTGGTCATGCAGCATTGCTCGTGTAGCGCCCACGATCGTTCTGTTCTTTCTCTCCGTGACCCCATTCTGCTGTGGGTTATGAGGCGCTATGAGTTCTCTTCGAATTCCTTCTTTGCTACAGAAGTCTTTGAATTCACCAAAGATGTATTCACCACCATTATCGCTCCTTAGAGCTTTCACCTACTTCCCTGACTCCTTCTCCACCAATGCCTTGAACTCACAGAACTTTGAGAATGTTTCACTCTTCTTCTGCATGAAGAAGATCCAACATCTACGAGAAAAGTGATAAAAAAATATCACATAATACATGTGTTTCGCTATTGAAGGAACCGAGAATGGTCCACACATGTTTGTGTGAATTCTCTATAGGATCACCAAAGCATGGTTCTCCTTCTCATGAAAGGTGGTCTTCACAAACTTACCCATTTCACATCCTTTGCACTGATCTGACTGCGCAAGAGTACCCTTGGGAAGTCCAGTAGAAATTTGTTGCAAAATTTTCAAAGCACCATGGTGAAGATGGCACAATCTCCTGTGCCATAATTCGCCCTCATCCCGGCTCACCACTTCTTCTGCTTTGCCCACCTTTGCAGCATAGCCATCTACCTCCAGCTTGTAGAGATTCTTAATTCGAACCCCTATCTTCTTGGGTTGACCCATTTTTTTATGTCGAAGGAATGCTTTTCCCTCACTGAAAACAACATCATAACCCCTATCTTCCAGCATTGCGACTGAGACCAAGTTCTTCTTCAAACCTGGAACATGCATGAAATTCTTTAAAAAGAATGGATTACCAGACTCCCTCTCAAAGGTAATGGTCCCAATGCCAGTCGCACTATACCGACCATCATCGCCCATCTTTATATGCATTTGGAGGTCGTTCTCCTCCAAGTCACTAAACAACTCTTTGTCTCCCGTCATATGGAAAGATGCACCACTGTCAAGATACCACACCGATCCCATGTAGCTTGAAACCAAACATGAAATCAAAGAAAAATTCAGCTCAAATTGCGAGGCTAAGGCCTCTCCAGCTATAGATCCAGCAGCCTGCTTATTCTTCTTCTTCTGTGGACAGTTAGTGGCGAAATGTCTATGCTCGTGACAGTGAAAACACTTCACGTTGGACAAATCCTACTTCTTACCTTTTGCACTAGATTTAGAAGAATTTTTCTTCCCCTTCTCTTTCCTTGCTTTGGCAGCCAAAGCGTAATTATCTTCATCTTCATTCTTCAATGAAGATCCATCCTTGGTACCCTGCCTTATCTCCTCCTGCGCAATATCCGACCAAAGTCGCTCCCATCCTAGCAGTTTCTCCCGTCCATTGAAAAAGTCTTAATAGCTATGCCAACTCTTCGGAAGCCCAAGGAGAGCCAAGCTCACCAATTATTCTTCATCAACAGTAACCCCCACACTTTCTAGTTCATCCTTGTAGTGGACAAACTTCTTGAGGTATTTTGGAATACTGTCACCTTTCTCCATTTTTATTTTTCTGAGCTTGTCTTTAGGCGCCAACTTCCTCTGGTCACTTCTGCTTTGGAACAAATCTGTCAAAGCCTTCCACATTAAGAATGGAGTGGATTTATTGTGAAGGCTAGATACAATATGGTCCTTCACACCTTCCAACAGAATCCTCCTCGTCTTTGCAGTCTTCTTTTTCCATGCATCAAGTAATGCAACATCGCTAAATCCTGGCTTAGGAACATCGCTATCGATGAACTCCTTCAGTCCATTATCCTCCAGCACTTCCTCCATCCTGTTCTTACATGCTATGTAATTTGAGCACCAATCAAGGGTATACTCCAATATCAACCCGTTGAAATACATTTCAATGTATACTCGATTTCTACACCAAGAATCTTCTGTAGCAAATTTGAATTTTCCACCAGCATAAACTCAGTTCACAATTGTAATCTTCAATCAACAATGCTCTGATACGATGTAGAAATTATATGCACTAAGCATGCATATGTCCTTGATTCACCTGGTCTCACACTATTTAACTTTATGCAAAATACTGAATCAATTCCACTTGTTAATCTTTAGCGGAAAAATTAATTGCACACACATGTGAAGCATAAACAAAAATTATCAATCGAACATAACACAGTTTTTAACCGGGAAAGCCTGAAGCTGAAAACCCAAACTATATATTATGTAACATGGAGATCATATGAAAATCTCATACAAACATACAAATATTATCACAAGCTCCCAGTACAGTACAATCGTCATACACTAATCAGGCCCAATCTTGCAAATCCATGCACCGATCTATGCCACCTGCTAGCCTGCATCCACTGCACAATCTCTGCTAAAGAATAGATCTGAATGAATTCGAATTACCCTTGCTTGCACTGCACAATCCTCATTCACATCTCCAATATGTGTGTGATTCAATCAATGCATCACTATAGTCACAACAGATAGTCTATCTTGCTCTTTTACCTATCTCTCTACTAGTCTCCACTGAAACTACCATGCACTGTAGTTAACTGTTGTATTGTTCAGTTGATTAATGAGTTATTATTTTTGAATTAATTAACTAATTAATTCACTCCACTCTCACTAGTGTATCAATCAATTAGACTAGATACAACTAGCTCAACTGAGTCTAACTGAGTTAAACTAAATACAACTCCATAACTACTTCTTCCAACTATGTCATAACTCTGCCACTTGAGTTCTAATTAAGTCCTCCATGCAATAGCTCCAGTAAACCCTTAGGAATAGCATAATTCATTCTGTCAGCTATTGTGCCACATCTATGCACTGAACTGAAGTGCTCCAAGAGAATAAGTTTTTGTTTAGAGTCTGATTATTATGAAGAGCTAATAATAATCGACATGCATCTATTTTTAGATTGACGATCTATAAATAGACTTCGCCCAATATTCTAAAAATATAATTTCATCTATTTTTCCAACTTGATCAACCATCCACAACTAGCATCCTGCAACCTCTGAAATATGATCATCATGTCTAAAAATAGACATAGTCTAAAAATAAACTTGAGCCAAAAATAGCCTGCGAACCCACTTAGTGAAGGCGACTCTTTTAACTAAGCTCATCATCTCGTTGAATCTCAACACTCCCTCTCAACAAGATAGGGATTATCCTTCACCCCGATCCTACCTCTATGGTATTCGAATTTGCTCCTGGTGAGCGCCTTCATCAAAGTATCTGCATCTTGATCCTCCGTGGGAATGTACTGAAACAAAATGATCTTCTGCTGCACAGAATATATTATATGATGATACCGGATATCAGTATGTTTAGATCTATCATGAAACACAGGATTAACCGAGAGTTTAATGCAACTCTGATTATCACAATGAATCACCGTGGGATCTAAATGTGAACCGAAAAAACCAACCAGAATATTCCTCATCCAGATAGCCTCACATGTAGCTAAAATTGCTGCCATGTATTCTGCTTTGGATGAACTGAGTGCCACGGATCTTTGTTTCCTTTTGTACCAAGAAACTGCCATAGATCTGATACTGGAAATCCCTCCTGATGTGCTCTTTCTGTCTGTTGGGATTCCTACCCAATCTACATCCATGAAGCCATGCAACTTCACCTCATTTGTCTATCTGTACCATAAAACATACTCAGATGTGCCCCCGAGATATCTCAGGACATGCTCGCTTGCCTTCTAAAAGAGCTTGGTAGGCTTAACCGTCGCTTGTGAAAGCTGGTTCACCGCATAGCATATGTACGGTCTTGTATTGACTAAATACATGAGCGAACCCACCAATTGTTGATAAACAGTGGCATCCACTACCTCTGCTGATGTAGCATCCTCTTTCTTCCAATTTCCTGGAAGAGGAGTGTCGATAGGCTTGCAGCCTTTAATGTGAAACTTCTCTAGTATCTCCCGGGCATACTTGCCTTGAGACACAAACAGTTCACCTTCCCGCTGCCATATTTCCAATCCAAGGAAATAATGAAGGAGGCCCAAATCCTTCATCTCAAACTCCTTTGCAAGATCTTCCTTGCATGAGTGTATCAACTGCTCATCACCTATTAGTATCAAATCATCAACATAAAGTACAATGATCAAAATCCTACCCTCAACCACAATCTGGTATAGCTTTTCAACCACCTCACTCTTAGTGAAGCCAATTCCAATGAAATAGTTGTCGATTCGAGTGTACCAAGCACGAGGTGCTTGTTTCAACCCATACAACACTCTTTTGAGCCTGCACATATGTGACTCGCTGCTGAAGATCTAAAATCCTTCAGGTTGCTCAATGTACACCTCTTCCTCAATGATCCCATTAAGGAACGTAGTCTTCACATCCATCTGATGAATGTGCCAACCCATCTGCGCTGAGAGAGCAAGGATGGTCCATATAGAAGAATATCGTGCGACAGGTGCAAAGGTTTCTTCATAGTCAATCCCCTCAATCTGTGAGAAGCCCCGGGCAACAAATCTTGCCTTATACTTCTCGATGCTCCCATCATCAGCTTGTTTTACCTTGTAGATCCATCTTGATCCTACAACTGATTTCCCCACCGGCCTTGGAACAATCTCCCAAGCACTGTTTCTGACAATGGAGTTATACTCCTCCACCATGGCATCTACCCATGTGGGCTCCTACGCTGTTTCTTCAAAATAAGATGGCTCTCTCACAATACACTTTCTCATAAGAGCCATGTATCCAGTATATCGGTCAAGTGACTGTCTGTGTCTACGCTGTGATGTAGGGACTCCTAGATTCTGTGCCGCATCCACCTTCAGTCTCTCAGCTTCTGTGGTACGCTTTCTGCCTTGTATGATGTTTGGTTCTACATGAGTGGACTCCTCCACTCCATGAATATCCTCCCGTGGCTAATCCACATCCAGAGGCTCATCTTTGGGAACATGAAGTTCCTCCTCCGCATGCAAGTGTAGCTCCCTTTCAAGCGAAAACTTCATGGATTTCACCTCATTGAATTTTATATCCCATCGCATAACAGTCATCCAACTGTTTGGAAAATACACATGATAGTTATGGGGTGTTTTTGTGTACCCCAGAAATATCCCAAATTCTACAGTCTGCTCCAACTTCTTCCTGGCATCCTTCATCACATGAATGTAAATAGGTGAGCCAAAAATCTTCATATGAGAATTATCAGTTTTTACAAAGAAAGCTTCGTGTACTCACAAAGCCAAGCATCTATGAGGAAGACAAATGAGTCAACATGTCCGCAAGCAGCATGCTTCCGCCCACAAGTGCATCGGTAGGCCCTGGTCATGTAGCATCGCTCGTGCAGCACCCACGATCGTTCTGTTCTTTCTCTCTGCAACCCCATTCTACTGTGGGTTATGAGGTGCTATGAGTTCTCTTCGAATTCCTTCTTTGCTACAGAAGTCTTTGAATTTGCCAGAGATGTTTCACCACCATTATCGCTCCTTAGCGCTTTCACCTGCTTCCCCAACTCCTTCTCCACCAATGCCTTGAACTCACAGAACTTTGAGAACGTTTCACTCTTCTTCTGCATGAAGAAGATCCAAAATCTACGAGAAAATTCATCAACAAATATCACATAATACCTATGTTTTGCTGTTGAAACAACCGAGAATGGTCCACACACATCTGTGTGAATTCTCTCCAGGATCATCGAAGCACGGTTCTCCTTCTCATGAAAGGTGGTCTTCACAAACTTACCCATTATACATCCTTTGCACTGATCTGACTGCGCAAGAGTACCCTTGGGAATTCCAGTAGAAATTTGCTACAAAATTTTCAGAGCACCATAGTGAAGATGGCCCAATATCCTGTGCCATATTTCACCCTCATCCCAGCTCACCACTTCTTCTGCTTTGCCCACCATTGCAGCATAGCCATCTACCTCTAGCTTGTAGAGATTCTTAATTCGAACCCCTATCTTCTTGGTTTGACCTGTTGTTTTATGTCGAAGGAAGGATTTTCCCTCACTGAAAACAACATCATAACCCCTATCTTCTAGCATTGCGACTGAAACCAATTTCTTCTTCAGACCTGGAACATGCATGACATTCTTCAACAAGAATGGATTACCAAACTCCCTCTCAAAGGTAATGGTCCCAATTCCAGTCGCACTCTACCGACCATCATCACCCATCTGTATATGCATTTGGAGGTCCTTCTCCTCCAAGTCACTAAACAACTCTTTGTCTCTCGTCATATGGAAAGACGCACCACTATCAAGATACCACACCGATCCCATGTAGCTTGAAACCAAGCATGTGATCAAAGAAAAATGTAGCTCAAATTGCGAGGCTAAGGCCTCTCCAGCTATAGATCTAGCAGCCTGCTTATTATTCTTCTTCTGTGGACAGTTAGTGGTGAAATTTCCATGCTCGTGACAGTGAAAACACTTCACTTTGGACAAATCCTGCTTCTTGCCTTTTACACCAGATTTAGAATGATTTTTATTCCCCTTCCCCTTCATTGATTTGGAAGCCAAAGTGAAATTCTCTTCATCTTCATTCTTTGATGAAGATCCATCCCTGGTACCCCGCCTTATCTCCTCCTGCACAAGATCCGACCAAAGTCGCTCCCATCCTAGCAGTTACTCCTGTCCATTGACAGAGTCTTCATAGCTATGCCAACTCTTCGGAAGCCCAAGGAGAGCTAAGCTCACCAATTATTCTTCATCAACAGTAACCCCCACACTTCCCAGTTCATCCTTGCAGTGGACAAACTTCATGAGGTATTTTGGAATACTGTCGCCTTTCTCCATTTTTATTTTTCTGAGCTTGTCTTTAAGCGCCAACTTCCTCTGGTCACTTCTGATTTGGAACAAATCTATCAAAGCCTTCCACATTAAGAATGAGTGGCTTTCCCCTGTACAACAATACATATCCTCATAATCTTCCAAAGTGAATCCTCCTTGTCTTGCAGTCTTCTTTTGCAGTCTTCTTTTGCCATGCATCAAGTAATGCAACATCGCTAGATCCCGGCTTAGGAACATCGCTATCGATGAAATCCTTCAGCCCATTATCCTCCAGCACCACCTCCATCCTATCCTTCCATGCTATGTAATTCGAGCTCCCATCAAGGGAATACTCCAATCTCAACTCGTTGAAAGACATTTCAATGTATACTCGATTTCTGCACCAAGAATCTTCTATAGCAAATAAAAATTGTCCACCAGCACAAACTCACTTCACAATTGCAATCTTCAATAAAAAATGCTATAATACCATGTAGAAATTTTATGCACTAAGCATGCATATGTCCTTGATTCACCTGATCTCACACTATTTAACTTTATGCAAAATACTGAATCAATTCCACTAGTTAATCTTTTGCGGAAAAATTAATTGCACACACATGTGAAGCATAAACAAAAATTATCAATCACAAATAACAAAGTTTTTAACCAGGAAAGCCTGAAGCTGAAAACCCCAACTATATATTATGTAACATGGAGATCAGATGACAATATCATACAAAAATACAAAGCTTATCACAAGATCGTTTTACAGTATAATCGTCATACACTAATGAGGCCTAATCTTGCAAATCCATGCACCGATATATGCCACCTGCTAGCCTGCCTCCACTGTACAATCTCTGCTGAAGAATAGCTCTGAATGAATTCGAATTACCCTTTCTTGCACTGCGCAATCCTCATTGGCATCTCCAATATGTGTTTGATGCAATCAATGCATCACTATAGTCACAACAGATAGTCTATCTTGCTCTTTCACCTATCTTTCCATTGGTCTCCACTGAAACTGCCATGCACTGTATTTAACTGCTATATTGTTCAGTTGATTAATGAGTTATTATTTTTGAATTGATTAACTAATTAATTCACTCCACTCTCACTAGTGTATTAATCAGTTAGACTAGATACAACTAGCTCAACTGAGTCTAATTGAGTTAAACTAAATACAGCTCCATAAGTACTTCTTCCAACTGTGTCATAACTCTGCCACTTGAGTTCTAACTGATTCCTCCATGCAATAGCTCCAGTAAACCCTTAGGAATAGCATAATTCTCTTTGTCAGCTGTTGTGCCACATCTGTGTACTAAACTGAAGTGCTCCAAGAGAGAATAAGGTGTTGTTTAGAGTCTGATTATTATTAAGAGCTAATAATAATCGACATGCATCTATTTTTAGATTGACGATCTATAAATAGACTTCACCCAATATTATAAAAATAGAATTTCATCTATTTTTCCAACTTGATCAACCATCCACAAATAGCATCCTGCAACTTCTGAAATATGATCATCATGTCTAAAAATAGACATAGTCTAAAGATAGACTTGCGCCAAAAATAGCTTGCAGGCCCACATAGTGAAGGTGACTCTTTTCACTAAGCTCATCATCTTGTTGAATCTCAACACTTTATAACCTTCGCTAGAGGGTTTTTTCCTTGTAGTGATCCATAAAAGTATACTCCACCTTATTTCCATTCAATTTTTTCTGTGTTCATTAATAATGATGAACCTATGTGTTACACCATTTTTTGGTCATCTAACCTACTACCATTAGATGGACCCAAGTACACCATGTAAGACCAATTTTACCCTAAGTAAAATTGCTTTCACTATGTTAAATAACTTAATAAACCACATTTATTAGGTTGTTTATGGTCTAAACAGGAAACCCCAAAAGGAAATATTAAACAAATCTATATTTGTTTGATTTTCCTCATGAAATAATTAATTAAACAATAATTTAATTATTATTCCTCATCATGTTTAACCCAAAACAAAGAAATTAATTAGATAAATCTCTATTTATCTTATTATTTTCTAGGAATAATTATTTAAATCTTATTTAAATAATATTCCTTGTTAAATATGACTAAATCACCCATAAATAATTAAATAAATCATTATTTATTTGATTATCCTTCAACCACTTCCTTAAAATGATAATAAATCATTTATTTATTTATTATTCACAAATAAAGGGATTTGACCCAAGTCAAATACTTTTTCCCTCCAACAAATATAATAAAATATTCCATAAAAGGTGGATCTAGATTTGGTTAATGTTATTTTAATCATGCACCAAGATCTAGAATGACCCCATATTTTGTTATAAATAGGAGGGTTTTTCCTACCATTCTTCACCTTTTGTTGCCTATTAGATCACTCTGGATCTATACACTTGGTCACATTCTTCATTATTTTTTGTGTGAGCTCCCTTTGAGTTCTATCTTTGTCTGGGTTTTCTACACCAACAAGAGAGAGATTCTAGATCTGAAGTGCTGAGGACTTCCAAGAACCCATCCCATTGAGGAGAATTGGAAACATCTTCTTGTTTTCCTCCCAGGTGCCCTTAATACAAAAAATTCTTTCAAAAAATTGTTCTTGTCTTGTCTATTGGATATATGGAGAAAACCCTTCTTTTTACTGCTTAATGTCTTTCTATGCATAGATCTGGTTTTTTGCAGCTCTTTTCTTGATCAACTAACTGCAGATCTGAAGATATTGGCAGCCACTTTTGATGTTAGGGCTATTAGTTATGCGTAGCTAAAGTGGTCTTTTTTCGTACACTTTGGCAAAGGATTCATGCTAACACTATGAATATTAGGGATGAAGTTGATTCGAAAGATGGAAAAATATATAAAATTCCATGGTTGAATAAATGGAAGCTTTGGAAAAGAATGGAAGTTGGTATTTAATGGAGTTACAGTTGGAAGAAAATCCATTTCCAGAAAGTGGGTGTTTAAGAAAAATTTGAATGCAGAAGGAATTGTGGAGAAATACAAAGCTTTGTTAGTAGAAAAAGGTTATTCCAAGGTGTAGGTGTAACATAGCCATGTTCTACCTTTCTTATTATAATGATGATAATGGTTGAATGCCAGTGTGGAAGGACCATGACCGGATAGACGTTTGATTAAACATATGATAATTATAATTATTATTATTTAATTAACACAAATAAAGGTTGGATAGCTTTAAAAATCCTTGTTCTGAGGGAAGCTTGTTACTTGCATGATTTTCTTGAATCAATGTCCATTGTCAGTGAAATTAAAAGACACAATTATTGGTGGTGTGCTGGTAAGTTTCACATGTTGTGTGCATGTTGGATACCTATTGTGTGTTGTGAATAGGCCCATGCTCACATTAATATGGAGGAAGTGGCAAGCCCCCACATAAAACAAAACAAAGAGGGGATTGGACATGGACATTTCATGTTGGGACATAAAAAATAGGAAGGGAAGAAATTGTTGGAGGATATGAAATAACCTAAAGGAAAATCAAAAGAGATGAAGCTTGAGATAAAGAATACCTATTTTTGGCATGAGTAAAGAGGATTATCAATAGGAGATTTTTTAGAAGTACTCTGAGTGTTATCTCTTTGGCTCACACTTGTTCTATTCTCAATCAAAAGGAATTCAATATTGATGTTGTTCAACAAGTGTAGTGGTGGGGCATGGAATAAGTAATTAGGGCAGAGATGATGTTAATTATCGACATTGTAACCTGGAGTTGGTGTTATGTGAGCTTGATCATGTGCTCTATGAATCTAAAAGGTCAATATAGACTTAGAAATCATCCATCCCACATACAAACCATCACAAAGAAACCAAACCAGAATAAAATGAAATTAAAAAAATTGCTTCAATTTGACCACAAGAATTCGATCCAAACCACATACAAAAATGATAATTTAATTACAAAAAATAATTGTTACTTCAAGCCATATGAGACACTATATTTATAGTGTTCAAGCCATGCAGGGTGAACCAATTTCACCCCAGAGAAATAAGAGTTACATAATTTTTAAAATAAGTAGGGCCTATTTAGAAACCAAGTGTGGTAAATAGTACTACCTAATTTCTCTTCTTGATAATTACGTGTGAATATTATATCGATTATTTATTTATTATTATATATTATTCATTAATAAATTATACAAATTTCTAATCTTTTATGAATAAAGAGATCACAAAGACACAAGAGACACCAAATTTAGGCTAATATCCAGGGGAAAACCCAAGAATCCTTTTCAGATAAAATTAGATCAAAATGAGATATCCAAGACCAAGACCAAGACCAATACCAAGAACAAAATTACACCAAAATACCAAGATCAAAATTCCACCAAGAGACCAAGTCCAAACACTCCTCCAATTCACCACCAAATTCAAAGTCAATGGTGGTCAAACCTACTCGAAACTTGTAAAATTTCTAGAATTCCAAACCTGAAACTAGGGCCTAAATTCGGCCTGCAACCACTTCAGAAAATTCATCCTCTTTCATATAAATTTCAGTCCACATGTGTGAGCTTCTCCACAGTCAAAATTCAAACAAATGTGGGAATATTCTTCTTCTTTTCTGTCTTCATCTTCTCTCTCCTTTGACTTTTCTTTCTCTTCTTATTTGCTAGGTTCAAATGTGTTACACATGTTATTGTGTATGAGCTCCCAAATGAGTCAAAATTTTTGTTTATATATATTTATCTGGGAGGGTTGAATAAGTGTCTATTGGAGGTTTAGGCCAACTTTTCCAAGGAGGGATGACTTGGTCATCTTGTGGACTTTTTGACTCAACATAAAAATCAAAATTCCTTTTCTTTTCAAATGTCCAAATGGGAAATGAATCAAATACATTTTCTTTTGACTCATAATCAATTCCTTTTTAACATTTTTGACTCTTTAAACATGAATAACATGCTTTGAAAAAATATAATAAATGCATCAATAATAAATTTTCATTATGAAGACCGAATCTAGTTACCAATTCAACACTCCCTCTTAACTAGGGAGGTATTCATAATGACTCAACATGATAGTCTCAAGTTGAGATATTCATATAAGAAAGGATCCAATTTGATAAAAATCAATGATGATAGCATCATCATAACTGGGATTATAAAACTACCAAGGCCTTGATAATTAATATCTATCTCTCCACTAGATCATAGCATAAGGTTGGGAGGCATTAAATAGGACATCATTGCCTCTCAAAGCACATACCCCACCTCAATTCACCAAGGTATGTCCTCACAGAACCATTTCTTCATAATCCCAAGTAAATTTTAATCCACCAGAACATTCTTGAACCAAGTCCATTTACTTGAATTATGACTATTAGTCCTGGTCACAGTACATGACTCAATAATATTTTTCCAAGGTGTTCATCCAATCCACCATTCTCCCAATATATATTCATGTACTATATTTACGACTGTTAGTAGTGGTCATAGTACATGACACATGGATACTACAATTTCCATCGTCACTCCCTCTCAAATTGGGAGGAGATATTCACAATCCCAATCTTGTTTAAAAAATACTCATCATTTCCATTAGAAAGAAACATCATCAATGCATTAGCTAGTTGTTTGATAGTGGAGATATAAAGTAGCTTCATGGCTCCATCCTACATCATGTCATGAATCATAATGTGTTTCAACCTTCCAAGATCTCTGACAATATTCATATATTGTTAATAGATAAAATCCAACATATCATCAAAATAGTCCATCGAAAATTTTATTGAGGCAAACTACTTCATAACTGATTGTAAAAACTTCCATATCGTATTTCTTCATAATCAAACAAAATATCACATCATTTTATTCAAAAAAATTGTAATAAATCCCAAGCATAAACAACCATTTTTAGTATTTTTATTCATCATTAAAACTTCCAAATGAATTGATGTGTTCTTGAATCGAATATATCAGGGAACCAGTCAGTTTCCAGTGCAATAATATTAAAACTTCTTCAAATTATTGCTAGAAAGTATTTTCATAGGTATATGGTTTTTCATCTGACCATCTGGAGGATTTTGATCACAATATCTTCTTATATTTATTTCTAAACCTTAATTATTAGTGTATCCATCGAGCATATGTCACATTTCTCTCTCAACTTCCTTTGAAGACAATATCTCTAATTTATGAGTTCTTTTTTATTCATTCTTCTTTAATCATGAAATTCCCTTTTCATATCTTTCAAGAATCACGAGAAACCTTTCAATATAAGGTAAGTAAGTTTCTTCCTTTAATTGGGATAACATTCTCAGTTTTTCCATGTTACCATCTAATACTAAGCGTTGACTTCTTTGATGTATACTTTAAATTTATTTCTTTTTCTTGTATAATATACTATGTTACGTCCTGCTATATAAAGAATTTGATTCCTAAAATACTTTGCTCTATCCATTGTAGTATCACTAGTTCATTCTTTGATACATAAGTTTGAATTAGCTTCATTAGAATTTGAGGTAAATATTAACTCCTTCTTTCTGGAAGAATTTCTGACATGTTGCAAGCTAGATGTTGTCTACCACTGATATACTTCCTTATTATTCTACCACTTTTTGAGTTTGTCATCTTGTTATATTCCTTACTTCTTGGAGATAAATGTTAGCTTCTTATGGATCTTCATGATGAAATCTTGTATACATGAATCTTTCTATATTATCTGTGAATGTAACTGGGAGATTCTTTTAGAGTTATGGGATTCATTCTATGTATCCAACATTCAATGAGGCTCCTTTTCTATCTTTACTGAGTCAATTCTAACTACTTCATTGTAGATGAATATGAGCTCCCTCTTAATTTCGATATTCATGAATAGACTTATTTTTTGATTCCCAATAATATTTTATGCTATCCCTTCATAAATCATATAACTGCCTTGTCATCAATAAATTCTATTCTATATGCTATATTATAGACAATAAATATAAAACTTGACTACAAACATGGTAGATTATAGAGCTATGTACACTTACCATATTATTCAATAACATTAATAGTATAGATCCTTGTCGTCTTCAACTTTGGGTTTCTTCGAAGCTTCTTCATCTTCATCTATTAATGCTTCATTTTTATCCGTACTCTTAGTTCTTATTGTTCTTAGGGTTCTTGGGAAAATATCTAATGATATGTACATATTCATGACAACCATAGCATTGAACTTTGGGCATATCCTTAGTTTAAATTTATGATACATGTTTCCATTTTTTTGGTGATAAGATCCAAAATTTCCAAAATTATTTTTTGATATAGCTGCAAAAGAATGAGAGTTTTTATTATTAGGTTCATATCAACTTCAACCTTTATTCTTGATTCCTCTAGAACACATGAAAACCATAATTCTTCAAATGTTGTAGTCTCCTTCCTAGAATAGATGCCTCCTGCAAAACCATTCCAAGTTAGAGGTAGGGCATTGGTTACAAAAGTAATCAATTTATAATTAGATATAGTTCCACCAATAACTTGAAGTTGATCTTTGATTTTTGATATCTTCATAAATTATGACGACACATTCTCTTGTTTTGACATTATTGTTCCATAAAGTTGATTCCTTAGAAATATATATTGACTAGTTGTGTTGATGGAGTATAACTTTACCAATGTATCTAAATTCCTTGGATGTAGATAAATCCAAGACAAAATATATGAGATGATCCTTGATGGAGTCAAAGAGAATCCTTTGAGATCTAATTTCTCCATTATTATAATTGGCCACTTCTTGAGAATTGTTTTTATCTGGTACTAGAACATTTCCTTCAACGAATTGCATGACTTTATTTTATTTAACAGCTAAATAAATTATCTTCTTCCAAGCTTTGAAATGGGATTCCCCTTCAAGTTTGTTTCCTTCCTTGCAGATAGAAGTCACTTTATTGGGAAGATTAGAAACAAAGTATAGAAAGGTACTTACTTGATAATTATAAAGAAATCTACGACAAGAGTATCTTCAAGAAGGTCCTTGAGTGATAGATGCTATAATGATGTCTTCAAGAGAATGATATTCAAGCCTCATTTTTTTTCTTTGTTAGAGAGAGAGAAATGATACACGAGTGTCTTCGAGTTTACCAACAAGTCTTGATCTTCAAGCTTCCTTTTTTTACCTTAGCTCTGATACCATGTTGAAGAAGCAAGTGTAGTGAATATTAACACCTAATTTATCTTCTTCATAATTACTTGTGAATATTATATGTATTATTTATCTATTCTTATATCTTCTTCATCAAGCAATTATACAAATGTTAAATCTTTTAGGAATGTAGAGATCACAAAGAGACAAGAGACATCAAAATTAGGCTACTGGCAAGGGAAAAGCCCACAAGGTGAAAAACCAGCCATCCTTCTCTTATAGAACCAAATAAAAATGAGATATATAATATCAATACCAAGACCAAACTTCCACCAAGATACCAAGTCCAAAACCTCCTCCAAGTCGCCTCAAAATTCCAATTCAATGCTAGTCAAGCCTACTCCAAACTAGTCACACTTCAAGAATTACAGACCTGCAACTAGGGTCAAATTTCATCCTACAACAGCATAAAAAAATGGGCCTCTTCCACAAAAAATTTAGTCCACACGTGCAAGCTTCTTCAAATTCAAACTTCATTCAAATGAGGAAATATTGTTATCTTTTTTGTCACTATCTTCTCTCTCCTTTGACTTGTCTTTCTCTTCTTCTTCACTAGGTTCATATGTGTTACTTATGGTATTGTGTATGAGCTCTTAAATGAGTCAAACTTGTCTTTTATATATAGCTCTCTGGGAGGGTCGAATAGGTTCCTATTGGAGGTTGAGGCCAACTTATCTAAGGAGCGTCAACTTGGTCGTCTTGTGGAATTTTTAACTCAACATAAAAAATTAAATTCCTTTTCTTTTCAAATGTCCCAATGGGACATGACTCAAACAAATTTTATTTTGACTCTTAATTATTTTTTACTCTTTAGGAATGAAGAACATGCTTTGAAAAAAATATAATAAACGCATAATTGATAAATTTACATTATGAAGACTGATTGTAATCATAACTTCAAATGGGTTGACATCATATGTCCATGTGTTGATGTGTAATTGGTCTTGAGGAGCTAGCTAAAACTCATGTTATTTCCCTTTGATTTATTCGTTAATTTGTGGGAAATATCACTAATTGTTCTCGACCTTGCACGCCATTTAATCATTGATCTATTAAGCCAATAATGGATCCACTCCATACATGCATGGAATTTAATCAAGCCATTTTTTTGGTTTTGTCCCTATAGTTTGGGCCTTTTAATATTTTCCCAAACTAATGTTTATTTTCAATAAGCCATAAATTCATGTCCTAGAGGTTTTTTTTTAGCTGAATATATCATTTGAAAGGTGTCAATGAGAATTGTAAACCATGATATTTGTAATATATTTTAAGCATATTAAGTTATTCAAAAACTCAAATAAATTTAAGTAATCATATCCTTACGTAATGAGACCTTCCAAAAGGTCACATTATCATACTACTTCATTGAAATACTTGTTTCTTCTTTAATCATCAAGGATTGTTGTGTCGTTGATGTCCACATATCCCCTTTGATATCAATGGAATATTGTTGTCATGAATGAAAACACTATGTGCAACAATATATTGCTGATCAATAAATATCTTTAGTGAGTTTTATTTGTTAAACCATTGTTCTTCAATATGATTACTAATGTATCATCTCCTCATGCAATTCCAATGAATGAGGCAAAGGAATAAGTAGAAGTTAATAACTTGTTATCATGCTTTAAGAAGGGTTGTGGAGAGAATATCTCTAAGTAATATTCCCATCACATCCCTCTTAGTAGATGATAAATTTCCTTTATTTCTCATTTAAGTGACCTTGAAGCAATAAAAAATACAAGGAAATAGAGTGAAGGTAGTGAAGTTACTCTATGATCTGTGATTTGCGTACACTACTAGAAAAATCCCCTCTAGCAGATGTTTTTGAGGAACCCCTCATAAAAATAGCCTAGATATCCATTTTTAATGGAGGTCTGTAGAGGAGGTTGGTGGGTGGATGTTTTTGTGGATTTTTTTTGTCTGGTGCATTTCTCATCATAAACCGTATCGGTGCGTTTTACTTATAACGCACTGGTGCATACTAAAAATTGGCACACCGAGACACTGTGATCTTAGTACAAACCCGCATGGTGCATCTAATTACTATAGCACACCAGTGATCTATGCATAAACAAGCTCGCTAAATCTTAGTAATCCAGAGCACCACAACGATAGCGATGTGCCATTGCTAATACCGCCCAGTGAATCTCAAAAACTTGCACACCAAAACAAGGTTAAATAAAAACAAATTATAGTCATAAAAACAACATTTTCACTTCTTTAATGCTCCATACCTCTCAAGTACCGGTGTGAATTTATCTTGTGTGAGGAGCCCTAAGGTATCAGATATGAGAAAAATAAGGCTGAAACTCTAAAAATTCAGACGTCTGAAACAACAAAGACTCTCCCACAAAAAGTGGAGGGTACTAGAGCCCTAAGGGGCAATATTACCTCTTAGTTGAGTAAAGAAGATCATAAAAAGGTCTAAACGGGCAGAGACAGAGGCTGGAAAACCCTGACAGAAGCTTTAGACAAACCCAAAAAAAGTGATGAAAAATTTGCAGAAAAAGTGCAGGTCACAGGTTCTGACCTATTTTTAGTCCAGGTTGTAGTTTTGGGGCAGAAAAGTGCATCCCCAAGCTCAGGTTGCACTTTTTGGGCCGATATGTGCGACCTGCAGATCCGGTTGTCTCAACGGTAGATTTCAGAAAAATTTGTCGTCTCAGCTGCGGTTGATGTCTGTCACCTGCACAATAAGGCCAGAAACACATGGAAGTTAAAAATTTGACTGTTTGAGGGTTTTTTGAGGTGAAAAACACCATAAAAATAGGAAAAATAGAAAATGGAAGAGAAACCCTAGGGTCTGAAACAGCTGGATATGCGGGAAGATATAAAACGACAGCGGTCGCAAAAGAAAACCCGTGTGGAGTCGCCAATTGTTAGTATGAATCTTTCGTCGTAAAAGATCACTTTAGCTACGCATAAAAAATATCCCTAACATCGATAAAGGCTACAAAATATCTTTAATTTTGCTGCAAAAATTCAGATCTAAGCGTCACAAATATTAAGCAGATAAAATATAACATGGCTCCATGCATTCAATGGACAAGACAAGAAATAATGTTTATAAAAGAATTTTATATTATATTAAAGAATGGGGCACCTGAGAGGAAAACAAGAAAGGTGTTTCCCGGTTCTCCTCAGTGGGATGGGTTCTTGAAAGTCCTCAGTGTTTCAGATCTAACATTCCTCTCTCTTAATGGTGTAGAAAAACAAACATAGAACTCAATGGGAGTTCACAAAGCAAAATGGAAAATGGTGACCAAGAGTAGATCCAGAGTGATCTAATTCAATGAAGGTGACTAATGAATGGGGAAAACCCCCCTATTTATAACAAAATATTGGGGCGGTCTAGAACTCGGTGCATGAATAAAATATTATTAATCGAATTCTAGAAGCACCTTTTAGGAATATTTTATTATATTTGTTGGAGGAAAAAGGATTCTTGACTTGGGTCAATTCCTTTATTTATAAATAATAAATAAATAAATGATTTATTTATCATTTTAGGGGAATGATGGGAATATAATTAAATAAATAATGGTTTATTTAGTTATTTATGGATGATTTAGTCAAATTTAACTAAGAATATTATTTAAATAATGATTTAAATAACTTATTCTTAGGAAATAATTAAATAAATAAGGATTTATTTAATTAAGTTCCTTGTTTTGGGTTAAATATGACCAGGAAATATAAACAAATAAGTTATTTTATATGGTGAAAGAAATTTTACTTAGGGTAAAATTGGTCTTACATGGTGTACTTAGGTTCATCTAATAATAATAGGTTAGATGACCAAAAATTGGTGTAACAGATTGCCCCCCAACGTACTAGTGTTAGGAGCAAATCGTATGACCAAAGTACATTGTAAGAACTCAATCACTAGATATCAAAAGGGAAGTGAGAGAGAGAAGTGTAATGTTGTCTGATGTGCTAAAGGACTAGACCCTAAGGAGATGAGACTTATAGGTGCAACAAGTCTCTAGTTTATGAAGTGGTACCTGTGCTAAAGGCGGCGCGAAAGGCATACCTATGCCCGCCGAGACAAAGTACAAAGAATAAGGTGCCCGGAAAACCACGGAACACAATAATGAAGCATATGCTGGCCTAAACATGAGCCAGATAAATAACATGATGAATCCCACATACATGCGATGCCTGGAATAATCGTTAGGACTTATAAAATAATATGGTAGTACATGAGATAAAAATGCACCCAAATGCCCCCTACACACAGGGAAGGGCTCGCAAAATCTGACTGATACGTGGAAATCGAAGAGGCGCTACAAGCGGTGGAGGCTGATATCATCAAATGGGAGGAGCTACATCAGGGGCGGGAATGAAGTCATCTGGGCATGTGGGGGGATACCTGCAGGGCCACCCCCTCATGAGGGTTGATACATCTCACACATGCCCGGGAATCACCAATAGCTGCTGCTGCATCACTGGACCATCAAGTGTATAGATCGTGATCATGCTGATAGGAGCTCGAACCAAGGTACACTGCCCCCTAGACCTGGATTCTAGAATAAATGAGCTGATGTCGACAAAAGTAGGTCCGCCATAGGTGAGGAAATAAGGGAAACCCAACCAAGGCACGAGGGAAATTAGGAGAGCGACGAAAAGATAGATACTAATGATGATGATGGAATGAGAGAAATGGAGGAGCGGTTGGACGACTTCCCTTGTTAGAGCATAAAGTGTATGAATGGCTTGGCAACGACTGACACAATATCATGAGGGATAGTGGACAGGGGTACTGAAGGCCATAATGTGTGACATGAGAGAGGGACCAAGCAGGGAAGGATGGAGGACTATGGCGGGGTGCAAAGGGACTCGGGATAGACTCCATGAATGTGCTGGTGACTCGACTCGAATGCTCTAAACAAGGGCGACTCAATGGTGTTGCCTCATAGTACGGGTCTAATGGGGAACCATAAAGCATGAGTACAATAGGGTAGCTCATGATGAAAATCAACACGAACGAAGACGAGTAAGGAGGCAAAGTGGTGCCCCAAGGACAAGTGTCGTAAGTGAAGAAATTCGATTTTGAGAAGAGGTGAATAGACCCTTCATGGAAAAAATGTGTCCTAGGGAAGTATCAAAACATAAAAAACTAACAGATACCCATTTGAGTTCTCGGTGAGAGCTTTCAAACAGTGCAGACGGTGTGTCAAACGGGGCTATGGTTTGGTCGCAGTGGGCGAAAGAAAAAACAGGGGTTTTCTTCTAAGAGGGTGTTTTCCCTCCAAAATCATTCATTTGCTTGTGTAGCTGTGGTGAATGTGGAGAGGAGAGAAGGCCCTAAATCTTGTGGTGATCGTAGCGGAAAAACTGACCGTTGGAATTGTGATCCGTCAGTTGCAAGTGAGAGGCCTAATCTTAAACTTTGTTTTTGATGGATTCAAATTGCAGATTAGGGCTTTAAATCTCAGTAACTGCCCCTATTTCATCCTTACAGTCGGGTCACACTTTTTGGGGCAAAAGCTACGACCTAGGGTGTAGTTTTTGGCCTGAAAAGTGCGACCTGGCCCAGGTTTTGCCTAAAAAGTGCGACATGTGAGATGTGGGGGGTTTTAGTGCTGTTATGGGCCGAGATTCTGTTTGGGTGTAAGTTAATGTAGTTTTGTTGATCTGGAGGCTGACAAAAATGATGTTTTTGTGCAGATATGGCAGATATATGGATCAAGTGGAGGGAGAGGGACTTGGGTATATTACGGATGGAGATCCAGGCAGACTAGGGTGTCCGTCATGCACTGGCTAGGTATGGGGTTCTGAAATTTTTGGAGAACCCTTTGATGAGGGCTGGAGAGCCCTTGTTGGCCCATATTATCAGTTATTTGGATCCAGATCATGAGGCATTTGTAATGCAGGGGCACAGGATCGAGCTGACAGTCTAGGATTTGTATTTCTTGACTAATATCCCACCATTGGGGATGGTGGGAAATACACAGCCAGTGTTACCACATGGGCATAACATTATGGAGTTTGTTGAGCGACATTGTCGACCCGGTGTCCGAGGCAAAGGGACTCGGATATCTATTGGTGAGCTAGAGAGGTTGGAGACCCAGGCAATGGCCGTAGCAGTGTTGCAGATTGTGTGTAGCTAGGCATTCCATCACATCACTGGAGGGCAGATGAGGATCATGGAGAGTGTGCTGAGTGGGACCTACTATGGGTGGGCCCAGATGATGTTGGTATCGATGAAACGACAGCTGTCGTTATGCAAGCGGCAAGTGAATCATGATTGCGCCTATGGGACAATGTTGTGCTCTTTCTTCTTTGAGAATATCTCGACCTTACGACCTCGTGTATAGTTGCCTGATGGAGGTATGAGAGAGCCCTGGATGTGTCGGTGGGGATTACTATTGTGTAGAGGAGGGGGAGGGTCGATCGGATGGGTGTTCTGCCCAGAGTTCTTCACGCATTGGGATCAGATGCCATTATACATAGATGACTATCCCTATAGTGGGATGAGTTATTGGGGAGATTCGGACTTGCCGCTTCCACCTGGTCGAGTTTGGGGGCCCGATGGTAAGTGACAAGCAACTAATCTATTATGTTTATTTTTGAGTTTTGTGACTAGTATATATGGTGCTAATCGTGATGTTTTTTGGAATGCAGATATAGCTTCAGTAAAACCGGCTGGATATATGGGACGACCTGTAGCGATAGGAGCTACAGGTGCAAGTGGCTCAAGGACGGCGCAGAGCGAGGATATGGTTGCTCTAGTGGAGGACATTCGTCGTAGATGTGAGGGGCTGCTGACCAGCGTATCGGAGCATGGTTGGCAGGATTTAGACGACCGGTACATAGAGTTATGTATTGGGCTACCCTCAGAGTGGCGAGGGATCATGTGACACATGGCGATGGCCGATCAGGCTGTGCGTGATCTACGAGCTGCAGGAGTAGAGCCATTGGCTCGGGATCCTCCAGAGAGTGATTAGATGTAGGACAGCTGGTGCCCCTAGTGTCTATGTAGGGGCGAGTGGTGCCCCCCATTTTTGTAGTTTTGTTGTTGTAACATGCTATGGGCATGTCGTAGGGTTCAGAGTAGATGGAATCTAAAAACACATGTTATATAATATATATGATGAATTTTCATTTGGTTTAGGGTGTTAAATTTTATTGGTTTGTGTGTGATAAATTCCAGTCTAGAACATGATTTGCGATTTGATCTACATAATGATTTTGATCTCTAGGTATATGGTGAAATGTAATGAATCTAAATTCACATATCAAAAGTTTCACTCATAAATATTGTCTAAATAGGATGGGGTTATGCACACGATAGACACCATTAAGTTGTAAGACGACAAGTAGGGAATATAAATGAACATGCAGATGGAGGATGCGGTGAGAGAGGGAATCGGCTAAGAGACAACGAACTGCATCATATTCAGCCTGATTATTGGTGGCCGTACCAATGCAGACCCCATTTTCAAGGACCAGGGTATGTAAGGGGGTAAAGACAGCCCATGCGGCATAAGCAAGATGGCGGGAATAACGACTTGCCCCATCGGCATAGCCCAGATAGTGTGTGGATGAGAGGGCTGAGGGAAGAGTATCATAAGACAAGAAATGGGAGGGAGGGAAAGAAGGAGGACAGCGTGAGTAGAGGATAGACGTCCATTGACTACTGCGGGAGGGAGTAGTCTGGGTAGGAAGTCTAGGACTCGTAGATCGACGAGAAGGAGATGAAGGAGAACTATGGGATGAAGAGTGAGCACTCAGGCTGCGAAGGACATCGAAGATACGGATAGTATGATCGGGATTGGGGGAGGGAATGGAAGGGTCAAGGAGACCATGGGATGCTGCAAATGTACCTAAATCATTAGTATGGGGAGAGATGCGCAGATACGGGTCGTCACGGGGAATGACAGAAGGATAGGTAAAAAGGTGGTCAAAGTATGAAGAACCCCTGTCCGGAGGAGAATCAAGCAGAAGGGGTGGAGTGGGTTTAGGAGGAATGTACTCCGGGGGGCACACGGATGATGATAGGTATAGAAGAGGAGTAGCAGGGTTTGACATTTCAACATCAGGGGGAGGAATGTCAATGGTAGCAGGGGGATCCTCAAGTAGACTGGACGCATATTGAGCAAGGATGGGAGAGGCAGATTGATTTTGTTTAACCTCGTACTCGCGGATGACCTCTAAAGAGGCTCGGTAATGCATGAGGTGAGGAAAATGGTGGGAATAATGGCCATGGACCCCACAGAGAGTGCAGGGTTTGTTGGGGCGAAGAGTCTTGGGGTTTTTGACTACGGATGAGGAAGAAACAGAGGTTTCAGGGATCGTAGATTCAGGTAACGTGACTTTAACCATGGGTTGGATATGGAGCAACTTGGGAAAAGTATGGGTGGGATGACTGATACCATCACACAAGGCAAAAGGCTTGGCGGGTGGTGGCGGGGAAGGGTCAGGTGTGGTGGCCTTGTCATTGGATGCCCCCTTGCGATTTTCTCGTTTCTTGCCTGTAGCTGTTGCAGCATGAGGAGGGTTCTGCGGAGGGGCTAGGGGTACTGTGGTGGTGGAAGGAGAGAAGGGAATCGGTTGCATTAGTGTCATGGCTATGTATGGTTTGGGGTGGCCTGGTGGGGTCTCAGCTGGAGAAGTAAGATACCATACTGGAATTCCCAAGGTTAAATTAGGTAGGGAAAGGGTGGCCATGACGGGGACCGAATAGACGCCGGGGGGAGGGCCAAGGAACGGTATTTGACCGGCGGGGTAATGACCAGGGGGGACGGCTCCCATATGGTGGAGACTTGAGGGAACTGACACAGGGGGGTGGGGAGGTGCCGGAGTGTGATGGGAAGGGTTAGGTGAAGAAGGGTCGGTTGAATGAAGCAAAGGGCTAGGAGCAGAAGGCGGTGGGTGAGGTTGAGGTTGCTGACTAGCCGTAGCAAGCTATGGAAGACCAGCCTGAGACAATTGCATCATGCAAACATTCGCTGAGCTGGGGTCAAAGACAGGAGGAGGGGGAGGACCAGGAAAAGTTCCAAGCAAAGAGGAGTCTTTCACTACTACATTTGGTGGAAATTCTGACACTTGGATCTGACGCTTTTGACCAAATGTCGGAAATTTCCCCAAATTTTTTCCATCCCGCCCGAAACCGTCGCTATACCGACGTCTATAGAAAAGTGTCGCAATATCGACACCTAGAAAAGTGTCGCAATTGCAACGTTTGGAGGAAGACATCGCAATTGTGACACTATGGCCCAAAGCGTCGTTATTGCGACGACTGCCTCCAAACGTCGCAAGTGCGACACAATGTCTAGGTGTCACAATTGCAACGTTTGGAGGCACCCGTCGCAATAGCGACGCTTTTTCTGCCATCGTTATAACGACACTTATATGCGCGCTACATAGAAATACGAAACTTATATGCGTGATACATAAAAATTCGAAACTTATATGCGTGCTACATAAAAATGATTTTATTGTTTCGTATCCGTTGCAATGCTACATTAACGTCTGATATCATGCGTGCATTCCGCCTCCGCTCTTGCAGAACAGCATTCGCCCTCAGCATTCACCCTCAGCTCTTGCAGAACAGCATTTTCCCTCAGCATTCTCCCTCAGCGTTCGCCCTCAGCTCTTGCAGAACAGCATTCGCCCTCAGCTCTTGCAAAATGGTAAGTTCTTACTGCAGGCCCTTCCTCCTATAGTAGGGTTGACTCTATTTGGGTTTTTTGGTCAATTCCATTGGATTGTGTTAGGCTGTAGGGTTCTCTCTAGATTTCAAGAATAAAGATTCAATACCCTTTATTATCTTCATCACCCAATACAAGATTTAAATTTTTCCCAAAGAAACGCTTATTAATTTGGCAGCCATTATTTCTCCCTGCTTTAAAAACCCTACATTTAAATGAAAACAAGCATTGCATTTCAACTAAAAAAATCTATTAGTGTTCAAATGTACATGTGTGCTACATTAACGTCTGATATCATGCGCGCATTCGCCCTCCACTCTTGCAGAACAACATTCGCCCTCAACATTCACCCTCAGCTCTTGCATAACAACATTCACCCTCAGCATTCACCCTGGGCTCTTGCAGAACAGCATTCGCCCTTAGCATTCGCCCTGAGCTCTTGCAGAATAGCATTCGCCCTCAGCTCTTGCAGAACAGCATTCGCCCTGCATTCACCCTCAACTCTTGCAGAACAACATTCGCCCTCAGCTCTTGTAAAATGGTAAGTTCTTACTGCAGGCCCTTCCTCCTATAGTAGGGTTGACTCTATTTGGGTTTTTTTGGTCAATTCCATTGGATTGTGTTAGGCTGTAGGGTTCTCTCTAGATGTCAAGAGTCAAGATTCAATACCCTCTATTATCTTCATCACCCAATACAAGATTTAAATTTTTCCCAAAGAAACGCTTATTAATTTGGCAGCCATTATTTCTCCCTGCTTTAAAAACCCTACATTTAAATGAAAACAAGAATTGCATTTCAACTACAAAAATCTATTAGTGTTCAAATGTACATGTGTGAATCACTTGTGTAGGGTATTCCTTTTCCACTTTCACATTATCCAAGAATGTGTGCAGTATAGTTCATATTTTTTGTGATTTAGATTATCTTGAAAAAGGAAAGCTAAATTATTTCCCATGGAAAAATAAGGTTTTCCCTTTTTATAGGTTGTTTGGACTTACGTGGAAAAATTTATGGTATGCCTTTCATATTATGTAGTTTAAATTTGAATTAACAGATTATTCTACATGAAAATATAATTACCTATGTGATGTCCTTCATCACTAATTAAAATTATAAGGTTTCAATTTCCTAGACTCTAACTCATCTGATGCTAAATTCTAGGTTCTCATTGATGGATCACTCTTCCATTGATTTCCTTTCCCTCTGGATCTTGTCATACTTTAAAAGTCATCAATGATACATATATTATTTCAAGTATCCCAAAAGGCTTTATAGTAGAACATATTGTGAAGTTTTTTTGACACTTGAGGATTATTTTTAGAACTGCAACACGGTTTATGCTATCGAGTTATATACCAAGCAACTTGTCCTTAATAACCACACTATGAGGTAGGTTCAACCAGTTTGAACTTTTTGGGACATAGCATATGAAGTTGTGTGATGAATCCATATCACAGGTCTATTATGGTGACAAAATTGAAGACACGTAATGATAGTTATTATGTTAACATTACTAGAAACATTTTCGAAATTATCCATGCTATCAAGATGTCAAAATTCCAGGCATTAGGTGTCAATACTCGTAGCTAATAGATAATAATAATAATATAAAAAAATCACAACTTTATTCTTGAAATATGATTGTTACACATTGGTAACCTATTTCATGATTTATTATCACCCAAAGACTGCAAAAAAAAATTAAAATATAAATTAAACCAACATGAGAATCCAACTAAGGGTTTCTCAACAAAATCATGCCATAACCTGGCATTTTGAAACCCAAATTTGAATCCATCATAAGTAATAAAATGCAAAATCAGATGGATTTTCAATGCATGTTTGCATGCTACACTTATTCTCTGTCTAGATATCATTTTTTAAATGGAACCATTAGTCAAGCCCACAATCCTTTTTATGTGAAAAATTTCAGCTCTATTTGAGCTCTTTTTTGCTCCACCACCTCCATAAACATATGCAAACATATATCATGATCTTGGAATTCCATTACATATGTATGTGCCAATGTTCCATAATCATGCCCCATCATCAATTTAAGAAATTTCCACTGAATATCAAATTATGGAGGGGGGGGACTTTTTGCTGCAACATTTGGCTCAAAATCAGGGACCATCTCCGTATGAGGTGAATGAGAACTATAGATATTTGAAGAAGTAGATTAGTGCCTTTTACTCTGGCCATGGAGTCATATACAGTCATCATCACAAAAAATTTTCTTTGTTCATTCTCACCTTGAAAGTTGCAAAAATTCATGCCCTAATTGAAACAACACTAAATTTGAAAGATATAATAAAAATGCAAGCTAGAAGTGCCCTTTTAATACAAAGGGAAAAAATTCCTACCTACCCTAACTGAGATAAATTTTGATTGAATAGGAAACATGATATTGCCAATGGAGTTGATCCAACAACTTGTTAAATGTATGGGACTAAATCATGCATTTGATTTCTAGGGAAACATGCGCATGAAGAGAAAAAGTGCAGAATTAATGGAAAATTCATACATGCCACTTATGAAAACTACACCGAAAGGTCAAAAAATACTTAAGGCCTTAACTTAATTTGAATCCAAAAATGACAAAACAGGATTAGTGAAAACACGAGAGTGGTGTGGGTGAACAACATAAATAAAAAGTGAAGATACCTTTCCCCAAGATGACTTTGTCACCGTTGTATGAAAACATGTTTTCCTTTCCCTTTATACATGCAAGTGAATGCATTTAAGGTATGGTGTTTTCCCAGAATAGGAGAAGCCTACTTAAATATATCATTCGTGGAGTGAATGTTTGGGTGCCTTAATGTGAAATGACATGTTTCCAGGAATGAATTCAATGCAAGGCATATTTTAAACTCTAACTCTGTCTTCCGGTGTCTTATTAGAAATTATTTCAGTTTTCATTTTGTGTTTTCAAGTTAGATATTGTTTTCAAGTTTTTACATTTATAATTTTATTGCAATGTGGAAGAATAATCAAAGCAGTGCAAGAACAACCCCGAGATGGGATGATCGCGGAAAGAGGCCAGCGGAAGAACATGTAAAGTGCCAGCATTTCTCTATCTTCAGGTATTTTAGTTATTTACATAATTGAAATAATATTAATTTTGTTCAAATATGAAGACACCTAGCCATGGTACGCCTGATGATTCCCTCTTTGAGGAAGAGCTTTCTTCATCCCTATCTCCAGTGTTCTTGTTGCAAAAAAAGGCACGAGATGCAAGGTCGGAATTTAATACTTTGATAGACGCGCCTCAAACACCTGAAACAGAAGAGAGGATAAAACATCTTGTGAGCTAGCTAGAAATATATCAGGTAATAATAAAAAGTCAAAAGGATATTTTTTTTGTTCTGCATGAGATGAATTGTGATAGTTTGATTTTTATTTTTTACATTGACTAAACTAACAAAAAGTTCTTTTGTATGTAGCTTTTTCTGGCATTTTCTGAACCCGGTGTTGGTGGTAGTGGGACACAAGGGCAAGAGATTGCCCAACAACCCTCTTGTACACCTTCTACTCCTTTAGGTGCCAGCCAAGAAACACACCCTACCCAAGCAGACACCCAGCCAACCGCTGAACGTGTTGGCAGTGATGAGGTTGATATGGCCAACTACATTATTGCGTTTCCTGGAGCTACACATGTCAGCTCCACAGGGACCATTAATGGCACATTGTTGGTGAACGATGAAGGTATCCCTATAAATCATGTACAACTCCCAGGTAAATTTTAATATTTTAACTATTTCATGTACTTTATCTAAAACATATTTATCATGATTTTTATTTTTAAATTAATGATAATATCTTTTTTTTTCTGTGTAGGAAACAATGAGTTCTACAGGTTTTTGGAGAGCCATGCGTTGGTAATTTTTGGCCCAACCATACGCATAGGGTGGAATTCCTAGAATTCCAACCTGAAAAAAGAACTTCTAGATTATCTAGAATCCCTTTTTGGGGTCGGCACATTTGACAGAACAGTGGTGGCTCGGGTAGCCGGAAAATATTT
Organism: Pinus albicaulis; assembly: GCA_034641835.2. Taxonomy (NCBI): domain Eukaryota; kingdom Viridiplantae; phylum Streptophyta; class Pinopsida; order Pinales; family Pinaceae; genus Pinus; species Pinus albicaulis. Next base: position 562,203,405 of record CM076576.1, on the reverse strand, counting down.
GAAATATACCAGGGACACCTATAGGACGCAATTGCAATTTAACCCTAGATACGAGCGTCCTCTCACAGTTCCAGAGAGTGAGTGGAGAGCACTCATCCATGACGGAAAAGAGAAAGGGGCAAAGAAAGAAGGAAAAATGCCAACTGGACCCGCAAGGTAAATTACAACTTTAATTCAATAGCTTTAATTTTCTTTATGTCTAAAATAAAAGTGTGCTACGTCATATCTGACTTCAATATTTTGATGCTAGGTTGCCTGACACCTCAAAGGAAACCAAAGCTAGGATTGATAAAAAGGGCCATCACAAGCTAGGCCAGGGCGGCTACTTGAAATTAGCTGCAAGAATTGTAATTAAGTAGCTAAACATATTATAATTAATTGTATCACCTTCCAACATTTTTGTAATCCTATCAAATATGATTAAATATAAACAATCATGTGTAATGTAGGGTGGTGAATTTGGAACATAAACTACAGAGGAAGATAAAAATATCTCTTTCCGTTTCGGCTATCAAGTTGTAGTTGAACGTCGCAGAAGCTTGGGGCAGGTCCCAAGATCCAGAATGCCTGATAAGGTAAAACATTAACCTTTCAATATTTTTGTTTTCGTCCATAAATTTAATGTCCAACAACTTTGTTTAAATCAGGGGAGCAGCACTACCGACGAGGCAAATAACCTAGTTTTAGAGCCAGATGTAGATGATCCTCACGTGCAACCTGATCATTGTAGTGGGGACCAGGCCGACAATGCTACTATCAGTGAGGGCCATGACGGTAACTAATTTCCACTTATATTTTTTTCTAATTATACCTTGATGTTTGTCCTTATAACGTTTTTTGTTTAAATGACAGTGAATGTTTCCCTTGAGGATCTTACCACTAGAGAGGAAGACAGGGCAACAGTCCCAACGGCGACAACTGGTGCACCAGGTAAATAATCTCATTGCAATTTTTTTTATTAATATTACCGAACTAGTTCAATGATATTTAAAAACTGAAAATTAAAATTTAATATTATCTATTTTTGTAGGCGATGCCCCGTCACTGGATGAGACCGTACATCGTGAATATGCAACTAGGTCAGCGGCGACAACTGGTGCACCAGGTAAATAATCTCATTGCAATTTTTTTTATTAATATTACCGAACTAGTTCAATGATATTTAAAAACTGACAATTAAAATTTAATATTATCTGTTTTTGTAGGAGATGCCCCGTCACTGGATGAGACCAGACATCGTGACTACGCAACTAGGTCAGCGGCGACAACTGGTGCACCAGGTAAATAATCTCATTGCAAATTTTTTTATTAATATTACCGAACTAGTTCAATGATATTTAAAAACTGACAATTAAAATTTAATATTATCTGTTTTTGTAGGCGATGCCCCGTCACTCGATGAGACCAGACATCGTGACTACGCAACTAGGTCAGCGGCGACAACTGGTGCACCAGGTAAATAATCTCATTGCAATTTTTTTTATTAATATTACCGAACTAGTTCAATGATATTTAAAAACTGACAATTAAATTTAATATTATCTGTTTTTGTAGGCGATGCCCCGTCACTGGATGAGACCAGACATCGTGACTACGCAACTAGGTCAGCGGCGACAACTGGTGCACCAGGTAAATAATCTCATTGCAATTTTTTTTATTAATATTACCGAACTAGTTCAATGATATTTAAAAACTCACAATTAAAATTTAATATTATCTGTTTTTGTAGGCGATGCCCCGTCACTGGATGAGACCAGACATCGTGACTACGCAACTAGGTCAGCAGTGCAGGTCGAAAGGCACGAAACAGGAGCAGAGCACGATGATATTGATGATGTAATTAGGAGCTTTAGAAATAGGAAGAAGAAAAAGAAAATTTGATAATGTAAAATATTGTATTATTATAAGACAAATGTTACCATACTTGGAACGTTTTTTGCGTTATATAAAAAATTCATTTATCATACTATTTTTATGTCAAGCATTAATTGCAATGTTTCCTTGCGTACTTTTTATTGAATTGTTTATTTATTAGTTATTGAATATTTTTTTGTATGCTCATGAAAGTAAAAAATGAAATATAGATTGGGTATTGGGGAATTGAGAGTGATGTTGTTGGCAATATGATGCGGAGTGTTGTCCTTGATGGCAGCCCACTTGATGAAGATGATGGCAACCTACTTAATGAAGTTGTTCTTGATGCTTGATGAGTTTATTAATGATGTAAATCTGATGTTCTACAAGTAGCTCAGAAGTAACAGAAGAAAGAAATATCAGAAAGAGCCAAAGCAATGATGAATAAGACATGTCACTATGCATACGCGGGTTCATTTAAGCGAAGTAGCGTATGTACGTGGAAAAGTACGAGATAAGTCGCGTATGCCTAATTGCGCTCTAAAGATATAAAACCAGGGGTTCTTACCATGGTATTGACCCATTGTATTGAGCGCTAGATTATTTATTTGATCCCGTCCAGGAATACCATCGGAAGTTATGTGGTTTTGACTCATGGTATTGATAAAGGGTAAACCTATATAAGGAGAAGAAAATCATTGTGCAAAGGGTGAATATGATGAAGGTTCAAAAACTGTAGATCTGGAAATGATGAATCTCTTGGATGACTTGAAAAGAAGTAATGTATACCTGGCGCAAATTTATTGAAGATATTGAAGAAATCTAGGTAAGTCCATAGATCTGGTTTGTTCTACAAATTTTATCCTTTATAGATCTATACGCAGGTTCGTTTAATGAAAATCGTGTATATACGCGGATCGGTTTAACCAAGGGCGCGTATGGCCTGTTAGGGTTTTTCTCTGAAAAGTACACAGATGTATACGCGGGTTGTCTTTATTAAAAGCGCATATATACGCAGGTCTGTTTAACGAAAATCACATATGTAATCTGAACTGATGGTTGCTCAAAGCTGATTGAGTTTCTGTATATCTATTCTGAAGTCTGGGCTATCTCTGATATTTTGGTTACGGTGGTTTCACTGTTTTGTTTGATACAATGGGAAAAGGATAAGTGAAGGATTGTGTTGAAGCTGTTTGATCCAGTTTGAAAATCGATGAAACGTGGTCTGTAGTGGTTCTGAGGGTTGAAGCCTTCAGTCTGAAAGTAGAAGCCTTCTGCCAGTAGAGGCTGGTGTTAATATCAGGGGGTAGTAGCTCCCTTCCAGGTGAGGCTGATAAACGAGAGCAGGGGGTTGTTTCTCCCTTCCAGGAGAGGCTGGTAAATGAGAGAAGGTTGTAGCCTTCTGCAGGTGGGTGCCTGCGTGCTGGTATGAGTCTGCACCAGTACATGTTGTAAGAAGTTTTCTTAATAATAAAGATTGAAGACTGAGACGACGGCAGCAGTGGTTTTCTCCCAAATTGGGTTTACACCTAAAAATCCTGGTGTCCATGTGTGTTGCTTATGTGTGATGATTATTCTGTTCTTTCTACACCTGTTTACAGTTGTCTAAACATATGATGAATGATTAATGCAATGATCCGAGTCAAGAATTAAATGCATAATTAAATCACTGTATATACTCGAGTTCTGTAAAGGATATCCGCGTATATACGCGGGTTGGTGTCAGGAAAGTAGCGTATGGGTTTTTAAGAAAGAAAATATCAAAGTTTTATTGTGTGCACTAAATACTGATTCACCCCCCCCCCCCCCTCTCTCAGTATTTTTCCCTACAGATGTGAGGGGGGGGGAGGGGCCATAAGAGCTTCCACCTTCACGTGGTTGGCCCTGTTTAGTAGAGAATAATTTATTGGAGTGATTTAATCTTGGAGCAAACCTCCCTCGATCCAGCGTAGCAACAAAAAAGTCACTATTGACTTAGTTGCTACTCTTTCAGATTGTGTGAGGCTTGTTCCAAGTTCATGCGACTCCAATAAATTGTTCTTGAAACGAAGAGGAGCTTATTCATGTATGTTTTGACATTTTCAACATATGTTCTAACATTATCATAAGAATGCATCTTAGAGTAAAAAATACTACATCAATTACTTGTATTTATTGTATAGATAATGATGGATTTTGATTGACTTGGCAGTGCAGGTACAAATCCTCTTGCATCATGAGCAATACAACTTGTCAACCGGGGTCATGTCCAGGATATTTTTGCTTGTGCGCTTGACCAGGTTCGTAATGTCACATTTTGTAAGTTCCTTTACAATTCATAATTCAATATTAAGCTTGTTCATGATTATTATCTAGGTTTTTTGTATGTGTTTTTTCATCTATTTGATTGTAAGCAACTCTGCATGTTTCCTGTTGTTCACTATGATTTATCCCATTACCACTCCTAGGATGAATCCGAATTTATTGTTACATAGGTTACTTTATTGTTACTATGATTTCTCCATTTACGATTTCATAGGTTACATCATGTAAAGTTGTCAATCTCAGGTTGGTGATGAGCTTTAGTTCTCCAGATTTGGGGCTTTTCTGATATTCTCTCCCTCATGTCATTCCTGCATCACCTCGTTGTTTGAGCATGCCAATTGTCTACCACTTGTACCAATTGGCACATGTCAATCTCTGAGTGGTGCCACATTTCACCTATTTTTAGTGAGAGTTTAGGGTTTCTCTAACATAGCTTCAGAAATCTGATTCAGTGCCTGCTTGAATATTGTCACATAATAGTCATGGTTTGGATTGATGAGCATGTTCTGAATGGTTGGTTGATTCATAAGAACCACCCATATAGTCATCTTGAGATATTTCAGAAGGTTTCTCGGGTTTCCTTTTTCACCGTTTCTAGTGGGTGGGATGGTGTGGGGTGATCCATCAATACTGGTGCTCTTGTAGTAGGGAATTTGTTTTTGGGGATATAAAGAAGCATTTGATGTAGATATCCCATTGGATGCATTCATATATGGGCATGAGAGGTCAAGAATTTAAATTAAAAATATGCAACCTCTAGCATGGCAACCTGAAGGCTGCGAGAGACACTGGTTAAAGATTGTTTTGTGGTGGCCTTAATATAGTCATGATTTCTTTCTATTATCTTAATGCAAATATATAGTCCGGTCTCATTAAAATGAGGATTGTGGTTGTATTTCTCTTTGGTTGTTTCTCTCTTAATGCTCCAGAAGTTTCCAAAAGTTGCGATAGTTGTTTAGTTTGCCTGTTACAACTTAAAAGTGGTTTTTAGCAATGGGAGTCATGTTTTTTAAGGTTCATACTAATATGAAGATATTGTAATTCTATATTCAGCACAAGAGAAGATGGCCTCTGCTTTGGGCAGTATGACAACAATTGCCACATCTACCTCATTGGGTAACAATGGAAAGGGGAAGAAGTTGGGTGCAATGTTTGATAATTATGATAGACATTTGTCTTCTCTTTCAGTTTTTTCACCCATTTCCTTTAATCGCTCAAGCAGAAGAGGGACTCTGAGATTACGCGACCGAGAGAAGGTAGTTAATACAAGAGCTATGGAAAAGGAGTTATACTTCAACAAGGATGGCTCAGTGACAAAAAAATTGCAGGTCAGAGAAAAAATTATGTTTAAAGGAAGGTCACCTGCACGTGAAACTTCACTGCGGTGGATCGTTCCTTGTCCACTTATATTCTATTTTAATGTGTTATTTTAAATTTTCATGGAGGGTTGTTTTGGCATATGGTTTGGCATTCAATTGCACACTTACTGAAAGAATTGTCAATTTTTCTTGCAGGCGGCGTAAACAAACTTGCTGATCTTGTTGGAGTCACCCTTGGGGCGAAGGGAAAAATGTTGTCTTGGAGAGCAAGCATGGTTCTCTGAAAATAGATAGTGATGGTGTGACAGTAGCTAAGGAGGTAATTTGTAGATGTGTGCTCTAGTTTTATTTTTAACGTTGTATTAGTTCCCCCTCTTAAATGTCTTAGATTTGGTAGGCATAATTTGAAAACTCAAAGGTGAAAGGAAACATATTTGTTACCCGGTGGTCTACTTGGCCTATGGACTAGCCACATTAGAGTAATGCATAAAGCTTTTCACAACAATAAAAGGAAAGGGTTATGGCTGAGTCAAATTTTATTGTTATTGACAGTGTAATGAAATGTATCTCAATGATATGGTTTTGGCCTTTTTATTGGTTGAATTAGAGGACCCAGTTGAAAATATTGGGGCCAAGTTGGTAAGGCAAGCTGCGGAAAAGACAAATGATTTAGTTGGGGATGGAACCACAACATCTGTTGTTCTTGCACATGTTGGAATATTGAAAAATTCTAGAACAATGAATGGAGAATAAATCTCCCTTCCTCTAACACAGAGAAAATAAAAATTTCTTTGACAGGAGACAGAGTTTCAATACTTTGAAAACAAACTTCTATTCCCTTCAATAAATAAATAAAAAATATTACACTTCTTTCTCACTGAGAGGGATTAAAAAATTATGACTGCTACAAAACACAGTGCATAAAACCAACTCACTGTTTGTTCAAAACAAACATACTCTGTCTCTAAAACAATTTGCTGTGTTTTTCACTTTCGCACTGCTGTGCATACACACTTAAAAAGTTACACTCAGTATTTCACTTTTTACACACTGCTGTGTAATAAAAAATTTACGTTCTGTCTATAAAAAAACTACCAAGCTTTTTTTTCCTTTTTATTTTTATATGTCGTAACATATAAAACATATTATAATAAACCCTCTTTTAAAAAAAATAAAATTAAAACTAAATTCTATGGCCCACCTTTCATTTCTCATATGATATATATAACATATGTTTAAAACATATGTATATATTAAACTATCAAAACATTAAAGAACCCTTTCCGTCGGACTTCAAAAGTCTGAATAGATTGAATTTCAAACCAAATTCGTGTTCCAAAATGGGATGCTGACGTCTACCTAATTTTAACTCGAATTCTCAATCCAATGTGCCCTATAAAAAATTCGGGTTTGGTTTTCAGGTTTTCATATTCCCTTCAATTTCATGCGATCCAATATTAATGCTCCACGTGTCCTCCATTTGAATTTACAAAACTGTCAGGTAAATTTCTGTTTGTTTAATTTCTAGTTGGTGAATTGCATTAATGTTGGTTGTGTTTAAATACAATCCTATACAGAAATATGGCTGTGGCCGTCTACAAAAAAAAATTGCAGGAATTTTAAATGCTGGATTAAATTTCTGGATGGCATGCAAGCAACCTCCAAAAAAAAATGTTGCTGCTGCATCCGTCCTTCTACTGCAGCAGTTGAAGTTAAAATTCAACAGCACAGGGTTTAATAAGTGAGGGTGTAAAGGTAACTTTTTGTCGATAGTACTGGATTAAGATCATCTATTCATTTTTGTAGGGTCTTATGTTGTTTGGTTTTTTAGTTTTGGGTTGGGCTTATTGAGTCTAAGATAGTTTTTGAGTGAAAAAATTGCTATCAGGTATTAAAAAATTTTGGTTCTTTTGTCAAAATTTATGAACTTGTTAGGAAATACAAAACTGACAATGGTTGTATCTTAAATTTGTGGAAAATAATTTGAAATGAAACCTTTTTGTTTAGGTTGTTGCAGCAGGTGCAAACCCCATTCAAATTACTAGGGGCATTGACAAGACAATAAAGGCCCTTGTTTAGGAACTCAAAATTTTGTCAAAGGAGGTAAACACTTGCCTTTTGAGTAGGCTGGTTTTCCTTTTTGCTGATGGTTTGGTGTATCTAATTGAATTAGTTGCCTAAGGTATTTTTGGTTGCAAACTCCTTTTCATTTTTCATACAGTATTGGCCTTGTAGAATACATTTGATTGTGTGGTCTTGTTAGATCTACAACATTTGTAGTTGTTTAGTCTTATGGCCGAGGTGCACTTTTATTATGGAAATAGTTGATGCAATATTGTCATTTAATCTTTACTGCAGGGTAGCATGTTGAGAAGTTTCTTGTGAAACATTTGGTATTCAAAATGACACTTGATCCTATACAGCATCATGCACTTGACTTCAAAATTCATATTCAAAGTGTGCCAGACAATTCTTGCAAAATTTCAAATATTTATGTTGTTTTAAACCATTATCTTTTTCATGTGTTGGATGCTGAAAATGAGAAAAAGACTTTGGTATGAAACCAACTGGTGAATAATTTCCAGCAAAACAACCACTTCCAAGACATGATCTAGAAGTAGAACATATTTACTTATGAAGCATAGAAAGATATCCTTGATGCATTGTCAATGTTTGGCTAGGGTTATTTTTGGAGAAAATAACTCCTTATTCCTAGAATAGTGATCTTCAATACAAGTAAATGCCAAAGAAGAGAGATCATCGTGTGACGCAACAAAACTGAAATTGGACCCCTAAGGAGAGCTGGTATGCCTACAATCGCTCTGTTAGCATTTTCCCTTGGTTTACCCCGTTCTTTTCCTCCAGCCTGAGTCTTAATTGACTTCTTCTTTCTTCGGGTAAATAAATACTATCCACAATGGTTGTACTTTAATTTATATTCCCGACTTTATATTATCTCCAAGCCTTATAACCAATGTTTAACTTTCAACACTTTGTATTTATACTCCACATTTCTTTTTAAATAAATAACTTGTAATGAACTTTCGACTCTATATTTCACCACCCAGCCTTACAACAATCACGCTCCAGACTTATGCTAATTATTCGCCAATCGTTTAATTAAACAATTTCATTATACTCCGGCCCCACCTATATATATCAACAACCAATCAAACACTCGTATCGTACCTGGATATCCTCCACACACCTTAGTTAACCTCCGGGCAAGTTCAACGTGCGGCCACCGTCCGATGGCCCTTCTCCAAATCAACGACTCTTGGCAATTTCGCTCGGCTTCCAACGTCGGGCTTTAACGTGCGATGGCGTGGGTTAAACGGTTGTTTTCCAGGGTCACTTCGCCACGTGTCGCATTCCCTATGGAATCGCTCGTGAATAGGAAATACCGCCTACTCCGCAAAAGCGGTGCGATATGGGCAACCCGCTTTTGTGATTCCGCTCGTGGTTTTGGTAGAGGGCTTGACCACGGGTGCAAGTCTGGTTTCACTATCCTTTTGTTTGTTAACTCATGTCCAATCCTCGGGTCAGGTTCCGAAAGCACAACAATTTTGTATTTTTATTAAGCGGGATTTTTATATTTGAACAATTTTCACGACACCGGTTCTCTACAGAGACCTCGCCTTCGGGTGGGGTGAGTTCACAGGGTTATCCAACAATTTACGGGAATTCAAAGACAGAAGAATGGAATTATCAGTACCCAATCGCCTCACAGTTAAACAATTCTTCACAATTAGCAGTTCAAGATAATTCAATGGCAACTAAGCTTGGAAATCATTTAACTGGAAACAATTGTTCACACACAGAGGTTTATTGCAGAAATCCCCTCTCTACTTTCCTCTTCCCTCTCTACTTTTATTCATTCGAGGAATTACAATTTATATACATAACATATGGCTCTTCGGTTCCTCTGAGAGGACCATTCTAGAAATCAAAAGGTCTAATTATAATAATTCAACTAACTGAAACTGTTCGACTCCTACAACTCTAACTAGTCTAAGTAATACAGTCAGCTGAGGTATTGACACCGAGCTGTTACAACTCAAATGTTTTCGAACCCTCCTAGCCACAACATGTGGAAAAAACCTCCTACATCGCTGGCTAGTGCCTAATGCCCCTGCATCATCATGTGACATAAACCTATTAACAAAAGTGAACAGGGAATGATTATTAATTATGGCATACTAAGTTGTCAGTGATTTTGACTATTTTTCTTTAACATGTAAAAATGTTAAATTCCAAACTTACATCATCATGGTTTGGCATCATGAGCTTGACTAATTGTCCACCATGCTCATAATTTCATTGTTGTATTCATATCTATAAACAACGTTTCAAATAATAATAAAAAAGTTCTATAAGAAAAATCCAGACCTCCATGCTGCTGCTCCTTGTGAGACAAGGTCAAAATTGCATTACACAATCTGACACATAAGAATCTCCTATATCCCGGTGGTATGTATCCAAACTATTATAATAGTGTCTTCAAGACTTATGTTGACATTGCCAATGAGATATTTAAGCAATGAAATATGGAGCCTTATTCATTGTTGTATATGTAACAGTGTTTTATTAATATAAATATTGATGGTTTTGTCTTTCTAAAAATGAAATGTAAAAATAATTTATTGTGGTCAATTGAAAAGGTTTTTTTTTTAAGCTTTTCATTATGGAAGGGCGACATAGATATATTCCCTTCTAATTGAAATTGGGACCTGCCCTTCAAATTTTATCACTGTGTGGGACCTTAACAAACAATAAAACTATTCCGTCGCGCGTTATATAAAACATATAACATAACCTTTGCCAAAACTTCAAACGAACCCTTTAGCCGTGGGTATTTCATCATGAATTGATCATTTTACCATGTAACTTCTTCTAGAGGAATATTCTTCCACTTGATTAGGTACTTCATAATGGTTATATGTCAAAGAGATACATAATGTTTATCTATAACTTTTTGTGGTTCAAGAATCAACTTTCATTCTTCATCTAATTTTGGAAGTTCTATTTACATTGGCATATTTTTTCCCAAAACCTTTTTTAGGAAAGATACATGAAAAAGCTTATGAATGCAAGAAGAAGGAAAATATAACTTCTATACCACTTGTGCAATCCTATGAATAATTATTTAGGGCCATAACAGTTATGATTTTTGAGCTAATTCTTTATTCTTCTTTTTCTTGAATGAAGATTGCTTATAATGCTATAATCTAAAAATACCCAATTACCCTCCTCAAATTATCTTTCACTTCAATGTTGTTCCCCTTGTTGTTTTATCATGTTTCATGTCATTTGAAGGTTTTCCATAATAATTTTCAAAATTTCTTTAGTATTTTCCATATGTGACTCTGTTTCCTATACTTTGGACTTATCTTGCAAAAAGTATGAGATACTAGGAGTTGGATATCCATAAAGGGCCTTAAATGGGGAAATTTTAGTAGATGTGTGATAGGTAGTATCATATTACCATTCTTCCTTGACAAACCCACTTCATCCATTAATATTGCTTTTCTAAAGAGTAACATTGTAGATAACCTTAAAAACATTTGTTAACTATTTTTGTTTGACCATTTGATTGTGTTTGATATGTAGAACTCATGGCAGCTAGTGTTTCTCCACTCATATTAAATAATTATTTCCAAAATTTTCTCATTACTATTACTTTAGGAAAACCATGAAGACTATGAATTTCTTTCACGAACACTTTTTCCACTTGGCTTGTTGTTTATGTACTTTGAGCTCTACAAAAAAAATCTACAAAATTTGTCTATATAAATGACCACAAAAATGTCATACTTACCTTTATATTTCAGTAACCCTGTAATAAAGTCTATTGATATATCTTCTAGTCTTTGAATATGTATGTGGAATGGTTGAAGTAACCCTAGATATTTTACTATCTCTCTTTTATGTATTATGCAAACCTGACCTTCTCTTACAAAATTTTGAATATCTTTCTTCATTCCTTCCAAAAATATATTTTTTGATCCTTTGAGATGTTTTAAGGAACCCTGCGTCCTACCATCAAAGAGACATGGGACTCCCTTAATATTTGTTTATTCAAATATGCTTTCATGCATAAAAATATTCTACATTTGCACCAAAGTATATCTCTCTTTCACTCCCAATGCTCCATAGAGTTCATCCCATCCTTTATAAATTTTAGTTTTTGTTTAGTACTATTGTCATTTTTCCATTATGGCAAGCTTCTTCTAGCCACTAGGAATAGAAAATGTAATTGGATATAAATTTGAGGCCTCTTCTATTTTAGAAAGAGCATCATGTACTAAATTTTCCTTACCCTTTTTGCAGATTATCTCAAAATTAAAACTTTGCATTTTTTCTCCTCATTTTTGTTAATCTTCCAATGAAATCCATAGCTTAAAAAAATACTTTATGCTATCAAGGTATTTCTTGACTTTAAAGTACCTCCCTGTTAGAGTCGGTCTTGTCAGCCCTCCGTCAGAGATCAAAACTTCTCTTTTTTCATTTCATTTTTAGGTGTCTCGCTTGATTCACTCAGCTGCATCCCGCTAGGAGCATGCCATAATATGATGGAAGGGTCTCTTCACTAGTTTCCCTCATGTTTGTACCTGCTGGGTTGGTCAAAATTTATCAAAATTCATCGAAGTTTAGTTCGATTCAGTTACAGTCATAAATGCTATTTTGGTCAAAAAGAGTCATTTTAGTTTCTAGGTCTAGGGTTTGGTCTTCAGTAATGTTAAATAATGCCCGCAGGCCATGAGGATGTTTTCTCAAGTTTCATTTCAAGATTTACATCATCAAATATGCTCGAGGACGTTTCTTCTTCAAAACTCTGTTTTGAAGAAGAAATTGTCGAATTAGTTTTTTGTGATAAATATATATTTTAAAGTTTTTCCGCCATGAAGACTTCAAAAGCAGACTCTGGTTTTCCTTTGCCGAAGTTCAATGCCACCATCCCTGCAAAATTCAACCAAGGAAAAGCCATCATTTAAGTCAAAAATTCAGAGGAAACTAGAAATCAGAATTTGTATTAAAATGTGAAAAAGTGTCGATGTGAAACATTATGAAAATGGGTGTCTTTACAAGGAAAAATTAAAGCCATGACTTTATGAAGATATTTAAATGTGTATCAATTCCATTTGCATCCAAGAGATCAGTTGAAGTCGACTTGAGCAGGTGAGAGGGCAAAACTGAATTGTGGAGCTAAGACTGTGTGTTTGGAGTGCGCGCGGTGCATTGGGAGCAGGCGCGGAGCATAGGCGCGACGTGACGCATAGAGAAGTTTTCCACAGTGTAAATTTTCTCTGGCGCGATGCATTCAGCCCGTGCGATGCACTGGGTGTGCGTGCGGCGCACAGAGCCTCCCAACAGAATTTCGTCATTTCTTCATAAAAAAAAAACCAAAATAACTTCAACTCTTTCGCTCCTATTGAAGCAGAGTTTCAGCGCCAATTTTCAGAGTTGTTGCTTAAAGAAGCTAGTGATTATGGGGCCTAAACTATAGAAATTACGGATTTCCGATGGAGTCAGAGTTTTTAAGGATCCACCATCTGTCTGCGGGGAAATGCTGCAACCCATTCCAGTTGCCTTGGCATCTTGCACACGCTACTTTGAAGCCATATCTGCAATGAGAGAATCAATTGCTGCACTTCACAGGCTACGTGTTGGTTCATCATCTCCGGTTACACCATCAAAAGATCAATAATGGATGTTAGAATTCAGAATTCGCAACCTCTCCTCATGGAATGCAAATTATAGTATGGATGAACCAAACTTAGATGATGTTGTGATTCGTCGTCGCACACGATTAGACCAATTAGAGTTTTCCATTGAAGACCCTGATTTTGGAGCGTCTTCTGATGCTGGGCAGTCTGATCATCATGGTCTGAAGCAAAAGCGGTTGTCTTGGCCACTTTCAAATGCTACATATAATATGGTGGAAAAATATTATTTCATTAGAGTTTGTTTGTTTTGAAATCAAGGCTTCCCAAGGTGGCAGTTGATACATTGGAGCCACTTAAAGGAATTCAGTTTGTTGCTTCTATGAGTAGGAGGAAGTTTCCTTCTTGGGTATGCTTTGTAGGAGGGCCAAGGTAAAACCATGGGAACCTACTACATGTTATTGAATGCTCTTGCCAATGAGCGAAGAATAGAAGAGACCGAAGAAATCTGGATGGAAATCTTTGATAGGCATATGAAATATGTTCCACGAATATTCTTTACTCGTATCATCACTATGTATGAGAAAAAAAACATGTATGAAAAGTTGCTTGAGGGGAGAATTTGATACTTCAAGATGAAAGCGCCCAAATGTTGCAAAGGATGATAATTATAAAAAAAAATCAGTTTTATTCAAACGGAAAAAGGGAAGCGAAAGTCAAAAACTGAAAACCAAAATTAAAACGAAGAATATCTACCACATCAAAGAGATAGGAACGGAATGCCTATTTTGTCCTCAGTCACGATTTCATGGGATCCACGTTACAGTTTTTTCCTTTTAATTGGTCATCAGAGAAATTCAAGTGGAATAATGTAACACTGCTCTGTCTTTAGAACGGATGGATGACTCTTTCTCTATTTTTATAATTTCAGTTGAAACAACTCCCTATTTGTGTCGATCTATTTTCCCACCTCTAAATTTTTTTTAATATAAGGGAAAATCATTTGTAAAGGTCTGAGTTCTGGGAAAAGTGTGGGAGAAAAAACTCAGCGCTTCACTGTACAGTTTTGACAGAGAATTAATGAAATGATACAGCTCTGATTCATGAGATTCATGTGGTGTGAGTTTAGCATATGTCTTTCTTTCTATTTCATATGTATCTCATTATGTTTTACTATTCATTCATAATAATTGTTAGTTGAATGCTTTTAAGTAAGAAAGGTAGAATCCAGTTTATTGCTCTGCCTTGGGAAAGCGTTCATTTTCTGTGTCATCTTCTGTCTGAAAAGGATTCATTATACATGCCATTTTTGGCCTCTCAACAGTCTTTCCACTCCATATTATTTCAAATTTGATTGCTAAATCTTCTGCCTATCTTGCCTCACGAAATACTCTGTGTCTTTGATTTAATTTCTCAGCTCTTGCTGTTCCTTGTCCCATACATCCCTGAAACCCAGTCATTCATCAAAATACCTCTTTCCTATTTATTTACTAGCCTAAAATCAGTATTCATTATAGGTCATCTCAGGCCCTATTAGACATATTTTGACGAGATAGACCCGGAGAGAGCCCTCTCCTGTCCTCGTAGGGCTAGCTATGAGGCTAAGCTTGGTTTGGTGTTGTCCTTTTTCTGCCTTATTTCAGCCTGAGGTGGATTTAGGCACTAACATAGTGGCAACCATACTGGGGAAGAAAATGGTTTGCTTGTTGGTGTTATTTGTTTCATAAGTTACAGACGGAGCCTGAAGTTACGCTAGGTAGCATTCGAAACGCTTTTGCTTTGCATTAGTGGAAGTAGATAAACGCTGCTTCAGTCAATCTCCGGTTTAGCTTGTGAACGTGACACTTGACTTGTAGATTGTCTTGCCCCAGTACATGTATCAAGTTCAGATCTGATCGTTGATGGTGGACAACTATCAGACACCGCAAGGCTGAAATCATTCACCTGGTGATTCCATTCACTGAAAAATCCAGAAATCAATGATTCATGGTGACTTCACTGCATGGAGATCAGTAGCTTTAAGATTTTCAAGATAGAATGGGTTGCAAGAAGATACGCTCCCATGAGCCGAGGTCACATCCCAGGTTTTCCGAATAAAATGCCCAAGGTAGATTGGCTTCAGAATTTGCCTATGTTCAGAAATGTGGAAGGTAATGATGCTGCTCTTCATCTGGTGAAATTTCACATTCATTTGCATAAATTAAAGATCGATTTTCCTGAAGACTGTTTGATGAAAATTTTTATGGCTACTTTGGAAGATGAAGCCCGGTCTTGGTATGAAAGGTTGCCACCTGCTTCTATTTATTGTCTAAAATATTTTCATACAATATTCTTTGAAAGGTATAAAGAATCTTGTCCATCCTTAATATTAGTGCAGAATTGTTGTGAACACGTTAGTAGTTTCATTGAAGATCTTGAGAATTTTTATGGAGATAATGAATTGATGGACGGAGAAATCATGGAGGCTCTGTATGAGAATCCATTTCAGGAGCATGAAGAGAACCTAGAGGATACCCATCAAGATACTCAGGAGACTTTGCAGCAGGATCTAGATCTTGGTACAATGGAAAATGATGAAAGAGAAGGTTTTGTTTCAGATCTGTCCATCGAAGAAGACAGCATGCAGGGAAGTCAAGTTTCAATTTCAGAATGTGATGTAGTCAAGTCAGCTATTTCAGATCTAGATTCAGATTGTGATGACCAAGAATACCTTGTGCTGAATCCCATGAAGGAGAACTCTGTTGTTGATATCATCTGGAATGAAGAAGAGAGAGTTATGGATCCAAATGTTCTCATTTCATCAGAACAAAGCCTTCACGAGGAGGTAGTTCATTCCTTCTATGAAAAACAAGACGAGATCTTCGTTCAAGTAAGTGAAAGAGTTTCCTTGGATGAATCGTTGGTAAATGATAGAAATGTCATTTTTGCGCTTCAAGAATCATCTGAAGTTTCTTTTCTTATGATTGATGAATGTAATGAGAAACATGATAATCTGGCTGTTATATCATATGAAGATGATCAAAATAATATTCAGACTCTAGAAGATCAGAACATTCAGGACTGCCTTTCAAATTCTTCTTCATATGTCTCATGTTTTGAAATGTTTTTCCAAGAGGAGATCTGCTCATCTACTTGTTTAGAATTTTTTGAGGACCAGGAACATACTTTTACTGAAGTACATTATGAAGGAGGATCAAAATCAAAAGAAAAAGACACCTTGTTTCTTCACCAGGAGGTAAATCTTCATGTTTTTCATGATCCATTGGAAAATCTATTGCAGTCAGCAGTGAAGGTGATTATTTCCGTGTTCAGTGATGAAGGAGATCATGGTCAATTATGTTTTTGGATGTCCAGTTACCAGTATTTATCGTTGACCAGGAGATCTGATCGGGAGAATCAGTCAGGAAGGCATCTGCTTGATTGGTTACATTGGAAAGCTCATTACACATGATTGTACATATTTCATTAATATGCAGGTGGTTGTCATCATGATTTGAAATCTTGATGGACTTCTGCCATTTAAATAAGCTTTGTAAGTTCTTGTTTTAGTTAAGTCAGTCATGAGTCATTTGTGAGTCAGTCTTCAATCTTGTTATTAAGCTAGTTTATGTCAGTTTTCAGTCATGCATTTTAGCTTGAGTGGTGACTCCATTGCCCAATGGATGAAAGCACTGTCTGCTCTCCCAAAGATCTGCTGTTCTTGGCACCTCCAAGGAGCTGGAGCTACCATCCCCATTGGAGCCAATGTTAGAGTCGGTCTTGTCAGCCCTCCGTCAGAGATCAAAACTTCTCTTTTTTCATTTCATTTTTAGGTGTCTCGCTTGGTTCACTCCGTTGCATCCCTCTAGGAGCATGCCATAATCTGACGGAAGGGTCTCTTCACTAGTATCCCTCGTGTGTTTACCTACTGGGTTGGTCAAAATTTATCAAAATTCATCAAAGTTCAGTTCGATTCAGTTACAGTCATAAACGCTATTTTGGTCAAAAAGAGTCATTTTAGTTTCTAGGTCTAGGGTTTGGTCTTCAGTAATGTTAAATAATGCTCGCAGGCTATGAGGATTTTTTCTCAAGTTTCATTTCAATATTTACATCGTAAAATATGCTCGAGGACGTTTCTTCTTCAAAACTCTGTTTTGAAGAAGAAATTGTCGAATTAGTTGTTTGTGATAACTATATATTTTAAAGTTTTTCCGCCATGAAGACTTCAAAAGAAGACTCTGGTTTTCCTTTTCCGAAGTTCAATGCCACCATCTCTGTAAAAATCAACCAAGGAAAATCCATCATTTAAGTCAAAAAGTCAGAGGAAACTAGAAATCAGAATTTGTATTAAAATGTGAAAAAATGCCGATGTGAAACATTATGAAAATGGGTGTTTTTACAAGGAAAAATTAAAGCCATGACTTTATGAAGATATTTAAATGTGTATCAGTGCCATTTGCATCCAAGAGATCAGTTGAAGTCGACTTGAGCAGGTGAGAGGGCGAAACTGAATTGTGGAGGTAAGACTGTGTGTTTGGAGTGCACGCGGCCCATTGGGAGCAGGCGCGGAGCACAGGCGTGACGCGACGCATAGAGAAGTTTTCCACAGTGTAAATTTTCTCTGGCACGGCGCATTCAGCCCGCGTGGCGCACTGGGTGTGCACGCGGTGCACAGAGCCTCCCAACAGAATTTCGTCATTTCTTCATAAAAAAAAACCAAAATAACTTCAACTCTTTCGCTCCTATTGAAGCAGAGTTTCAGCACCAATTTTCAGAGTTGTTTCTTAAAGCAGCTAGTGATTATGGGGCCTAAACTACAGAAATTATGGATTTCCGATGGAGTCAGAGTTTTTAAGGATCCACCATCTATCTGGGGGAAAATGCTGCAACCCATTCCAGTTGCCTTGGCATCTTGCACACGCTACTTTGAAGCCATATCTGCAATGAGAGAATCTATTACTGCACTTCACAGGCTACGTGTTGGTTCATCATCTCCGGTTACAACATCAAAAGATCAATCATGGATGTTAGAATTCAGAATGTGCAACCTCTCCTCCATGGAATGCAAATTATAGTATGGATGAACCAAACTTAGATGATGTTGTGATTTGTAGTCGCACACGATTAGACCAATTAGAGTTTTCCATTGAAGACCCTGACTTTGGACCGTCTTTCGATGCTGGGTAGTCTGATCATCATGGTCTGAAGAAAAAGCGGTTGTCTTGGCCACTTTTAAATGCTACATATAATATGGTGGAAAAATATTATTTCATTAGAGTTTGTTTGTTTTGAAATCAAGGCTTCCCAAGGTGGCAGTTGATACATTGGAGCCACTTAAAGGAATTCGGTTTGTTGCTTTTATGAGTAGGAGGAAGTTTCCTTCTTGGGTATGCTTTGCAGGAGGGCCAAGGTAAAACCATGGGAACCTACTACATGTTATTGAATGCTCTTGCCAATGAGCGAAGAATAGAAGAGACCAAAGAAATCTGGATGGAAATCTTTGATAGGCATATGAAATATGTTCCACGAATATTCTTTACTCGTATCATCACTATGTATGAGTGAAAAAACATGTCTGAAAAGTTGCTTGAGGGGAGAATTTGATACGTCAAGATGAAAGCGCCCAAATGTTGCAAAGGATGCTAATTATAAAAAAAAATCATTTTTATTCAAACGGCAAAAGGGAAGCGAAAGTCAAAAACTAAAAACCAAAATTAAAACGAAGAATATCTACCACATCAGAGAGATAGGAACGAAATTCCTATTTTGTCCTCAGTCACGATTTCATGGGATCCATGTTACAGTTTTTGCCTTTTAATTGGTCATCAGAGAAATTCAAGTGGAATAATGTAACGCTGCTCTGTCTTTAGAATGGATGGATGACTATTTCTCTATTTTTATAATTTCAGTTGAAACGGCTCCCTATTTGTGTCGATCTGTTTTCCCACCTCTAAATTTTTTTTAATATAAGGGAAAATCATTTGTAAAGGTCTGAGTTCTGGGAAAAGTGTGGGAGAAAAAACTCAGCGCTTCACTGTACAATTTTGACAGAGAATTAATGAAATGATACAACTCTGATTCATGAGATTCATGTGGTGTGAGTTTAGCATATGTCTTTCTTTCTGTTTCATATGTATCTCGTTATGTTTTACTGTTCATTCATAATAATTGTTAGTTGAATGCTTTTAAGTAAGAAAGGTAGAATCCAGTTTATTGCTCTGCCTTGGGAAAGCGTTCATTTTCTGTGTGTCATCTTCTGTCTGAAAAGGATTCATTATACATGCCCTTTTTGGCCTCTCAATAGTCTTTCCACTCCATATTATTTCAAATTTGATTGCTAAACCTTCTGCCTATCTTGCCTCACGAAATACTCTGTGTCTTTGATTTAATTTCTCAGCTCTTGCTGTTCCTTGTCCCATACATCCCTGAAACCCAGTCATTCATCAAAATACCTCTTTCCTATTTATTTACTAGCCTGAAATTAGTATTTATTATAGGTCATCTCAGGCCCTATTGGACATCTTTTGACGAGATAGACCCGGAGAGAGCCCTCTCCTGTCCTCGTAGGGCTAGCTACGAGGCTGAGCTTGGTTTGGTGTTGTCCTTTTTCTGCCTTATTTCAGCCTGAGGTGGATTTAGGCACTAACACTCCCAATGATATGCTATCCCCATTTTTTATTGCATGTAATATTGCTTCCATTTATTTTTCATACGTAGATTTCACCAAATATTTTCTTTGAATTCCTTGCTTTTAAAAGCCAATGCTATCCCTTATTGTGTTAATGTTACGTAAATTCCTTGTCCTAGTGCCTCACACTCTACTATGAATGTTTTACCAAAAGTAGGTGCAACCGATGTTGGTGTAGAAGACATGGCATCCATTGAAAGAGAGAATGCAAAAGTAGCCTCATCATTCCATATAAATGATATTTTCTTCAAGAGATATGTGAGTGGACTTGAAATGCATGCATAATTCTTAACAAATGATCAATAATATCATGTAAGTCTAAAAAATCTTCTAAGAACCTTGATTTTCTTAGGAATAGGTCATTTTATAATAGCTTGCATCTTTTGAGGCTCCAACTTCACTCCTTCCTTTAAAACAATATGAACCAAATACTCGAATTCTTATTTCCCAAAAGCACATTTGGATATTTTACATAAAAATGATTGTTCTCAATAATTTATATAACTTTTCCACATGTTTACTAGTGTGGTATTCCCATGATTTATTATAAATATGTGTATTATCAAAGAAAACCAACAAAAATTTTATAAGATGGGATCAAACAAAATTGTTCTTAAGTCGAGCCCGCCGGACTTCAAACGACGATAAACCATAATTCAAACCAAATTCGCGTTCCAAAATAGCCTGCTGACGTCAGCCGATTTTGTGACGCGAAAACCAAATGAATTCCGCCCTAATCTTTTTCGGGTCCGAAGTCGGGCTGGCATACGGAGGGAGAGTTGTGACGCGAATTTGTTATCAAATTCGCCCTAATATTTTTCGGGTCCGGATTTCCACTACGCGAGCGGCCCAAACAAAGATCCGCTCCAATCAATTTCTGCCACGTGTCCTCAATAAAAACTTTCCCTACTCCCGGCTGCGGATGCATTCGATGGCATTTAAGGCGATGGGACATGGATATGGCGATTTCATATAAATCACATTAACATTTAACGTTGTTCAATTAAGTTTTCACATCAAATCCGCATTAATTAATTTTTAACACTGTTCAAGATCGGACCTCCACTCCTCTTAGCGATTCCGCACGCTCCAATATGATCCGGCCTTCGGCTCTCATTATTAATGATCAGAGATTAATTATGACGGGCGTCCTTTGATTGCATTGTAGTCGAGTCGACAAAATGACATTTAGCTATGGTTTTCCAGACGAGCCGGTTTCTAGATTACACTGCCTGCTAACTGTGACGATAAGGAGAAGTGGCCAGCTGAACTGCTGCCTAGACCTTGCTGCATATCTGCATTTCTCTCGGTTCTGTCTCTATCTGTCTTCCTCTGTTTCTTGGAATTCTGCTTCTCCATCTCCTCTTGTGCCCACTGCGCCTGAGACTGCACCCATGCCTCATGTGCGTCATAGGATGCATTGCCGTAGGGGGAGCACTAGAGGTCAACCCCCGCACGCTCCCTCCAGCCCCTCAACAGAGTCGACTTCCAGCTAATCCAGTGATTATTACGTAGGTCGATATCCAAATACTAGGAGTGGGCGGGGTCAGGTTGTAGGATCTGGCCACCGTATGGATTCCCCTGCTCCTCGCTTCCCCACCGCTAGTTCACGTTCTCCCACGACGCGCACTGCGCAATTTTCCTTTAATTTCTCTCTCAACCACCCGCGAATCACGGCTTTAGTCACTGTGGTCTTCCGCCAGGAGGCCCAAACGAAGGAAGAATGCACCCGTCCGGCGGGTCTGAGCTCGGAAAAAGCTGGCCAGCATTCGGGCCTTCAGGAGGGGAGCCGTGGCATGCATGTGGAGGTAGCACCTAGCGATCCTGGACCTTCCGAAGGATGGTGCTGAATCATGGAGGAACCATCGGAGGAGTAGTTTGGTTAATTTGTTTTTCTTGGTTAGCAGGCCCACTTAATTGGGCTGCTTTTAGATTATTTTACTGTGCTGGACCTTTGTAGTATTTTTGAATTCTGTAAATTAAACGTTCAAGACTGGTTTCCCCGTATGAGGGCAGTCTTCTTAATTTTTTTATTTTT
Source organism: Pinus albicaulis (assembly GCA_034641835.2). Lineage (NCBI taxonomy): Eukaryota > Viridiplantae > Streptophyta > Pinopsida > Pinales > Pinaceae > Pinus > Pinus albicaulis. The sequence continues at coordinate 562,181,559 of CM076576.1, read as the reverse complement.
TGATGACAAATTTTCCATGAGTCTGGCCAGGAAATGTTTTGACTTCGGTGTAATTTTATTCACAATGTTAATAGATTAACTTTACTTAGAATTCTCGCATGATTAGCATTTTTCTTGATCTGTTCAAGGATTTTGGGTACTTTAATTTGTATTTGGAACAATGGACGTCGATACTCTATCTGTTTCTTTACTATTCTACATACTTCTATTTCACTTTCTTATAGATGCCTCGGGCATATTTGGATGCTTTCTCAGATTGTAGATAATCTCCATGTGGATCGTTACTGGATTTTATATCATGTCCCTGTATGTGACATGGGGTATTTTTCTATCATTGTCTGGGGTGGGACTTCCACTTTTCTGGATGGATATTTGGGTTCAAATCTTCAGATGTGAAAATGTAATGACTTCATGGACTGTTTTACTTCATATAATATATTCAAAACAACGTTTTTTCTCTTGTGAAAAAAAAAATGATTAATGTTTATCACTCTGCCTTCAAAACTGGCGATGCTGGTCTATGTTGCTGGTTTATTGATATGGTCTGATGGTCTTTTTATATTTTGGACATATCACACTCCTCACATGATTAGCGTTTTTCTCTGTTCAAGGATTTTGGGTGCTTTAATTTGTATTTGGAACAATGGACGTCGGTACTCTATCTGTTGCTTTACTATTCTACATACTGCTATTTCACTTTCTTATAGATGCCTTGGGCATATTTGGATGCTTTCTCAGATTGTCGATAATCTCCATGTGGACCATTATTGGGTTTTATATCAAGTCCCTGTATGTGACATGGGGTATTTTTCTATCACTGTCTGGGGTGGGACTTCCACTTTTCTGGATGTATATTTGGGTTCCAATCTTTAGATGTGAAAATGTAATGATTTCATGGACTGTTTTACTTCATATAATATATTCAAAACAACGTTTTTTCTCTTGTGAAAAAAAAATGATTAATGTTTATCACTCTGCCTTCAAAACTAGCGATGCTGGTCTATGTTGTTGGTTTATTGATATGGTCTGATGGTCTTTTTTTATTTTGGACATATCACACTCCTCACATGATTAGCGTTTTTCTCTGTTCAAGGATTTTGGGTACTTTAATTTGTATTTGGAACAATGGACGTCGGTACTCTATCTGTTGCTTTACTATTCTACATACTGTTATTTCACTTTCTTATAGATGCCTCGGGCATATTTGGATGCTTTCTCAGATTGTCGATAATCTCCATGTGGACCGTTATTGGGTTTTATATCAAGTCCTTGTATGTGACATGGGGTATTTTTCTATCACTGTCTGGGGTGGGACTTCCACTTTTCTGGATGGATATTTGGGTTCCAATCTTCAGATGTGAAAATGTAATAACTTCATGGGCTGTTTTACTTCATATAATATATTCAAAACAACGTTTTTTCTCTTGTGAAAAAAAAATGATTAATGTTTATCACTCTGCCTTCAAAACTAGCGATGCTGGTCTATGTTGCTGATTTATTGATATGGTCTGATGGTCTTTTTATATTTTGGACATATCAGACTCCTCACATGATTAGCATTTTTCTCTGTTCAAGTATTTTGGGTACTTTAATTTGTATTTGGAACAATGGACGTCGGTACTCTATCTATTGTTTTACTATTCTACATACTGCTATTTCACTTTCTTATAGATGCCTCGGGCATATTTGGATGCTTTCTCAGATTTATCGATAATCTCCATGTGGACCGTTACTGGGTTTTATATCATGTCCCTGTATGTGACATGGGGTATTTTTCTATCATTGTCTGGGGTGGGACTTCCACTTTTCTGGATGGATATTTGGGTTCCAATCTTAGGATGTGAAAATGTAATGACTTCATGGACTGTTTTACTTCATACAATATATTCAAAACATCATTTTTTCTCTTGTGAAAAAAAAAATGATTAATGTTTATCACTCTGCCTTCAAAACTAGCGATGCTGGTCTATGTTGCTGGTTTATTGATATGGTATGATGGTATTTTTATATTTTGGACATATCACACTCCTCACATGATTAGCGTTTTTCTCTGTTGCAAGATTTTGGGTACTTTAATTTGTATTTGGAACAATGGACGTCGGTACTCTATCTGTTGCTTTACTATTCTACATACTGCTATTTCACTTTCTTATAGATGCCTTGAGCATATTTGGATGCTTTCTCAGATTGTCGATAATCTCCATGTGGACCGTTACTGGGTTTTATATCATGTCCCTGTATGTGACATGGGGTATTTTTCTATCATTATCTGGGGTGGGACTTCCACTTTTCTGGATGGATATTTTGGTTCAAATCTTCAGATGTGAAAATGTAATGACTTCATGGACTGTTTTACTTCATATAATATATTCAAAACAACGTTTTTCCTCTTTTAAAGTTTCATTTTTTTTTTTTTAAATTGAACCCGCTGTCGGTATACCGATGCCTTGTAAGCGTCGAAATTGCAACAACTCAGAAACGTCAGAAGAGCGACAGTATAAAAATGTCAGACGAGCGACGTTCAAAACGTCAGACCACATTTCGTCGGAATTGCGACAGTTTACAAACGTCGAAAGAGCAACGTTCAAAACATCAGACCACATTTCGTCGAAATTGCGACATCTTACAAACGTCAGAAGAGCAACGTCCAAAACGTTGGACCACATTGCGTCGGAATTGCGACCATTTAAAAATGTCGGAAGAGCGACGTTCAAAACGTCGGACCACATTTCGTCAGAAGTGCGACAGTTTACAAACGTCGGAAGCACGACGGTTCGTGAGACGTTGGAAGAGTGACACTTGTTCGGAAGCGACGGAAGAAGTGTCGATAATGCGACACTTTTTAAGTGTGTCGGAACTGCGACGACATGAAAAACCATGTTTTGTCTGCCCTCGAGCTGTCGCTCTTGCGACGACTATGTGTCGGAATAGTGACGAATTGGCCATAGGAATTTTCGCCAAATTTTCTAGTGTTTGTAGACGCTAGGGGAAACACTGGTCAAGGAATCAACAGTTGGTTTATTGGTGACAGTAGAGATGGTGGACTCCGGGGAGGTCTGAGATTTTGGTTCATGGTAGGTTAATTGGTCAATGGTAACAATCTTTCCATTATGAGGGAAGAACAACTTGCGGTGGACTGTGGATGGGACAGAAAACATGGCATAGGTGTAACTATGCCCCAAAAGGATGTTGTAGTCAAGAGGGGCATCGATAACTTCAACGTCGACACAAATAGTCTTGTCGGAAAGGGTGATATGACAGTTACAGAATAGGCCAATGGGCTGGGAGGCATGGACATCCCATGCACGAAGGGTGATAGTGGAAGGGGCTAGTTCAGGGGATCCAAGTTGTTTCCAAACCGAAGCAGACATTACGCAAGTAGAGGCCCCCTCATCAATAATACACTGAGCAACATTGGCGTTTCGGATTTTTACTGGGATTTGGAAAGCAACCGAAGGAGGAAGAGGGGGATGTTCAGACTGACAGGCATCGAAAACAATCAATTGGTCATCAGCAGGATCTACAATGCCCACAGCAAATAGTAGAGCCTTCTTTTGAGAAGAACATGACTAGAAGAGCTCCAGTGTTGAAATGGCAGCAGGAGATTGGGCCAGATCGTCTACTATGCTATATGAAAGTGTAGCCAAACCAGAGGCAGAATTTCGGTGTAATGGTCCCTTAGGAGGCTTGGGATGAACCTCGGCTTTGGGTGGAGGGAGTTGTAAGGGTCCATTGGGTGTCGATAGAGGCTCTGTAGGACTTGACGATGGAGACTCGGATACAGATGGAACGGGAGGTGTGGAATACTGACGGGACCAAGTTTGAAGGTTGAGGTCGACGGTGAGAGGAGTGTCAGAGGCCATCATGAGAATCTGGTAATCAGTGGAAATAGAAGGGGAAGGTTGAGTGGTTATCGGGGCATGAGGAGGTTGAGTGGCCATGAATCCTTGTTGAGGGAAAGGATCGGTAAATACAGCGGGTTGGGAAGTAGTTGGAGTAGGAGGGATAGTAGGGGAGGAGTGTTGCCCCCTCACAGTGGCCTGAGATTCCCACATCTGCCGCATTTGTGGTAATAAAGGACAATCGTGAGTGTAGTGACCATAAACACCGTAACAAGAATAGGGCTTATTGGTGCGAAGTGGCCTGTCCGGCTTAGGCTGAGGGCCTGTGACTGATTGGAAGTGGTAGAGTCAATACTGGAAGGAGTGGATCCATAATTACCAGAAGCGGATAGATTGCCTCTTCTCCTTCTTTGAGAAGGAGTAAAATTAGGTGCCCCCTGTTGTGCAAATACTTGCCATGGAGGGGGTAGTAAGTGCGGTTGTGGGGGTGGAGAAGGCAAGGGAGTGGGTGGTCCAAACGCTGGAGGAGCTGGGACACCAGGCTGCTGATATGGATAAGGAGTAGGGTGGGCAGTAGTAAGGTAAGCAGGAGGGTGGGAAAAAGGAGGAGGCATGCCGTAGCCTGAATACATGCTACCTGGAGGGGAAAAAACGCCGGAGGGGCTGGCCCCTAGAGGAAAACCATGCCCTGGAAGAGGTTGGGCAGAGGTATGTGACAGGGCTCCAATGATACCATCGGCAGAGTGAGATGCCCCCGAGGCATTAGGGCCATCGAGTTTGGGAAGGTCAGGGAGGACGGTATAAACATAACTAGATCGGGCGTAGATAAGGTCATACTTCAAGGCTATTTGGAGGGCGGCTTCTTCGGTTTGGGGAAAATGGGATGCGACATCTTTGCCAATGGGAGGTAAGAGAGAGCGAAGGAACCAGTCCATGTAAACCCGATCTTAGAAGGGGGGAGCGCGGCACAAGCTCCATCTTCGCCGCCATTCCTGGACATGAGCAGAAAGGCAGGTCGAAGAAGATTGATGGAAAGAGGTTAAAAGCTCGGTACCAGTGTTGTATCAGAGGGGGAGCTGGAAATAAGATAAAAAGGCTTGGGCAATGGTCGCAAAAGTGGTATGGGAGGAGGTGGCCTGTTCAACATACCATTTAGAAGCTTCACCTGTAAGCGTACGTTGGAACAATCTAAGACGAATGGAGTCATCGGTAATGGAATTAGAGGAACACCACATATGGAAAGATCGAATATGGTTGGAGGGATCTTCACTAGCAAGGCCTTCAAACTTGGGAATGTCAGAAGGGAGCTTGGTTGGCATAGCAGGCCAACTAACATCGTGGTGGATAGGATCATTGATTAGCTGATTGAAGTCGGGGAGACTAAGGCCGGCCATATAAGGAAGCAATGGGGTAGTCGAGGTAGGTCCCGAGGTGGTTCCACTGGAAACAAACCCAGCAGTAGTACTGGGGTTGCTGCTGGTAGTAGGCCCTGAAGTAGACATGGTAAAAGTGACAAGGGGAGAACCAGGAGTAGGGGGAGAACCCGAACATTCAGAGGAAGAGTCAGAATGTGGACTCGGGGGAGGAATTACTCGATGACAATGGGAAGGAGGAAGTCGACCAAGTGGAAACTGAGGGTGAAGGCCAAGAAGTCTCCAAGAAAGGCGCCTTGGGGGCACAATTATGACGGGAAGAAGGAAAACCGACAAGGGCAGGAAGGGACAAAATCAAGTGAGGTCAAGGGCAGAAAGGTGCAGTGACAATTGATTTTAAAGTCTTTGCTAGGCGGTGTTAACCAGGCACTTCTTCACTTAGGGTCAGTGTGTGGCGTGCATTAATTTTAATTATTTAAACCCAGACGTTTTGAGAGTAAAAGAAAAAGTGTGCTGCATAACAGAAAAGAAATCTGCAGTAAATAAGACTGAAAGAACAGAAAATGAACAACTAAAAATGTAGCAATCTAACCCAAGAAGGCGGGTCTCTCAAAACTAGTCTATAAGAGGAAAAAACTAATCAAAGCACGCGAAAAAGAGGCCAATAGATCAAATGTCGGGAGGGACTGGGATCTAAAGGAGAAATTAGCTGAAAAGTGGTGCAGAGAACAGCAAAGAGGCAGAGGCAAGGTTGCTGCTAAAAAGGAGGAGATTAGCTAAAACTAGAAGAGACAAGGTCGCGGCCTTAGAATGGAACCCAAACAAAACAATATGAGGTGATTTGAGAGGGAGCAGAGCTGATCTAAAAGGATCTAAAACGGAGGTATCAGATCTGAGAAAAATAAGGCTGAAACTCTAAAAATTTAGACATTTGAAACAGCAAAGACTCTCCCACAAAAAGTGGAGGGTACTAGAGCCCTAAGGGGCAAGATTCCCTCTTAGTTGAGTAAAGCAGATCAGAAATAGGTCTAAACGGGTAGAGACAGAGGCTGAAAAACCCTGACAGAAGCTTTAGACAAACCCAAAAAAAGTGCAGGTCGCAGGTTCTGACCTGTTTTTATTCCAGGTCGCAGTTTTGGGGAAGAAAAGTGCATCCTCAAGCTCAGGTTGCACTTTTTGGGCCGATAAGTACGACCTGCAGATCCGATTGTCTCGGCGGCATATTTCAGAAAAAAAATTCGTCTCAGCTGCGACTGATGTCTGTCACCTGCGCAATAAGGCCAGAAACACACGGAAGTTAAAAATTTGACTGTTTGAGGGTTTTTTGGGGTGAAAAACACCATAAAAATAGGAAAAACAGAAAATGGAAGAGAAACCCTAGGGTCTGAAACAGCTGGATATGCAGGAAGATATAAAATGAAAGCGGTCGCAAAAGAAAACCTATGTGGAGTCTCCAATTGTTAGTATGAATCTTTCATCATAAAAGATCACTTTAGCTACGCATAACAAATAGCCCTAACATCGATAAAGGCTGCAAAATATCTTTAAGTTTGCTACACAAATTCAGATCTAAGCGTAACAGATATTAAGCAGATAAAATATAACATGGCTCCATGCATTCAATGGACAAGACAAGAAATAATGTTTATAAAAGAATTTTATATTATATTAAAGAATGGGGCACCTGAGAGGAAAACAAGAAAGGTGTTTCCCGGTTCTCTTCAGTGGGATGGGTTCTTGAAAGTCCTCAGTGTTTCAGATCTAACATTCCTCTCTCTTAATGGTGTAGAAAAACAAACATAGAACTCAATGGGAGTTCACAAAGCAAAATGGAAAATGGTGACCAAGAGTAGATCCATAGTGATCTAATTCAATGAAGGTGACTAATGAATGGGGAAAACCCCCTATTTATAACAAAATATTGGGGCGGTCTAGAACTCAGTGCATGAATAAAATATTATTAATCGAATTCTAGAAGCACCTTTTAGGAATATTTTATTATATTTGTTGGAGGGAAAAGTATTCTTGACTTGGGTCAATTCCTTTATTTATAAATAATAAATAAATAAATGATTTATTTATCATTTTAGGGGAATGATGGGAATATAATTAAATAAATAATGGTTTATTTAATTATTTATGGATGATTTAATCAAATTTAACTAAGAATATTATTTAAATAATGATTTAAATAACTTGTTCTTAGGAAATAATTAAATAAATAAGGAATTATTTAATTAATTTCTTTGTTTTGGGTTAAATATGACCAAATAAGTTATTTTATATGGTGAAAGAAATTTTACTTAGGGTAAAATTGGTCTTACATGGTGTACTTGGGTTCATCTAATAATAATAGGTTAGATGACCAAAAAAATGGTGTAACAATATATATATTAAATACATGTCTCATTTAATAAAAAAATGTATTTAATATGTGAATCATTCAACGATGTCAAAGGAGAGAACAAAGGGAACAACAAGAACATATGGAGGACCAATATAACGTGATTCACTTGTGGGAGGCATGAGAGAGGGAGAGACTTATGTACCCTCACCTTATCACAAAAGCCACCCAGTTGCTCTTAATGGAGGTAGGCCTCCTCAAGTTCTATGAGGAGGCTAAATCCCCGAAGGGCCATAGTGGGTTATTGGGATATCTCATCTTCAGGTGGGATGCCCACCAATAGGCTTTTCGGGTCAGTCCCGGGCAGTGGTATGCACCCACTTAGGAGGACATATATTTTATTACTGGGCTATCTAGTAGAGGGAAGTATTTTCCCTAGTTCCTAGATGTCCCCATCGTCTATGCAGCAAGGAGTCAGTTGGTGTACTCCCAGAGATACATTAGGGACGATATAGTTTCTCCTGCATATTTTTAGGTTTCCGGTCGTCAGTTACATATTTCTTCATTTGGTGTAGAGGAAGTGAGGTGCCTCTCACTACTGTTGACAACCATTTCACACTAGAAGATAAATCCACTTTAATGATCTCTTGTCTCTTTCTGACATAACCTAACGTCCCTCGTACTAGGTTTTGATCACGGTGGCTATCTCAACTATATTGATTGAACTTGACTTCCACTACAAAGTCTTGTGTCATGTTTCCATCATCAACATTTTCTGTGTGAAAATGGTGTATGTATTCCCACATAGATGGGAACAAATTAACTTATAGAAAAGTTAAAAAATAATAGTGTCATGAGTCTTATAATAACCCAACTGTTAAAATGTGAAATATAGATGTAATTACATTTCAAAAGTGAATTATTAAGTTTAAAATGTACATAAATATGTTATTACCAAGTGGGTGCACCCAATTCCTACGTTTAGCGCATCCTCTTCAGCACGCGGGTAATGAGCAATTGCACCATATTTCTATTTAACTTGGTCAACAACCCAACTGTTGGGGCATATAATTGGCATATTTTCTTTTAAATGATTGGGATAAGGAACACTTATACCATTCAATTGTCTAAATTCTTTCCTTTCACTATCCCATTTCATCCTCTTTTGTTCATACAATGCGACCCACAATTGTGTCACTTCAGAATTGTAAAGAACAAATTTATTGATTGCTTCAATTTGTGCATTCTCTGATGAAATCAAACTGACATATAGTACATATGAGATCAAAATATAAATTATATCGAATTTCAACATGAATATTTACTTTGTGTAAATTTGAAAAATTATAAGTCGCTTACTGTTTATAAAGCGCCTTTTTCCATTTGTTTGGAGTAGCTCCCCTTCCCTTTTGTCTTCATCCCTTTCATCATCCCAAATCAGCGCACTTGTTTTGCTGTCAATTTTTTTGATGTACTCACTGGAAGAATAGATAGACTCATAACATATGTACCCCTCTGCCATAGATCCCTCGGGTTTTTCCCTTTGTCGAACAAAACTTGAATTTATTCATGTACCTCTCTAAGAATAACATCCAACGACAAGAAACCAACCCAACTAATTCAACCTCATCTAATAGGTGGATTAGAAGATGAACCTATAAGTCCATGAAACTCGTCGGTAGTTCCTTCTCAAACATATAAACAATCTCAATTATCTCTTTAGCCACATGAATCTCCTTTGATGTGATCCAAATTACAAATGTAGATGATTTAGATATGGCACGTCCTAGGTCTTGGGGGAATTCATGTTTCACACACCCATGCATGAACAAAGGATAATGACACTGCAAAGTTATAAAAACATGAAATAATATACAAAATTAGTTATTTTTTATGATCCCTACATGGGATAAAATTTATTAATACAAAAAAAAAAAATCATGCTTTTGAAATTATATGTACCCTTAGAAGATTCAAATGGTCATGCGATTTCAACCCCAACAAATGGTCATCCATGGTGAAGCAGTGTTGTAGTCAAGACTCATATGAAGATGGCACCCTCACATCCATTATAAATTCCTTTGCCAAAGAAAGATCATATTTTTTTTTAATCCATGGGACATCACCTTATTTTAAATACCAATTAGAGGGACCAACACCTGCCTCTGATCCTGTACTTTCTAATTGTCTTAGCCATTGTTTCTCTTTAGTTTCTGAAGTAATACGATATTTCCTAACAAACAATGTGTCACTTTGTTTCGATGATATGTGCCTCCATAAAGAAGATGAAACATTTTTAAATATATGCATGGGATCTAATAAGTGGGTAATATTAATATGCTCCCAATATGGGAGGTTATAAAATATAGATTTCCTTTTCATCATAATGGGAAATTTCTCAACATAGGTTTCGAAGAATTTTGGATCATCGAACATAGGCTCCCCATTTGAATCGAACATTTCTATGAACTCCTTCTCCTTCTATCTCTCATATGCTCTAAGACATTCAATTAGTGTCGTTATTGGAGGCCTTTGGGTTCTCTCTCGTTTACCATTGAAAGCGGGTGTTGCACTTATATAAGGGTGTTCTTCTGGGAGGAATATCCTAGAGGAGTCATACGATAGCTTTCATAGGTCGTTGGACCATTTAGATTTCAGAGAAGGTCCACAAATTTTACATCCAAAATACCCTTTTGTTACAAGACCTATGAAATTATTGTATACAATATATATGCATGGCACGTTAAATAATATCATGAGTATCAGAACAATTACAAAAAATTAAATAACTAATATGCGAAAGAATATTGTTACGTATATAAACAAATAAATAAAAATGTAATTTACCAGAGAAAACTCCTAAGCATGGATAATCATGTGTCGTGTAAGCACATATGCCATACAATGTCAAACTCCTCTCTGCTACAATGGGTCTTGATACATTGTATACATTTATCCCATCCCATAATTCCTTCAATTCATCTACCAGTGGTTGTAAGTAGACATCCATATTCTTCACTTGTCTTCTACTAGGGACTATGAGAGCCAACATAAGATGTTCATTATTCATGGACAACCATGGGGGGATATTTTTATTGATCACTACTACAGGCCAAACATAATAGTTGGTGTTCTGGAGGGAATATGGGTTGACGCCATCCATGGTTATGTTGAGGCATAGAATTCGTACTTCATCCTTGAATTTTTCAGTCCATGAATCCTATATATGCTTCATGGCTATTGAATCTATTGGGATTCACATAACTCCCAACTCACTTTTGTGTGAAGCATGCCATCCCTGCAACATAGCTAATTCTTTGCGACGAAAGAGCCTTTGAATCCTTGGGATTATTGGCATGCGCCTCAATATCTTAAAAGGAGGACCACATGATTTACCCTTATTTTTTTATTTATCATACCTGTCATGCCCGCATTTCAGACATATCTCTTTGTCCGCATATTATCCTCTATTTAGAATACAATAATTTGGACATGCATGATATGATATGTACTCAACACCCAACATTTTCAACAATTTATTTTCCTCTTCGCAGCTACCAGGAAAGACATTATCACTTAAAAGAACCTTATCTTTGAATAACCTATAGTTGGTCATGGAAAATATTAAATGTACATTAATGAAAATATAATTATTAACATTCATAAAATTGAACATTTGTAATGTTCATTGTGTCATTATATTTCTCAAAATATAAGGGAGGACTTGATGGTTAATTAACTCAAAATTTCTGAGAAATATGCATTCGACAAGCCAAAATTTGGTTTCAAGCTATACAGTAACATCGTTGTCCCCACTCCTGGATGTGGGTGATAGAACTAACATGCTTGAAAATCACATCTCACACACCTCGGAGGATGGAGATCCTCTGTGTAAAGCCTCACCTGTTGCGGATCCTCAAACTGTTAGCCATTCTCACGAGACTCATAGAATCATGAATGATAACGAGATGATGGGAACTACTTCACCATGTCTAGGGCATCCCTTCAAATCTATCACCATAAATGATCACCATGATTAACCCGTATTTCATCCATCCCCCTTCCCTCGAGCCTGCTCAGGTGATCAATCATGGCATGCAACTGGGTGCGAGGCCTACTCATTACTATCCTCCTTACACACATCCTATCCCCTTTCAAAAGATGAGCTCTCAACCCCTTTCAAGCTATAGTATTTTATCTCTACCTTTCACCTCTTTACCTATGCTTTGGCATCTCCATGACTTCAGAAGGTTGCGAAGCCCTTTTCTCAGCATTGCGCTGCGCAGTCCCTTCTAGGCTACTGCATCCCTACCTATGCACCCCCCCTGCTACTCCGACCCCTTGAGCCCCAATGCTCCTTTCCATTTTGCGTATCCCTCCCTGAACATCTCCCCCCTGCCTCTTCACACAATGGCCCCCATACTTTTCCAGAGAACTATTTGAGGTGGACAAAGAGGGGCTCTCCCTGGTCATTAACACCGTGGCAAGGAAAATTGACTAGAGTCAATGGAAGGCTCCTCCTTTGGCACTTTTGTGTGACAGAGCCCCGATCCCGAGTAGGATGAAGCAACCCCTGGGCAAGCTGCGTAAAGAGGAAGGCAAGGCTCGCGGAAGTCCACCATCTCTCTCTAAACGCACCCCCAATACCGCAAACCTGGCCCGCTGTCGGTTCAGGAGAAGGAAGATGATGGTTCAAACGTCTAGGTGATGGATTCCAATGGAAATTGGATGCGTGTCCCCGACGGTGTAGATCTAAACTCCCCCATCCTCTATGCACCGGTCCACAAACCTAGGCATACAATGGCAGATTCGAAGGAAGCCGCTGTGCAGACACCTGCTTGCCCCATTGAGGAGGAGGTCCCCAACAATGATGATGAAGACAAAAAGTGAGGCCTGCACAACTGCACAGCACTTCCATGTTTTTTGTCAATCTTTCCATCAGTTTTTTTTTGCTATCGCATATTTTGTTCTACTAAGATACACTAGTGCTACTGCGCATAATTTAATTTTATGTTTTAAGTTTTTTTCGGGCTAGTTTCCTCCTCTGAGGAAGCCTTAAAACTGCGTAACTAAGGCTGGGATTGGCTAACCGCAGCTTGCCAACCCAGCCTATAGCATATGTAACTTTTCTGTTTTCGAATTAATATAATAACCTAACTTACGAAAAAAAAACCATCGTTGTCCCCAACTGGGTATACTTTGATTGATCGCCAGGACCAAAGAGGGGCGGTGGAAGAAAAATTGGCTTTCAAAAAAGGTATCAGCGATATGAGTATCATCCCTTAGCTGATCATCGTTCTGGAATGCATCTAACAACATTTTCTACATGGCAGTCGTATCCCTTAAGTAATCATCCATACCAACCTATATTTTATTGCCTCCATTTCCACCTTGTGAGGAACTACTATTGGGGTAGTCATTCCTAATTGGTGAATCTGGACGTAGAGGGAATTGAATAGGTTTTTGATTCAACCATTCTTGGTATCATTCCTCTCCAAGTTTTTCTCTTAATTCAGCCTTTTCTCAATTTGACATTATCATGGGGTGCAATGGAAGATGGTAGGTAGGTCGCTCATCATCACTAGAATTTTAATAATTTCAGAAAATATATTTGAACATGATTAGTAAAAAATTGATGACATCAATTTGTAAGCACGTCAACATTGCATGATTAATTAGTTTGACGTTGAAATAATTATGTTAATATACCAAAAAATTATTATTACCATCATTTTCCTGGGATTGTAGCTAGAAGATGCAATGTCATAATTGGCAGGGTGAAGCGGTTGTCCATTTTCATCTATCAAATGCGCCTTGCGGTATGCTGCTCCTGATAAGAGATTTCGACATTTTGGAGTTGTTTGAATATTTATGCATCTGAACTCGATTTTGAATCTGCATGAACCTACAAATTTGTATCCATTAATTTTATTCAGTTGATTAACATGGATAAAATAAATAAATTCAATTAGATAATGAAAATATAAATAAAATATGAAGTATTACATCTGGAGATGGAAAGGGAGAAATTTGTGATGGACTTTGAGAAATATTATTGAACGACCTGGATTTTGAAGAATTGTCCATTTCATATAATTATGATATTTTCTCCCCACGTTTAAGAAAAAGCACAAATAATTTTTGGTGTACATATCTAAAAGTAATTTCGGTGCCTTAAAAATGTACTTATTGTTATTAGTGCTAATGTACAGTTAACTGCACTAGTGCGTTTTAGTTACTATACACTAGTGATGTGTTATTAACTAATGCACTGGTGCCATTAGTTAATGAAAAAATACTAGAAGAGTGTAAAATCTTGACGGAAAAATTGCAGAAGGATGAATCACGTGAATGAAAAAATAATATTGATCCAATATGAGTTTCTTTTTTAATTCTTCATTAATAATATACTTAAAAATATTAGATAACATGTTTCAAACAATCTATTAATTCACATATGTTTAATGTTATATAGGTACCAAAAACGAAGAAAAGTAATGTTGTTCTAAGAAAATAAAAAAAATAGAACATGCAAATGAAAATGAATTGCTCCTTAGCTCATTTGGAGTGGTGCTGGAGGTTAACGAAAGGGGGAAAAATTTTACAAAACTTTGAGGGATCTAGTGGAATGAATGTATAGACATTCTTTCCACTTACAATACAAAAACTAATCCAATGATTCCAAGAACCAAATTTTATTTAAACTAGAGGATGAGTTTCCAGAGAATTGGTCAATAAGACATGTTATACTTTTAATAGAAAAAACTTACAACAACAAAAAAAGGAGTGAAAAAGGAATATTCTTTTAAACCTTTTTCTAGAATTATATGTATATATTACTAGAAAGCAATCATTTATAAATATCACTTTTTTTATATTTACTTTTCATATATCAATATAAAAAATAAATATTTTATTGTTATGTTACATTTTCTGGAAGATTATGAAAATCTCACAGGATAAACGAGCTGATATCATAAATATGCCAGTAGGAATGTCCAAAAAGGTGTACAAGGAGATGGTCAAAGAAATCGACATAATTGCATCGCACAATGAGCCATCGCAACAACAACATGCTTCAAATGTAATATGTAATCATTGAATTTTTCTATTACGTACAATAAATTAATAATTTAACATTAAATATTAATTTTCAAGTATTTTCTTGCAGAAAAGTAAAGAAAATGGAACCCATTCAACACAAAAAATAGGACGACAAGGAAGAAAAGGGTTGATATCTATGTTCGTGAGTAATTGTTACTTCCTTATAACAACTTAACTAGATTTCATTTTTGTGTATTTTAAGTTGTTATACAACAATAATCATTGAATTTCTTCAAACATGTGCTAATATACAAAGAAGAACCATCAGACGAATTGATTGACATGGGTTAAGTATGGGTTGTCAGTATATGTTGGCATACTAAAAATTAATTGTAGAATTTGTAAGCATCTATCTAGCTCCGTTTATAATTAATAGAAGAAAAAAATATTTTATATTAAATATATGATTTGTATGGGGTATAAAACTTGCAGGAAACAAAGTATGGAACTGCACCAACCAATGAACTGCTGAAATATGGCATGAAATTCTGTTTTGAAAGAATGTGTATAGTTCATGAGTCAACTCTTGCTATGGTATATTTATTTTCGATTTACATTGATGTATATTATTTAATATTGCAATTTTCATTATTCTCACCAATGTATATACACTCATTACAATTTATTTTTATGTTTGTAGATGGAACCTGAAGAAGAAGAAAACAATCAACAAAGTGAACAAAACATTCCTCAAAATAACCCAAGTCATGGAAGTAGCTCGAGTAGTGACAACAATTCCAACGAAGAATGATGATCGATATGTTTGGATATCAAAGCAAGGCATTTTATTTTTTGAAATATTTGTTTGTGAAATCAGGCATTTTGTTTGATGTAATGGACATAGTGACCCAATTGAAAGAGAGGGATACCAATAACTGTCCCATTTTGTATTGAAAAGAGTGTCTTATTCATATATATATATAATAAAATACATTTTAATTTATTCTATTGTGTTCTTCGTTGTCATTTTGAAATGTTACACCACTGATTAAATATATGGATGATTAAATATTATAATGAAGAGATGCGAAATATGACGATATGATATATCAAATTAATCCAAACAACACATTCAAATGCACTAATAAAAATTTAATTGATATGAATACTTTTATAAGATATGTGTCGACTTTTCATGATGAATAATGAATTTTAAAAAATCACAATAATTGCATTGTCATAGTTCGATGTTTCTAAAAAATACAAAATGAGCATTGGTGCATGTTATTCACTGCGCATCGATGCGTTTGTATGATATTGTGCATCAGTTCATTTCTACAACCTATGGGCACTTTACAAATACCAATATGAATTATAATGCCTGGTGCGCTTTATCGATAACTACCACCCAGGCAGTCTGATAGGCATTGCCTGCATAAGTGCGGTTTTCCTTTAACGCGTTAGTGCATTTTTATAACTTAATGGCCTAGTAATTTTTATCACCTACAGGGCCTAGTGTGGCTTTACACCTTAACGACCCGGTGCATGCACCTTCCATCGCCCTAGTCTGATTGGATGAATGACACACACTGGGTCATTGCTAAATTCCCTGGGGCGTTCAAATTTTTTTTTCCATCCTGGTGCTTGGTAGGTTTACAGTAACGGTGCATTCACGGTGCAACGCACTGGTGCATTGACACCTGATGCATGCACCGATGAGGAAAACATCCATAACAACCTCCAGCCACCCAGTTTTTTTTGGTTGTGTTGAAATTCCATTAGAAGCTCTGCCAAAACCTCTGTTACCGAAAACAAATGTTGTAGCAAATGTTTTTTTGACAATTTTGGCCAATTTTATAACACTAAAAACCTCCTTTATAACCTCCGCTAGAGGGTCTTTTCCTTGTAGTGATAGTTAATGTTAAGTAATTATATGAAGTGAAAGTGAGTATATTATGTAGAATTTATGTTGTTTGGGAGATGATTATGTGTAGAAGTATGATATCTAAAGCTAGGTGTGTAGAACGGAAGTATGTAGAGGATTGATGTGGGGAATAAATATGTGTAGAGGGGAATGTGTAGAGTGCCAGTGTGCAGGGAGAATATGTGTGTAGTTTATCCACATATAGACAAATCGATTAGGTTTTGGATATAGCGAGAAGAGTGTGGAGAAATGTTAAGAAGAAATTCTTAAATCCAATTTTCCTCCACTTAGGCCTTGACATTTTTTTAGTTCAAAATTTGGCTCTAACTAAGGATTTGCACCCCTTGTGGGTTACCAAAAACCCAAAATATTACTAGTTGCCTACCCAGTTGGGATATAGAGTGAAAAATTAAGGATAATGCATTTGAAAGATAAAACAAGTTAGAAATATACATTATATACATTTATATGGTACAAGGAAGCGTGAAAGTTTGTTAGGTGAAGAAATTTTTGAGGTGTTTCCCATGCAATGCAACAAAGTAGTTGATTATCCATCCCTTTGAGGATATATTAATTACAACCATTTATCTTGTCTATAATATATGGTCCAATCCATAAATCATAAAAATTTCTATTCATGGAAGATATTTTTTATCTTTATTCCATAACAAAATGAGTTAGTCCTTGAAAAATCCCTTATTAATAGCTCTTTTACTAAAATTTATGAGAATGGCCTCTTACCTCCTCTTTATACATATGAAATATTCTTTTCTCTACTTCTCCTATTGCATTAGTTGATCTAGTCTAGTTTGGGTAGGGGGAACACCTTCTTCATCATCTAATTGGGTTTCCAATGTCAGAGAATTAATTTCCATATATAAAGGAGACCTTGCATCCTTTCCATACACTAGATAAAATGGAGATTGTCTTGTACTCTTTTGTGATGTAGTTTTGGTAGCGCATAAGGCATTCAAAATATTCTTGTGCTAATTCCTTTGAATTTCAATCATTATATTTTTTTTATAATACTTACAAGAGTCTTGTTTGTCAATTCTGCCATTACCATTTTGGGAACAATAGTTGGAAGATTGAACTATAAGTATTCCATACCTTCAAAAAAAATGTATAAACTTATACCTCATAAAAATAAAACCATTATTTAGGATGAATGTTTATCCCCCTCCATATCATGCAAGCATATTTTCTTCTAGAAAGCGGATAAAATTTTCTATTTTATCTTGCTTCAATGTTGCTACTTTAGTCTATTTCATAAAATAATCAGTTACAATCAAAATAAAAACATGGCCGACACTTTATCTAGTGTTGATTGGTCCAATACCATCCAACCCCCATTGTTATCCCCCTAATTTTCTCTTTTTTTTGCCATTTTCCCTTTCCTAAATCATAACCATTTACCACTGTTTTACCTTTTTTATGCACCCTCATCTTGCACCAGTCCAAGCGTGGTGACATATTTCGTATAAACTTTATTTTTCATATTTTTAATTCAACTTAGCATTAATTAATTATTTATTACATGATTTCTTACTTTTAATCACTCTTTGTAACTTATCTATATCTCCAATGTTTATTTGGTAGTTAGAGGACTTACCGTGACCACTGATCCTAGTGCAGGATCGGATCTTGCACCATTGCCAGCATAGCAAATCCTTGCAGCAGATCCGAACCTCCTTGATCACCGCCTCATTTTGAGCAGGTTCAGCCACGACAGCAAGATCGATCGAAAGGCAGCTAAGACCGAATCTGTGAAGGACGAAAGCTGGAGATTGGCTATGGCTAGTTTTGCTAACTATCTAATTTTGAAGGCCGAAAAGATAAATTCTGCATTTGGTTATGTAGTCAGTTGAATGATCTATTTTTGCCTTTGGCAAAAGATATATATAATGTAGAATGTAAATAGGACTAGGAGGAAAAAAAGTTTTGATATTAGAAGAGAACAGAGACATAACCAAAGAGGTGGTAACAGGTTACTGTATTTTGTTATCACCCAAATCTGGGTTGGACGATGTAATAATGTATGTACTTGCCTCAGTGAATTAATAAAAGGGAGCTCCGCCTCATGTTTCACAAATTTTGTTTCTGTATTTGAGTTGATTAATTGATTAAGGTACTGAGCAACATTTTTATTTAAAAGGGAAATGCGCTAGTTGGCTATGGCCCAGCCAACCCAGAACGTTTATCCCATTTCCCATTTTCTTATAATTTGTGTTTACATTGTCAAGTGTGATTTAATTTTAAGCACATGCATTCCTGTCTGAGTGAAAATGGATCCGTTGTGTGAATTAGATAAATTTCCTTTTCCTGCAATTTCCTTCCCTACACTTGATTTCAGATTGGTTTTCCTCTGCCTGGTCCAAGTAGGAGAAATAACGCTGCACCAATACACATTGGTGTGATATCTCCTTTTCTGCAATTTTGTTTGATTGGTTTTCCCCACCTGGTCCAAGAAAGAGAAATGAACCTGCGCCAGTGCACGTTGGTGTGATGCAGCAAGCCTTAGTCTACTTCCCACAATCTTCTTTCTTTCATTAAATTCTTATGACAGGATAAATGTATATTGATTGTTTCTTTATTCCTACACTCTGTTAAGATTAGAAACATTCACTTTTTATGTGTGCAATTTTATTTAACAATATAATAGCACTTGCAATAATTAAGCACTAATTTTAAGAATTAAATGCTAAGTGCAGGAAGCTCTAATCCAGTGCAAGAACTAGTTTCTTGCCACAGGATCTGAGTGCTTTGAACCTGGAAAAGTTCAAGCCCTTGCATGAATTAAAAATCCTTTAGTAAAGACACCATTTATACCTTCTGCATAAATCTCTATTCTTGCACTAGTGCAAGTAGACTGCGAAAGTGCAGGACAGATTAGGGCAAGAAGGAAATCTCTAAAGGAGCAGGTTTAAGGGCCCATATGATGAGACTGCTAAGTGTCTCTGCTAAATAAAAACACACAATCAGTAGTTAAAC
Organism: Pinus albicaulis; assembly: GCA_034641835.2. Classification (NCBI taxonomy): domain Eukaryota; kingdom Viridiplantae; phylum Streptophyta; class Pinopsida; order Pinales; family Pinaceae; genus Pinus; species Pinus albicaulis. Next base: position 562,162,041 of record CM076576.1, on the reverse strand, counting down.
AATAATTAGCTAGAGTGATTGCCTTTTATCTTTAATTCCCTCTTGCAAATGCATTCTTTCTTGTTCCAGTCTTAGATTATTTTGATGGTTCAAGTTGCCTTTTTCTCTTTTTAATTTGATTTTGCAATATTTCCTTTAAAGAAAGTAGGGATTTATATTAGGAAGATTCATGCCATCTCTAGCATTGCCTGTGCTTCGTCTCTAATTTTATGGATCTCCTGGGTTGAAAAATTAAGTGTTGAGGAGTTTGCTTAAGTGTAATTCCTGCACCCAACATTTTGGCGCCGTTGCCGGGGAGGCGATTTGATTTGGTAAGAATTTTCTGATTATACAATAGAGGTAATTTTTCCTTTATTTTTGGAGTATTGTTTGGAAAATATTCTTTGAAGGAATTTTTTTGGTGTTAATTGATTTCTGACATCATTTTTTACTAGAATTCGTTTGTTATTTTCTATTTTTATTTTTTTTTGAAATGAATGCCTAGAAAAGATAAGGGTTCGAAGCCCACTAAGGGCCAAAATAATTCTGAAAAAAATTCTCATATTGGGTCTCCTTCTGTAAGCAGGAAGCCCAATCCAATTCAAACCCATCACGTAGGAACAATCCACTTGGATTTTGGTGACAACAGCTCAGGTGTGGTTCAGCCTGTTGAGAGCAGTACAAGTAAAAAGGAAACAATGGTGGACCATGAAGATCATTTGGAAGGGACTTGTGAAAACCAGGTAAGTGAAGAAAAATCCACTTTTGTGTTTCCACTTGCGGATCCTGATACTGTGGCGCAAATGAAGAATATTCCACCATCAGCTCTCCCTCATTTCCATGGTAAATTTCATGAAGATCCTGAATCTTTTCTATTCGAGTTTGATATTCTGTGTAGAAGTTATGATTATTCAATTGACGCTCAGAAGTTAAGATTATTTCCTGTTACTCTCAAGGAATCAGCTCTACGCTGGTTTATGGGGTTAGGATGAAACACTATAACCTCTTGGGATTAGATGAAGAGAGTGTTTTTGTCTAAATATCAAGAATATTGCAAAACTCGGGACATGCAGGATGAGATTTTTACAATCATACAGGATGATGATGAAACTCTTGAAGATTACCTAGAAATATTTTTGTATATTTTACAAAGGTCAAAACTTAAGTTTGATCCCAGTACTATTAAAACCTTGTTCTTAAGAGGACTTACTGATAATGCTAGAAATAATTTAAATCTGTTAGGACAAGGTGATATTTCTCAGCAAAATTTTGAACAAATTTGTGAATTATGCAGGAAATTTTCAAGAAATCAGTATAGATCTGGTAGAGGAACTCGAAATATAAATAGAAAAACTGATCCACTGATGCTATGATTATTGGACTAGAAAATAAAATGGAAAACATGAAAATTGATATAATGAATACTGTTACCAAACAGTTATACTCTTTAAAATTTCAGCAAAAACTCATGAAGGAACAAGATTCATTATTTATTTTCTATCCTAAATGTAGAGACAAGCATCCTCCTAAAGAGTGTCCTCTTAATTTGAAAGAAACTAATAAGTGTGCTATTTGTGTAGAAGACCATGTCACAGAAAAATGTCCCTCTATACCAGGACTTAAAGCTATATTTACGGGGGGACAACCTGAAGCTGAATACTTGTATGCTATGGGAGCAAGAAGGAATTGGCCTCAGGTAGGTGTAGGTATGGCTCCTAAATTTTCTCCACACTATTTCGGTTATAATTCACATGCATATTCTTATCCTAACACTAATCAGCAGTGGCAGTATGGGAATCAATATTAGCATGGGCAACCTTCTCAACCATGGCAACAAGGTTGGAGAGGGCCAACTCATTCTCCATACTCCTACCAACCACCTATGTAGTCATATCCATCTACGCATAAACGTTATTCAATGCCTCAACTTCCAAGTCAGTCTACTCCATCGTTGCCTTTACCTCCACCCTTTCGACCTCCTTAGTTGCCTGCTCAACCTATGTCCAATCCTAACAATAATAAAGCAGTGCAAATGATTTATGTAACAAACCCACCTTTACCATTCAAGTACTAGTCTATTCCAGTTGGGGTTCATGATATTCAATTAAGATCGGGAAGGACTGTAACATCAGAAAATCAGAAGCAACCTATAGTGATTGTTGAAGAGAAAGGAGAAGAGGAAACTCTTAACCATTCTCCGAAAGCTATCTCTAAGCAGCCCTTACCCTATGAATCCTTGCCATATTCTTCCAACTATCCTCCCTTCCCAGAGAGGCTAGTAATGGAAAGAAGTGAGCCTATTTCTAAGACTAGTTTGGCATCTAAGCTTTAGAATCTTTTCATTAAGATACCTTTGCTTCAAGCCATTAAAGAGATCCCCATTTGTACCAAGATTATTAAGGAACTCTATCTCAAGAAACCCGGGAGGAAGAGATTGGAACCCCAAACCATTCAACTTGTTGGTAGGGCAGCAGAGTTGATGACAGGATGTGTGTCTATGGAAAAATATATTGATCTCAGAAACCCCGTTGTCTCAGTTCAGATTGGTAATTTCCTTGTCTCTAATTTTCTTATAGACCTAGGGTAGCCATTAATGTCATGACTAAGAAAACCATGGATCAACTTCAGTTATCTCATCTTCGCCCTACTCCCACTGTGCTTGAATTAGCAGATAGATCTAAAATTAAGCCAGAAAGAGTATTGGATGATGTGATCATCTCATTAGATTCTTGGGAATATCCTGCTGATTTCATTGTGCTTCAGCCAAAGAACCCAGTAGGAGGACATCCCTTGATCTTGGGTCAACCATGGCTTGCTACGGCCTATGCATATATTGGATGTCGTTCCAGTGATATGTATATTTCTCATGCAGATTCTAGGAAGAAAGTTACCTTATACCCCCCTGCCAGATCCATTCAGGACCTTCGAGATACTTTATGGTTGGATCAAAGCAGTGATGAGAAGACTTAGCCCATTTCCTTTATCCATCATTATATTGGGTCTTCATAAGAAGATGAGATTCAAGATTTCCTGAATAATATAGACACTATGCCTAATTTTAAGCCACTGAGCCAGATTTTCAGCCTAGATTTTCAAGATAATCATGATTCTCATTCTTCTGTACCGCTGCATTTGACCACTCCCTTGAGTATTCCTAAGCCTGACACTACTCTTGTTGAGATTAGCCCTGGTAAATCCTTGCATATTAGTTCAGATTTGGACTCATCTCAACAGAAGTAGCTTGTGAATTTGTTGCAAAACCATCTTAGTGCTTTTGCTTGGGGCTATGAAGATATGAAGGGTATTCCTCCTAAAACTTGTACACATCATATCTATATTTAGGAAGGAACCCAACCTGTCTGACAACCCCAAAGGCAAATGAATCCAGCTCTAAGAGATATTGTGAATGAAGAAGTACAGAAACTCTTGGATGCCGGTTTATCTATCCTATTTCTTACAGTCAATGGGTCTCTCCATTAGTGCTAGTGCCTAAGAAATATGGAAGATGGAATATTTGTATTGATTATTGAGAATTAAACAAAGCCACTCTCAAAGATTACTTCCCTCTCCCTTTCATTGACTAGGTTCTTGATACCCTTGCAGGAAAGAAATATTTTTCCTTTTTGGTTGGCTTTAGTGGCTATAACCAGATACATATTGCACCCGAAGATCAGGATAAAACTACTTTTACATGTCCATGGGGTACATTTTCTTATAAAGTTCTTCCCTTTGGTTTATGTAATACCCCGACTACCTTTCAAAGGGCAATCCCGACCATTTTTGCTGATTTAGAATTTGTAGAAATTTATATGGATGACTTTTCTGTGTTTGGTGATTCTTTCCAGGAAGCTCTCAAAAATCTGGAGAAAGTACTTCTCCATTGTCAGGAAGCCCATATCTCCTTGAGTGACAAGAAATGGAGATTAATGTACAAAGTGGGAGTGGTACTTGGCCATTTGATTTCTGGTAAAGGTATCTAGGTTGATCCAGCAAAGATTGAAATCATTATGCATCTTCCTGCACCCAAAACTCAAAGGGAAGTAAGAGGTTTTTTAGGACATGCTGGTTACTATAGAAGATTCATTGAAAATTTTACTAAGATATCTGCCCCTCTTTTCCGACTTCTAGCTAAGGATAGTGAATTTTATTGGTCCACAGCTTGCCAACAGTCTTTTGAAACATTGAAGGAAAATTTAGTACAGGCACCAGTTTTGAGAGGTCCTAACTGGTCCCTACCTTTTCACATTTCTTTTGATGCTTAAGATTTGGCTATTGGCATAGCTTTATGACAAGAGGAAAATAAGAAATCCTATGCTATTTATTATATTAGTAAGAATTTGTCTTCCACTGAATTAAATTATACAGTTACAGAGAAATATTTTTTAGCTATAATTTTTGCAATTAATAAATTCAGGCACTATATTACAAGATATGAAGTATTTGTACATACTGATCATTCCGCGATTAAATATTTGATGAAAAAACCATTGAATAGTGGTAGAGTGACTAGGTGGTTGCTATTGTTTTAGGAATTTAATGTTAGTATTGTTGATAGACCAGGAAAATCTAATGTTGTAGCAAATTTTCTTTCTAGATTAGATAATCCTAGTGAAGAAACTCCTGTTAATGATGATTTTCCAGATGAACATCTTTTTGCTATGTAAACAGATTCTCCATGGTTTGCTGACATTGCTAATTACTTGGTTACTGGGAAAACACCACCCCACTTGTTCGCTCGTGAAAAGTGGAATATTATTCAGAAAAGTGTTGCATACTCCTCGATTCATGGAGATCTCTTGTACACTAGTCCAGATCTGATTATCCATAGATGTGTAAGAGAGGAGGAAGTGTTTGACATATTTAAATATGCTCATGATGAACCTTGTGGAGGCCACTTCGTTGATAATTGGACTGCATATAAAGTATTGCGTGCTGGTTACTTTTGGCCTTCCTTGTTTAAGGATGCCAAATAGTATGTCAAGCGATGTGATAGCTGTCAACGAATGGGCTAGCCTAATCAAACCAATGAAATGGCTTTATGCCCCCAAGTTATGATTGAGCCGTTTGAAAAATGGGCTGTTGATTTTATAGGGCCAATAAATCCAACGTCATTAAGTAAAAGCATATTTTGGTTTGTACAAATTTTGTTACAAAATGGGTAGAAGCTAAAGCTATTTCCTTTGCTACAAAAAAAGTTGTTGTTGATTTTCTTTTTACTGAAATCTTTACTAGATTTGGTGTGCCTAGAGAAATTGTTTCTAACAATGGTCCGTAGTTTATTTATAATCTGGTACAGGGTGTGATGGAGCAATACAAGATCTAGCACAGGAAATCCATGCTATATCACCCACAAGCAAATGGCCAGGTGGAATCCACAAAAAAAGTGATCGAGTCCATTCTTAAAAAGACAATGAATATGCATCAGGAAGACTGGGCTGAAAGATTACCAGAAGCTTTGGGCATACATAAACACTTGGAGAAATAGCATGAGACATACACCATATGAGCTGGTATATGGCAAACAGGTTCTATTACCAATTGAATTCTAGATCAAAACTTTCAGAACTGCAGTCCAGTTAGGACTAGATCTCTCTAAGGCATAACAACAACGTCTTCTCCAATTAAATGAGTTAGATGAATTTTTCAGGGATGTTGTTTAGCAGAACATATTAATTCAACAGCAATGCAAAAGGTGGCATGACAAGTCTATTCAGAAAAATAAATTCCAACCAGGTGATCGGGTGCTCCTTTATGATTCTAGATTTAAATTTTTTAAAGGGAAATTCCATACATGTTGTATGGGACCTTATGAAGTGATCCGAGTATTCAAGAATGGAGCAGTAGAATTTAAAACTATTGATGGACAAAATTTAGTATTCTTGGTAAATGGACACAGATTAAAGAAGTATTTTCAGCCACTTGCCAGGAAATATTTTACATAGCAAGTCCAACAGCAATTCAGGATGGTAGTGGTGAATGGTAATACCAACCTTTTGAAAAAATGAATTCTTCTTCTTCTTTAAAAATAAAAATAAACAAATAAATAAATAAAATACAAAAGAATTAAAGAAAAAATATTTTCCTGTAATTATGAAAATCAGTTCGCTGACATGATTGCAGAAGGATCAACCTGAAAACCAGCTTGCTGGAAGGAATATCAAAAATTTCTAATAAAAAGAGAATGCTGCTTGATATTTAGATATGCTAGCGACCACCAAGTAAAATCAGGTTCAGCAGAACCAACCTGTATACAATTGGGGTAATTAGCATGGATATTTTTATTCAAGTAACGCTTAATTCTCGCTGTAGTTATTTTTCTTGCACCAGTGCAGACAGACCTTCCAGAATTTTTTTTTCCTTTCTTCATATTCCACTTCCGTAATATTCCCTCAGTTTTCTTCTTCAATCCTAGAATGATTAACCTTCCCATATTCTTTTGAATTTACCCTGTTTGTTTCATAAAAACCCCACTTTACCCTTGAATTTTTTTACCTATCCCACTTGTGTTTATTCCCTCTTGTGGTACTATTCCTAGAGTCCCTGTAACAGAGTTCCTTCCCATTCTAAAATTTCCCTTTTCCCACTTCTTTTTTCCCTCACGAATTCATTGTAGGATCTCGCACACAAAGAGCAAAAGGATATGCTCTGAAGCATCAAGAAAGGGTGAAGCAAATTTATAGTATAAGTTGAGGAAGCCATGTTGGAAGTCCAACCTATATTATACTTAAATTTCCTATTCTTTTTTTCAAATACTATGCTTGCACTAGTGCAAGCATGTCATCCTATATAATAAGTGCAAGCAGAATGGTACCAGCAGAATAACATCGTTTAAGTGGTGCAAGTAGACCGATGCAAGCATGCACCCTATCAGAAACATAGTAAATTTTTTTCTTTTCATAGCATACGTCATAGGAAAGTGGTCATCATGAAATTTTATAAGAAGTCCTTTCACTTAGTCGATGAGTAATTGTGCTATCATATTAACTAGGAGAAAATGATTTGAAGTATAAGGTTTTTTTAAGTTAAGAATCATGATCAATTTTTAATGAATGCTAAAGTTCTTTTTTTAATTATGAAGGAATGCAGAAGTGTTTAACCATTGCTTGGATATAATTGCCCCTTTCTGCCATAATCCTAGATGTCCTTCACTCGTAATGATTACCTCACATAGCCATTAAAATGCTGCCACAAGTACCAGTCCAGCACGATCTCAAAGGTGTCGCGCATCCACGGTTATTTCAGTGGAATGAATGGGTGATAATATGGAAGGGATGGTGGATGGTTGGATCCCTATCTATAAGAACCAATTTTCTCGGTGTTGCATGTAAATTCTTGACTGCTCATAACCGTTAAGCAGCGATGCCGCCTGTTCGAAGTGAACCTTCATCTCTTAGTAGGGTAGAACAGACTGTTGAGTACCGCAATAGTCTTTCACTATTGCAAGACTCAGGCTTTCTTCAATTCTTGCAAAAGTTTGACGGGCATAATAGTGAAGTGGCCCTATAGTTTGCCAGAAGTTTCAAAAATGGCCGAGTAAAAATTGGGCCTCTAAAATTTGAGGTTACAGAAGAGTTTATAGTAGTAGCGACAGGCTTGGAAAATACTGGTGAGTAGTGTTTTAAAAATTAGAAACTAGAAAGGAAGCGATGGCAGCGTTTCGTCGTCGACAAGAAGATGAAGGTAGATTGGAAGAAAGGAATTCCACGCAGTGCCCTACTGGGACAGTGGCGGGACCTCCTTTTCATCCTATAGAAATTTGTAACCTGTGAGGGAAGGTACTCCCTCATTTTTTTGTATAATTTTAGGATGTTGTAGCATTTCAAAGCCGGTCGGCACGCCCGGTGGAGGATTAATTTCCCCCATTTTTTTCTTAAGAGCTTGGAAAAAATGGCCAAGGGTCTGCGGGACGGACGAGAAAACTAGGCCGACAAGAATTTATATCACCACGGCCTAATAAATATTTTGGTCCAGAAACAATTAGAAGTTAAAGGCATGACTTGGGAGGTGCTGTTAAAATAGCTACATAAAAAGACAGCTACTAGAAAGGAGACAGAGGACCCCGCCAGCACAAGCAAGGGTCCGAGTAAGAATGTAAAAGGGAGTCCTTCTTGCACCAGTGAAAAAAGGAAACGACCTAAAAAATCAACAGAATAAAGGGCCCCATCTCCAAATAAGAAGACAACTAGTGCACCTATTGAAGAGAATCCTTCTACGACACCAGTACAGGCACAGACCCCCGAAGAAGACAACCTGTTAGTCCTTTCAGACACAGCAAAATTTGTAGAGGTCAAAGATGACACTCTATTGGCCGATTTTATTAAAAGGCCCCGAAAAAAGAATGAATAATTTGGTGCAGACAAAGAACCACAGTCCCCACAGGACATTGAATCCCCTTTTGCACCAATGCAAGAAGAAGAACCAGAAGAAGAAGAAGAAGTGGAAGAAGTGTCTGCTGAAACCATGAGGGATACTGAGGTCCCTAAGGAAGACACAACCCTTGTCAAGAAAAAAGAAGAAGAATATTTGGTAACGCATGCTGCTCCTATAGTTGAACTAGAGCTTCAAGTGCAGAACTTAGAACAACTTATAGCTAAAGTGCAGGAGGATAAAGAACAAAGTAAAGAAGAATTAATGGCCTAGATCCAGAAAAAGAAAGGAGAAGTTAGAGTTTGGAAGTGTCGAGTTGCATGATGTTTCAAGCAACTTAAAAGGGTGACAAAGAAAATAAAGAACATCAAAAAGAAGAAGTCTGAAACATTGGAGGCTGATGTCAGTATGTCAGAGTAGGATTGAGCTAGAATGCTCAAAGTTTTGAAGGTTTTTTGCAAAGGTAAAGAGTTGTGTGAGGACACACAACAGCTTAGGGATGGGAGGATGTTAGCCCCCTAATTTTCTCTCTTTTTTCCCTTTTCCCCTTCCCAAATCATAAAAATTTACCATTGTCTTACCTTTTTTATGCACCCTCATCTTGCACCAGTCCAAGCAAGGTGACATATTTTGTATAAAATTTATTTTTCATATTTTTAATTCAACTTAGCATTAATTAATTATTTATTACATGATTTATTACTTTTAATCACTCTTTGTAACTTATCGATATCTCCAATGTTTATTTGGTAGTTAGAGTACTTACCGTGACCGTTGATCCTAGTGCAGGATCGGATCTTGCGCCATTGCCAACACATCAAATCCTTGCAGCAGATCCAAACCTCCTTGATCACTACCTCGTTTTGAGCAGCTTTAGCCACGATAGCAAGATCGATCCAAAGGCAGCTGAGACTGAATCTGTGAAGGACGAAAGCTAGAGATTGGCTATGGCTAGTTTTTCTAACTGTCTAATTTTGAAGGTCAAAAAGTTAAATTATGCGTTTGGTTATGTAATCGGTTGAATGATCTATTTTGGCCTTTGGCCAAATATCTATATAATGTAGAATGTAAATAGGACTAGGGGGGAAAAAAGTTTTGATAGTAGAAGAGAATAGAGACACATCCAGAGAGGCGGTAACAGGTTGTTGTATTTTGTTATTGCTCGAATCTGGGCTGGATGATGTATTAACGTATGTACTTGCCTCAGTGAAATAATAAAAGGGAGCTCCACCTCATGTTTCACAAATTGCGTTTCTGTATTTGAGTTGATGAATTGATTAAGGTACTGAGCAACGTTTTTATTTAAAATGGAAAAGCGCTGGTTGGCTAGGGCCCAGCCAACCCAGCATGTTTACCCCATTTCCCGTTTTCTTGTAATTTGTGTTTACATTTTCAAGTGTGATTTAATTTTAAGCACAACATTCCTGTCTGAGTGAAAGCAGATCCATTGTGTGAAGTAGATAAATTTCCTTTTCCTGCAATTTCCTTTCCTACACTTGATTTCAGATTGGTTTTCCTATGCCTAGTCCAAGCAGGAGAAATAACCCTGCAGCAGTGCACGTTGGTGTGATATGTCCTTTTCTGCAATTCTGTTTTATTGGTTTTCCCCACCTATTCCAAGCAGGAGAAATGAACCTGCACCAGTGCATGTTGGTGTGATGTAGCAAGCCTTCTTAGTCTACTTCCCGCAATCTTCTTTCTTTCATTAAATGTTTATGACAGGATAAATGTATATTGATTGTTTCTTTATTCCTGCACTCTGTTAATATCAGAAACATTCACTTTTTATGTGCGCAATTTGATTTAACAGTATAATAGAACTTGCAATAATTAAGCACTCATTTTAAGAATTAAATGCTAAGTGCAGGAAGCTCTGATCCAGTGCAAGAACTAGTTTCTTGCCATGGGATCTGAGTGCTTTGAACTTGGAAAAGTTCAAGCCCTTGCATGAAGTAAAAATCCTTTAGTAAAGACACCATTTATACCTTCTACATAAATCTCTGTTCCTGCACTAGTGCAAGCAGACTGCAAAAGTGCAGGACAGATGAGTGCAAGAAGGAAATCTATAAAGGAGTAGGTTTAAGGGTCCATCTGATGAGACTGCTAAGTGTCTCTGCTAAATAAAAACACACACTCAATAGTTAAACAATAATTAGCTAGAGTGATTTCCTTTTATCTTTAATTCCCTCTTGCAAATGCATTCTTTCTTGTTCCAGTCTTAGATTATTTTGATGGTTCAAGTTGCCTTTTTCTCTTTTTAATTTGATTTTGCAATATTTCCTTTAAATAAAGTAGGGATTTATATTATGAATATTCATACCATATCTGGAATTTCCTATGCTTCATCTCTAAGTTTACGGATCCCCCGGGTTGACAAATTAAGTGTTGAGGAGTTTTCTTAAGTGTAATTCCTTTAGCCAACACCCATTGAGGAAATGGAGTGTCAATTGTAATCATCTTTAGGAGCATGGTTGCTTTCTTCTTTCTTCCTGAATTTTTTTGACATGGAATGCATTTTCTTAGAAATGCATAATAGTACTTAAAGAGTGTTGGCCAATAAAATCCAACACTAAGAATTGTATAGGTTGTTATGGCAGGGGAAAAATGCCCTCCATGTATTCCTTCATGTATTTTCTTTATAATTTTAATAGTATTTGATAAAATTTTATATTTTATCTCACTTCAATGCTACCGCCTCAGGCCATTTCATAAAATAATCGATTACAATTGGAATAAAATCATGTCCTACACTTGATCTCGGGTTGACTTGTATAATAACATCCAACCCCCATTGAGAAAAGGGAGTGTCAACTGTAACATATTTAGTAGCATGGTTTTTTTCTTTTCTCTTCCTATTTTATTTTTACATGGAATGCATTTTCTTAGAAATGCATAATAGTCCTTAAAAAGCACTAGCTAATAAAATCTAGCTATATGAATTTTATGAGTTGTTATGGCAGGGGAAAAATGTCCTCCATGTACTCCATGTTTTTTATTTATAATTGTAATAGTCTTTGATTTTTTAGAACACGTGAATAGAAATCCATCATTAAATATTTAGAATAAAACTTTACAGATCGAGACATAGGAATTTGATTTCAACGTCAATTCTATTATTTATTTAACTCTCATGCCAACTGGAAAAGTTCCATATTTTAAATAGAATATTACGTTTATGTACCACTCAGATGCAACCAATCAATGGAAATCGCTAGCTTCATTATGATATTCAATATTTCCTCCCATCAACTTATATAGGCCTTATCCTTTCACAACCTTTAAATGTTTTATCTCAATATCAGATTCTTGTAATTTTTTCTAACCAGTTTTCCCATCCACCTTCTCTAATTTGTTGAGTCAACATCATTTTTATCGGAGGATATGGCATATATGCTATATTATGTGAGGTTAATATATAACTTCGGAAGTATTCCACAATTTTAATGATGGAAAAATCTTGTTTCTTTGATTTAAAATATTTCAACTCATGCTCTTGCAATGATTTTCTTGTGAAATAAATTGGATGCTCTTCCTTTAATTCTATGTTTTGAGTTAATACCACAAATATCATTTCATTAGATGCAAAATTTCAAATACTGAATTCTATAACAACCCAGGGTTAAAATATCATGTAATAAAGTTAATAAAGTAAAAATAAGACCAAGGTCATGGGACACATATTCCAAGCTAAATGTTAGGAAAACCATCATGTTGGGTGTTCATTTGGTTTATTATGGCTAAGGGAAATTGGCAAAGTCAATGGAAAAATAAAAGACACATTAATTGGTATTTTATTTATGAAAATAAAGGAAAATAGGAGAAAAGGGAGATGAAGGGTTCCAAATTTGCATGAGAAGGAAATTGAAGTGAAAATAGATGAAAATGAAGAAAATAGAGTCCTAAATAATAAAAAGGCTTGTGAGGATAAGTTCACGGACCTTTTTTCATTTTAATTTTGGATCTCTATCTCTATTCTCTCTCTCATACTCTTTCACACTTGAGAATTTCATAGAACACTCTATTATTATAGAAAGGAAGGCAAAGGAAGGACAAGAAAGCAAAGAAAAGAAAGGATCAAGCAAGGAAGAGTTGGATCAAGAGGCTACAATGTGATTACTTTTCTGGTATCAAGTTGCATGTATGATTTCATTACTAGTTTTTCCATGCATGGTACATGCATGCTTGTATTTGGTTCTCTTGATGTCATTGGCATGGGTTTTTCTAGGTGTGACAGTGGTTTCAGGCTTACCTTGCCATGTCTAGATAGTCATGGTGTCATTTGGTTCTTTCATTTGGTTCAACTTTGGATTCTCGGCTGGTTTTGGAACCGAGAGAGGTGGTATGAGGGAATATGCTAAGGGCCTAGGAATATCTTGACCGATTTTGGTGGGATTTTTGTAAAGCTTGAGGGTGGATATGAGAAAATTCATCAAGGTATTGGTGAAGAAATCTAGAGGCATCCAAGCTTGTTTCGGGCCTAATAATCCCTTGACTAGTTTTGGTGGGATTGTGGTAAAGCCTTGGAGTGTGTGTTTTTTTTGGGCCTAGGAATCCCTTGATTGGTAATGGAAATATTGCAGGAAATCCTGGTTGTGGAGGTGCTTGTTTCGGGCCTAGGAGTCCCTTGAACAGTTTTGGTGGGATTGCGGTAAAGCCTGAGTAAATCCTCATTGTTTTGTTGTGAGTCCCACATTCATTCTTGGAATATGGCACGAGGGTGGTTGGTTGAAAGAAATATTTGTTTCAACTCAATCTATGGTTGGGTGGTACATGGAAGTCCCTAACTTGGTTTGATTTTACATATGTTAATAAGAGATTTTTCCTCTTGTATTTAATGACTAATCATACTTGTTATTATGTGGCTTTAATGGTTATTCTATTATTATTATTATGTTGGTTATATGTTGGTTATAAGCATGCTTTCATGACATATTCTAGTAATGACTCTTAACATGTATTGATTGGTAAATGAAATGTCATTGAATGCATGGCCTAAGAGATGTTATTGCAACGATTGTGAGAGGGAATCAGGCCTTATTGATTATTTTTCAGATAATTATGAGACTCTGATGTTTAGATATACATTTATGACCTATAGATTACATGTTCACAATGTGTTTGGAGAAATGACTATCATGTTTAGGCTATATTAGATCAATTTTCTAATCAAGTTATGTACGAATGAATTTGTTTTGATGTTATTTATTATTATGGAAAGTTTCATTAAGTTCTGGGCAGTGTTCTGGAGATAAGCCCTGAAAAGGTGGCACTGATTTCAGGGTTGCAAGCTCAAAATTGAGAAATTTGGACTACATTTGCATGGATGCAGTGTTATGCATGCAACTAGAGGCTTACAGTCACATGGATGCAGTGTTATGTCCGCAACTAGGATTCTATGTTAGTAAAATAATTGTTCAGCTTAGGATTTGGGCACTAGGGGTGGGTTTTTAGCCTTTGGGTGTCTTGTAAGCCCTTTAGGATGTCAGATTATGGTTTATAGGTTCATTCGTTAGCCACACTTCCATAAGTGAAGGTTGGAGATCGATTCATGTCATAGTAACTCTTATTCTCACATTTACCCTAGCAGCCCGGTGAAATTGGGTAAATGTGGGAGGGGGAGGTTACATAATGGTATCAGAGTTCCCAGGTTCAAACACTGGGACTAGATGGGAAGAATGTGTTTTTCATGGATGCAAGTTAGTTGTCTATGTGAATTTTATGCATTCATTATGATAGGAATTTTTGCAGTTTGTGCGTTGGTTGAGATAGAGTAGGAGAATTAGATTATCAAGGCGAGGTTGCAGTAATTGACCCAAGGGTAAAAAAATATCGTCATATAAGTTCATACGTTGGTTATTTAGGTATGCAGGTTAATGGCTTCCATATGTATTGTGGTGATATACATGCCTATTCTATGGATGTTGTGGTTAAATGCATGATAGATGCTACTTGTCCAGTGCATTCATATGCACATGCATTGGATAGTCACGAATGACATTAACTTGTTGTTATATGCGTTGTAGTTTTGCACATGATGATTATGGTAATTTCATTTAATATATTGATGTTATATGTATCATGATAATCTGGATTGAACTGTGCATATAGTTATGGTTATGATATTCAAATACGATTCAATATATTTGTGATATTGTGTCTTACTAATATGGACTAAATAATGCATATATGATAGCCTCCCCTAAGATACATTGAGGTATGAGTTTTATTATGTTGTCTATTTGTTTTATCTAACGTGGTTTATTTACAAGTTTTATGAATTTCTCATTAATTGCATGATCTGAGTATGTGTCTATAATATTGCATGAAGGAATGATCTTGTTTTAAGATGGTTGTATTGATGCATATGTGTTGAGATATTTGATATGCACTTGAGTGTAAGTGGATTCCAATTGTATTATTATGACTAATGACTGTGAGTTGATTATGACACGGTTTTTAGTCTTGGTAAAGGCTATTTTCAAATTAATAGAGATGATTTCTTGATTTTTGGAACATGTCACTGACATGTGAACGTGCCGAAGCATACTTGTGTTAGCATGAAAAGGTAACAATTTATATATATATATATATGAACAACAATTGAGTGATGTGATAGTGCATAATGAAACACAATTGCAACAAGGAAAAAGGAAAAACGAAGGAATTGGGTGTGAATTCCTTTGGATATGTTTAGAAACCACAATTCCAAATGAATGAATGTTTTGCGCGAAGAAAAGAATTATTCTTAACCTTAATGATGGAAATACTTAGAGGGGGGGTGAATCAATATTTCTTTTACAACTATTACTTTACCAGTTTAGATCACTTACAAACAAAAAAGAAAACACAAAATGAAAAATATAGAATAAATAATTGTATTAATAAAAAATAATGCGGACTCCAATTCTCTTCTTTACAATAAATCAAGTACAATAATGTTTAGGGATCCAACCCTATATGAAAACACCAATATTCAATCAACTAGGATTCGTCCTATATGGTACCAAAATCGAACTTGGTCTTTATGAGGATCCAACCTCTAGGGATCGAATCCTATCTTCCACAAGGCTCCAACCTTGTCTTTATGAGGCTCCATCAGGTATTTTCAATAGGCTTCCAAACCATCCAATATCAACAACACAAGGCCAATATAGTGCTTCTAAGGTTTGCAATACAAATCCAAAAGTATGCCTTGCCAAGATGTTCTTCAAGATGCCTCTTAGTATCGTTTCAACGTTTATCCTGTAACTTTGAATCTAGTACTACTTTCAATAAATATCTTAAAGATGCTCAAATGACACTTCAACTCAGATCCATTATGGTCTATAAGAAGGCTTCACAAAGTCAAAGGCTCCTAGGTCTCTTCTCAAGAATGTTCTAATGTCAAGCCTTCATAATCACAATTTAACACTTTACTAGTTTGCAAATCCAAGATAGATCCAAGAGGGTTGTTTGAAGCTTAGTTCAAATTGTTTTGTAATTTATTCCCACAATTTTGAGTGCATTTGACTGTGATTGGGATGTTTTCCACGTATATGAGTTGTAGTATAGGTCAAATCAAATGTTTTTATTTTCTTTTTTCTTCACAGATAAAAAAACATGTCACCACAGACACAAAAATTATCATCAAGGATTCAATTTTTTTTTTGTCTCAACAGATCTGCACTATAAAAATATATTTTCAAAGAGATGTTTTTTATTATTATTATTGTCAGTCTTCCACATATTATTCAGGTGTGAATTCATATAATTACTAAAGGTCTAAGAAAATACACAAGTGCAATTTTGTCTCTCCATAGGTCTGTAATGAAAGAGTCATTATAGCTATGAGACTTAAAAAAACCTCATGTAGTTCCACAACACAAACCTACAATTATAAATGTTAAAAATGTATGTAAGGAGGTATCCCCATCTCAAGTCTGCAAGAATAGTCACTTCCTCAATCTGTTCACGAGATGTGAAATATTCTTCAGGTATTTATTTTTCTTCTCTACGTATATTCATTTCGGATTTCATTTCACTGATTTTATTGTCATTTTTATATACCATTTAAACCAAAGATTAAAGGGATGTGACTATTGTCATACAAGGGAGCTAGACTTAATGGAAGAGCCAACATGTATTAAATTTGTAATAATTCTAGCATGTAATTAGTTTGTAATATCCCAAAAGGGAGAATGAAGTAATACTGAAACACAATATAAGAAATGCAGAAAAGTAAACAATAAATCTATATACACATTAGAATGCACAAAAATAACTAAGCCATTTTATTATATAGGAGGTGAATAACAAGTACAACAGTGCTCAAAATATGAGACACTCAAGCCAAAAGGATGGCCTAGAATGACCCTAAAATGATCCCACAAGAGGGACTGTGTAACTGCTAAACTGTTGGAAGGTAAATTGTGTTGTCCCTGCTGCAACTGTTGGGACTGCAACTGCTAGAAAGATAGAAAGTCATATCTAGACAGTATGGGAGCTTCGATGACTCTAAAAACATAGATCCGAGCTCTATGATGGATACCCAAGATAACCCAGAAAGGGTTTCTTAGATTTGTCAATCTTAGAAAACCACCCTCTTAGGGCTTCACATATATGCTACTGGGTACGCATATCTGTTGCAGAATCTGATGATATGATGGTTGCAATGATGCACAATCAGATCTATGCAAGAAGGGTTGATCCCTTCACTAGATCCTTGGGCTAAAAGCTAAAGATCTAGCTCCTCCATTATCCTCCACTGAAAATAGCAGCTGAATGAATAATAACTTCAAAATATTGCGCTATAAGAGAGGGAGGCTCAGTAGCCTACTGCTAGATGTGTCAATATAGCTCCTGAATTATGGAAATAATAAATCCAATGTGAGAAGATGATCCCTCACAAGATTTCCAGCTGAAATACTGGAAACTTCCTTCCTCTAGTAAATCTACAGTACTGTACTATGCAATCCTTGAAGGGAATGTTGTTGCATGATGGTAAAACCCAATGGACTGAATGCTGGATATAGATCTGCTGCTCTTGGAAGATTGAATGTGAAGAACAAAGTGGTAGGATGAATCCTCCACCAGTTTCCTAGTTGAATGCTAGAAATAGCCTCCTAAAGATGGCACCAATGCCTGATAAGGAGTGTCGTACAACCCTCTTACTTAGAGATCACTCAAGGAAAGGGGTGGGATTCCTACTCAGGAACACCCTGTGCTAAACATCTCAAGAATACATAGAGATTTCCTAAGACAAATCTAGATTTAAACAGATCAAGAAATGAATAATCCAAAGCATGCCTTCTATTGTGCCTCCACCTTCATTATATAGGTATGAACCTTCTATAGACTAGGCCCACTCCAAAACTACATTGTACATGTGGACATAAGCCTCCATGGTTGACTGCGTTGTTTCTCCATGTCCTCCATCACGTTCACATGGGGTGATCACCCTCTCCATCATGTGTCCATTAAATGCATCACTTCCTCCACTAACTTGTCATAAGTTCTCTATGATCTTCTTTGAATGCACTATGATCAGTTGACCTTATCAAAGATCCTCATGATTTTACATTTAAGATCCATGATCTTATTTGAATGTTTCATCCTCCATAATCTATCTCATAAATGAGGCATGATCTCCATTAATGGAGTTGCTCCACTACTCCATGATTTTAGATCTAGATCTAGAATATCCACATACACACATTAAAAGTGGATTTTATTCATATTTGAGGTTTGTGGGTCCCTCCACCCTTTTATTTACTTAATTAATTAAGAAAATCAAGAAATCTAATATTCCAAATATCATGTGAAAATTTGGGTATATTGCATAGTTCATCATCATTTTGGAAATATTTTGATGTCCAATGTTTTGGAATTATTAAGTTATGTAGCGTCCCATTTTTAATTAGAAAAAGTATGTATGTCGTGGAGGTAGCATTATAAATATTTTATTGATGTATTTAAATTAATATTTTTTTTATGGTAGATTGTTAAGAAGTGGAGAGTTAAAAGTGAATTTTGAGGTTTTTTTTTAAATAATAATAATTTTTTTAATAGCTTTTAGAGTTTTAGAATTTAGGGTTAGGTTTTCAGGATTGAGGACATAGGGTTAAGGTTTTAGGATTGTAGCAGTTTAGGGTTTTCATTAGCCATTAGGGTTTCACTAATAAAGGTCAAGGTTTTTCCAAACTTAAGGTTTTCAAGCTTCTTGAAAGCTAGGGTTATATGATAAGACATGAAGATCATCATTAATGTGTGATAGGGTTAGGCCATGATAAAAAAAAAAAATTAATCATTAGGATTAGGGCTTTATAGGATTTCATAAGGGCAAGGACATTGAATTATGAATTAGGGATTCTAGGAAATTAAGCTTAGGACATTATTAGGGTTTTAGCCATCTTCGATAATTCCATATTGACATCAATGACAACTTTGACCAACACTTAATTTTGTCTGAAATTATGTGGATATGTGCTACAGTCCTAAAAATGTATTTGATATGTATAACAATTAGTTTCTAGTTATGGTTGGATTCATAAAGAGAATTGGAGTCCTTTGAGAGATAATATATGTACGTGTTCAATTACAGGCAACGTGCTTGCCACAACAAGGTAAGATAATTGGTATACTGTTATATTTATTATACAATGATAGTTATGTGTTTATGGAAGTATGATGCAGAGGATTGTGCAAAAAAGATGTTTCCATGAAATGTTGAAGAAGGCCCAAGTTGAGCTTTCCTTTGGAAGCACTGGGAACCATGAGGTTGAGTCATGGTGTTTGTTGCTTTTTTTGTGCTCGCTGTGTTTTGTTATTTGTTTGTGTTTGACTTGTAGTTTTGTTTATCTCTAGTGCATGTCTATGCCACTTTGTTTTTTGTGTCATATTTTTATTCTTTTTTCATGGTTTTTATTCCTTTTTTCTTGTTGTTCTTCTGTTTTATGTTTTGAGGGTCTTGGGAATTGGTTGGGGAAAGAGGAAATTAATGGAGCTAAAAGAGAGCTTAATGATACCCAAAATGTAATATAAGACCTGGATGAAGCCTAGTGCAGGTATAACGACAGCTAAAGGCAATAATATGACATCCAAATGGATTAGTCGAGTCCATTGGGGAAAAATGGACAATGTTTACATAATTATGAGAAAGGTAATAGGAAAGGTAAAGTAAATGGATCTGAGGGATAAGATTCCTTAGCTATGTTGGGAAATGTTGTTCTCAATGTTGTGCATGTGATGCATAGATAAAGGGAGTTCTCTTAACCTTGACCTTATGATGTTTGGTAATTATGTTGTGATCATGATTATGTTGATGTATATATATGTATACATGTATGTATGTCATTCTTTGATAGGTTCTTCATGAATCATGATTTTTTTATGCTAATGTGTATATTTATATATGTATGTAAATATGTCCTTGTCTGATAGGGTTGTTAGGGATCATGCTTGTAGAGGAATGATTACTTATGCGAGTGAATGACATGAATAGGTTCTTGGATTTATGAGGAATCTAGTGGGAAGAGTGGCCTTGTCAAATCTATGAGGTTAATATCGTGCATATATGAATTGATATTATGTGTTTATACTATGTCTATGTTTATGTTATGGTAGGTAATACCAAGGGATACATCTGCTGAATGAAAGCAGTGTGTTTAGTGGCATGCTGGGACAAACATGGATAATGGAAATACACTAGAGGCAAGGTTTCCTGGTAGAAACAATGTGGTACCTGGATGTGCATTACTATTTTTGTGTATATGTTTTACATGTTGTGTATGTGGTACATGTTGCATATATTGTATTATATGCATGTTGTATAGTCAGTTTTGTGTACATATGGTGTTCTGTGCATGTTGCATATGCGGTGTTGTTTACATATGGTGTTATGCACATGTTTCATATGTAGTGTTGTGTACATGTTACATATGCGGTGTTGTGTACATCTGGTGTTATGTGCATGTTTCATATGTAGTGTTGTTTACATATGGTGTTATGTTCATGTTGCACACACAATGTTTTGTACATGTGGTGCAGTGTACATGTTGTACATATGGTGTTGTGTATATATGGTTCTTTGTACATGGTGTACTTGTGGTGATGTGTACATGTGGTGTTGTGTGTGTGCGGTGCTATGTACATGGTGTACATGTGGTGTTGGGTACACACTATGCAGGTGGTGATGTGTATATGTGATGTTATGTACATAGTTTGCATGTGGTGTTGTGTATATGTGATGTTGCATACACATTCTACAAGTGGTGTTATGTACATCTAGTGTTGTGTACACATTGTGAAAGTGGTGTCATGTACATTTGTTGTTGGGTACACATTGTGCAGGTGGTGCTTTGTACAGGTGGTACTGTGTACATATTGAACATGTGGTATTGTGTGCATGACGTACATGTTGTGTTGTGTACATGTGGTACTATGTTACGTGCATTATGTTGTCATGGCATTGTGACATGTGTATTAGTTGCGTTGTAATTTGTCTATGTATATGTATTGTGTTGCACACCAGGTGTAGGTGTACGTATTTTGTTGTGGTGTACACTTGTTATAGGTGTATGTGTAGTGTTGTACACTGGGTGTAGGTGTATGTATATGTGTTGTGTTGCACACTTGGTGTAGGTGTAAGTATTGTGTTATACGTCAGATGTAAGTGCATGTATTGTGTGGTGTTACACATAGTGTGTGAATGTACGCATGTGATGTACACTGTATGTATGTGTGTGTGACTGAAGAGGAGGGAAGATTACTGGGTGCTTGATGGGTATGGAAACGGATCTAGTGTGTGTACAGAAATGACAAAGAACAAAGGCAAAAGCAAAGAATTATTCGAAGGATAAGTATTTGTATTTTATTTCAGTTTTAATTATACATTTTATGTAGTTATGGTTTTATGTCATTTATGATGGTTGAGTTATGAGCTAACTAGATGTGATATTTTTAGAAATGATGATTTGATCAAAGAGCTAGTTAATTTGTTGTGATATGAGGTAAATAGATTTGTAAGAGTACCTTATTGAGGATCTACCAATGAGGTATGATTTGAATTTATTTCAATTAATCTTGAATCTAGTGGAAATTATGTGCTTGATACAGGAAAGCATGGAAATTCCTAGTTTGGCTGGTTGAAACTAACTACAAGAATCAGAAGTAGCAACAAAATGAATTGAAATAGAAAAAATATGTTGGTAAAACACTTCAGGTGCAGAGCCATTGTGGGATACTAGTACCCATTAGTGTCCATAGATTTCCATGAGCATGTTGTGACTAACATGATGTTTTTGAGGCAAGGATATGCCTTGGTTTTTGGACCTTTCGATGTGAGAAAACCTTGCAAAGGGATGGATTGCTTGGGAAAGGGGATGCCAAGGAACTTGGAAGGTGAGTGACTACATAGAAGGAGGTCCTAGATTTCTTGAGGGATTGTGTAGCATAGAAGGGAAGGTCCAGGGATGGATTTGTTTTGGTCATTAGCATTTCCAGATGGAATCATATGCACATTAAGAGTGAGCCCCGGAGCAATGAACCGGTAACTTTTCACTGAGAGAAAAAGTAGCGCAAGGATCATAAATTTGGACATTGAATGTAGGTTTGACTTTGATAGTGGATTTTGGACTTCCTAGGAAGGATTTGAATCCAGGTATTACTTTGAGGGTGGAGGTGTGAGCCTCTGGATTCCCTTGTTGCAAATTCATGCATCATGTCCTTTTATTTGTTGCTTAAATAAAATGTGCATATGTATATATGTGCATTTGATTTTTAATATTGTATCAAGCTAGATTTATAAAGCTCCATAGACAATATGGTTATTTTCTTGTTGAAGCAAATATGCATAAGTATATGTTGTTGTTATTGTAAATACCATAATGAGTTGTGTTATAAAGCTCCAGTAAACAATATGATTGTCAAGTTTTCAGTAAGATGTCATTGTAAATACTGCAACAAGTTGTGTTATAAAGTTCCATAGGCAGTACATTTTATTTGAGTGGTTTTCTAGTCATAGGAATATCACTACATCGCTATTGGTGATTTTTATGTTTATTGTTTAGTTATCGGAAGTTATATGTTTATAAGGATTGGAGGTTGCGATGCGACATGGTCGCATATCGCATTAAGATGAGGATATATTTGCGACGGTGTGATTTCGCAATAACCTTATAATTGTGATCACAGTCGTGCGCAAAGGAATCTAATTAAGTGTGTGGGCCCATAAAATTCTGTTAGTGTGAGGTTTCATGGTTGGCATGGTTCATTGAGAACTATTTGCCTAAGCATTGTCACACTAGGATATTGAGGAGAGAGAGCTTGGAGTTAGAGGATTGAGGGAGGCTTGACCAAACCGATGGTTGTAACCCTCCTTCATTCAATATAATAGAATTGCCTCTATTTTGTCCACATGATGTCTTGTTATTACATTTATTAAGTTATTTATTCTTAATTAAGCTTATTATTCATTAAAATATCACATTGGAAAACTAAGCTAATTCTTTCAGATATAGTGAATGTGCTTCACCAATTTACAAATCCCAGATTGATATCATAATGTCTTAATTTATGTAAGTAAATGAGACCTGACAGTTACTTGAAAACACATGATGTCGTTATTGTATCTTAGTGATGGAAATATGTGATTAAGGATTATCTTTGTTGCATATAATATCTAGGTTGAAATCACCTCTGGCCCTACAGTAAGACCTAAATTTTTTTTTGAATGACTAAGAGCTGTGTCTTCTTTAAATTTAAGGAAATATGTTAATGGTCTAAACCTAAAGACATTTAGTAGAAGTGAAAATCTATACCCTTATGTATCACTGATAAGTCATTTCAAGTAGTATTCTTTTCCTTGAATAATAAAAGTGAACAAATCCACATTTATAAATAATAATTAATAATAATTATCCTTTTTACAATCTAGTATAATAATTTTTACAATATTAAAATAATATTATTACATAATAACATTTTCATATTGAAAATGAAAAAAATATATAAAAAATAAAATGAACATTTAATTCAACACATTTTCCTATTTAATATATATATATATATATATATATATTTAATTTCTTGATACATGATTCGAGCTACTTTAATGGAGAATGAGAATGTAATTAAAAGCCGGTACAAATAAAATATTGCAACATCACATTATCACTTTCCCAAAAGATACCCACTTTCCCAAGGTAAACGTGAGTAGCATCATATTATAAGCTTATTTGAGATAACACAAAATCTTTAAAAAAAAAGTTGACAAGACATATATCTTGGAACTTTTCTAAATAAGTAAAAGTTGATATGTTGTCACTTGGAGGTTCAGCCATATCATTCTCATTTTGTAAAAATATTTAATTGTGGACCACACCAAATAAATATCTATAGTAGCTAGATGCAAACTTGGCAGCATATATTTGTTCTTGTACCATCTAAAGGAACTGAGCTCTCAAGCATCTCCAAATGATCTAGTTAACATAACCACTCCAAAGGGATTTAGTTAACATCAACATCAACATCAACATCAACACATAACCACTCCTTACCAAAGGGATTTAGTCAACATCAAAATAACTATTGATTCTCACAATTAGTCAAAAATTATGTAGTCAACATTGTGACAGCTGGATAGAATGGTAATTGTGGGATGAAATGGTTATTTTTATAATGTTTATGTTTTTCTAAGATTGATATTTTACTATATATAGAAATTTCTATTTTTATAATGTTCTATGTTTTGGTTTGGAACTTCTATTTTTATCATGTTTTATGTTTTGTTTTGGAAATTCTTTTTATATATAAAAATAGATATTGGATTTGAAATATACTTGGATATGTTTTTAGATTAGGTATATTTTTATTTAAAATAAATATCTATTTATTTAAAAGTTTTAAATTGAAAGTTTTTGGTTATTTATTAAAAGAAATATTCTACATTATTTTTTAACAAAGGTTATATAATAGCTATATGCTAGTACTTATCTCTTAACTTAAATATAGTTTAATTAAATTAAAAAATAATAAATATGACAATAAAATAACTAATAAAATATTGTATTGTTGAGTCACTAAAAATTAAGAAATGTGATTAACTAGTATTATTTATATTAACATTTATACACTTTAATATATATGTTTATTATTTGTGTGTTTTATTTTTTATTAATATATATAATTGTTTATAATTAATTTTTATTTTTATTTTAATATAATAATAGGGAATTTTAAATTGAAAATATGTTGAAAAAATTGTAAGGTATGAAAATGGAAATAATAGAAAAAAACAAAAAAAAGTTAAATAGAAATGAAATAAAACAAAAAGCAAAAAATAGTAACTATTAGAAATGGAAGTTACTAAAAGTTATTAAACAATCCATAATAAAACTTCAACCAATCATCTTATAAATAAGTAATTTACCTTATAAATAAATAATTTTAAATAATGATAAAAAATAACAAAAAAAAATGAATTATCAATATTAAATTATAGATAAACTGCATAAATTTTTAATTAAAGACAAATTAATAAACTATCAAAAACAAAACTAAATATATAATAACTGGATAATAACTAAATTAAATATAAATTAAAATTTACCAATTTTAAATGTTGAAATAAAAATATTTAATATAAAAATAATTTAAATATATAATAACTTGATAATAAATAAATTTAATATAAATTAAAATTTAACAATTTTAAATGTTGAAATAAAAATATTTAATATAAAAATAATTTAAAATTTAATATAATGTTAATGTAGTATGAAGATATACAATGTATAATAACAATTTTTTTGGAAAAGTTTCAATTTGGAATCTTGCACACTAACGTTACTCTAAAGGATTAAATAAGTTTAATCATATATTATCAGGTGTTTTTCACTAGTACTACACAAGGTGCATGCTCATTTGCAATTCCATATCATTTATAGATTCAAATTTAGTGACTATTTGTGTGAAACCATGATATATTTTTCTAAGTATACGGATGCTTACTATTTGTTTTTAGGTGAGTTATTTTGTGTTAGTGGTTGCAAGGAGGGTAATGCATATTTTATTTTAATTTTATTTTTTATTTAATTTTATTTTTAATTTAATTTTATTTTGTTAGTGAATTGTGGATTTTGAATATGTATATTAATATAAATTCATATAAAAAAATATGAGAAAAAGAATTAATGATGTGGCTATTTTGTAAATCACTCTACTTTAGTATTTTGGATAAGGATTTATATAAATGGATAAATTGCCTTAAGTTCCACTTTCCAAGTTGTTTTATTAAATTGCAACAAATCCAATCATAAGAATCAAAGAGTATTAATGTGAGTACTTTTCTTGCTTTAATGTTTTAGTTAAGGATCTATATCTAAAGGTAACTAATTTTGAGTTCCACCACATAAGTGGTTTTACTAGATTGTGGCTATTACAAGAACATATAACTCTTCTTGAGATAAAGTCCAAAATCTCAAGTGTGAATCTCACTACACCTTAAGGGGGCCATTATCACCTCACTAAAAATCTTCTCACTTTTGGCCAACTCTCTTCTAGTTCAAGGAGGATTCTTCATGGGATAGGATTGTTAGGTCTTAGGAGTTCTAGGATTAGAGTTCAAAGGGAACTTCACAAACACACACAATCAAGGGATTAGAAAATTAGCTTGAAGAGAAACCCTAGGAAAATAGTTTTAATGATTATAAAGAAAAATGGGTTATAGAGGATAGAAGATCAATGCCTTATCTTGGTAATATAGTTTGGGGAATATGGCATCAAGGAACAGAAAAAATTGAAAGGACTTTATGGATACAAGATTCAAAAGAAATAGGGAAAGATAACCTACTTATCTTAGGATTTGAATCAAACACATGAACCTACTAATGCTAGGGTTTGAATCAAGGTTCTCAATTTCCAAGGATGAAACAAGAGAAGGAACTAACATGCTACTTCCTCAAAGACTTGGAAGAAGGGTTTGGTTAATAAGGTTCATGAAGAAAATATCATGTTGAATTTCTCAATATATGATTCATCCATCCAATAAAACATAAAATGAAGATAAAATAAGTCTTCATTTACCATTCACTCATCCAAGTTTCACCATAAATCACCATGAGAAGAGATAAAAATCCAAATTATTAAAGTCCTCAAGAAAATTGCTTAACTCATCCATCCATGGCCAAATTATAAGAGAGAAAAATCATATATATTTATAACTTGTTAAAACATTCTCCCACACATGAGAAAATGAGAGGAAGTACACCAATATTTATAGAGGCGGTGCTCAAATTCCCTTACATTAAAATAATATTTTTCTAATTTAAACTCCCTTATTCTATCCTATGTAGGGGAAATCCCCTCTTCAACAATGAATTAATATAAATTACATATATTAAGGGATATTCATGACATGTTTACAAAATTCTAAGGGGAAAATCCCTCAATAATGAAAAGCTCCCCCTAATGAGGGGCATAGCAAGGCACTTTGGTGTAGTGTCCAACCTCCAAAGGCCCTTCAAAGCATGTTCATCATTCAATAAACATTTATAAGGTGTAAAAATAGGTTTCCATGACAAATTCTCAACTAATAATGTCCCCAAAATATGGGTCTCCTTCACCATAAGTGTCATTGTGTCATACATGTGTAGGCATGTGGACCTATGGGGTTTTAAAGTAGAAATTTAGTGCAAAAATCCCTCTGAAATTATAAGAAATATTCGAGAATATGTGCAAGAAGCACCCCAAATTATTCCTTCATGTGTAGATACACAATTTCGAATAATCAATTTTATTCTAGGTACATCCATAAGGGTGTATGAGTGGGCTTCTAGAGGTGTAAAAAATGGTCATCAAATCCCCTCATAATGTAGCCATGTTTGATGTTTGAAAAATTGAATACAAATACAAGTTGATCCTCCAAATAACATCACCATCATGTCTTTATAGGTTGATTTTTAGTTCAACTCAAGTTAACTCAATACAAGTTATTTCCACATCTCAAACATACACACACACACACACCCACACACACACATTGTTTGCCAAAATAAGGTTCTATTTATAAGGTTTTTATGCTAGAAACTACAAGTACTCTTGTTGAATTAGTTGAAGATACCAATATGTAAGGCCCATAAGGTGGAAACACTCCTTCATATATTTGTTCATCATCATTAGTAACATGTATCCATAAACCAACAAACTATTGGACATTTTTGAGATCATATTCGCTAACATATTTAAAAACCTCAAGTGTTTCACATACATATTTCTTTCTTATATTATGAACATCCCTTGAATGATTTTTCTTATACTTTAAAACGAATACTAAACATAGAAATTGTCAAGATTCAAAAGGGGGAAAAAACCAATTAGAGATTTACCTCCATATTAGGTCAACATATTCTTATTCAAGTTTGGAAGAGCTCATAAAATATTTTATGGAATTCATTTATAAAGGGATCCTAAAAATAATAATGGAACCATTCATCTATATCAATTATTTGTAGGCTTTTTAATGCCCCTTCCTCAAAATTCACAAGTATAAACCTATCATATATAAATCGTTTATTTGTGTCTCTCTCCAAAACAAATACCTCCACCAACTTTTTTCCCTTCCACAAGTTGATTGATTAATGTATATTTCACAAGTATGATTTTTACCTCTATGCTATGATACTTGAAACCATATGAATTTAAAACAATACCAAATTCATCAATAGTAGGGTCTGATGCATGCTTTGAATTATTATTCCTCATCAATCTTGTAAATGGAGTTGCATCAACAAGCTTTCCCTAGAGGTTACCAACCTTAATAATTATAGGCTCTATAGTTAACTATATATAATTCTACATGTAAAATCATGTGTATTGATCATAATATCCAAATGCATTCCTATCACAATAGATCTGATGGGCATAATCTCTAATGTGAAGGTTAATTTCCTTTAGATCTCAAATTATTTAATTACTAGATTTTATGCTTAATGTATAAAATTATTTGAAAATAAAAAATAGAGAACAAGAAAATAAACACACATCCATAAATAATAATAATATTTACCCTAGGAAATCCATATGGGGAAAAAACTAACTAGAAAACAAGGCACTTTGCTAGCATTTCTCCAGTATGGAAATAAGAAAATACAAAGAAAGAGGGACTTTATATGGATTTACCTAGGACTCGTGGCCTATAAGGATACTAAAACATATTATCCCTCTTTATTATACTCTCTAAATCCCCCCTCCTATATTATTTGATCAACTATAGAAAAAAATAAAATGACATAGAATGGAATCCCTTCTCATCCTAGTGGATCAATATTTAACATTACTTAATAGCCATCTAGGTGTAAGTTTTTGACTCCCGCAACCCTCAATTATAGCTAAATTTTGGGACTTTAATAATAATTGGAAAGTGCACACATTATTAGCCCCATGTGCATAAGTAATGAGTTTAACATGGCATACTCTTGTACCATGGTGGTTAGCAGGGTATATCAACTTGCCAAAAGCATAACTTTTCTATAAAAGTTGTGATTGGCATGATTATTGTGTTGTTAGAAATATCTCTAAGTGTAGATCAATGTTAAGGGGTACTGACATAAGTGAGAAAAAATTTGACCCAAAAATACTCCATTTGATGCCTCAAAATGGCTTTAGAATTTTTCATTTCCCGATTTTCCAAATTGTGACTTGCTGCAAAAAATATCTTGAAATTTTATTCTTTCAATTTATTCCACTATGAAAGCATAAATATATATGAAAAATAATATAATTTTCCAATCCAAATCATACCTCCTTATTTAGGGAGGATTTTGGTCCCTAAAATATTTACACAATGGGGTGAGGAAATTTTTTCTCTACCTTCTCCTTCGAGTACCACTTTGCTTTTCCTAGAAGTTTTCCTTTTAACCCAATCTACCGAAGTTCATACTACCCTTATCGAGTTGTGGACCTATTTTGAAAACATTTTCCCTCTTCCAACTCTCCTCAAGAATATAGTAATTCCTTTATGGAAGGTATGACATATTTATCTTCTTTCTAATCCAACATGGAGGGCTCATAGAGTTTGAGGATCTCCACATTCAATATTAAGTAAACATGCATGTATGGGGGTAGACTAAGTTTGTATACATATCCTACCTTTTCAAATATCTCAAAGGAAAATAACATAGAGCCTTGATCTTCGTACCAGGATTGTGTAGCCTTTACTTGTTTAAATGTAACCAAACTCTATCTTACACTCTATGAATTTTCTGTTATGTGTTGATCATGTATAATGTTACATTTTTTCCCATGAAATATTCAATTTATCCTATACATGCAAATCAATTTTCCTAATCTTATTAAAAATTATTTCTACTCTCAAGGTAACCCCTATTTTGTCCTTCCTTACTCTTTGTTTTCCATAGTCAACATCAAAGGGTGAAGGTGGAAAACATCCAATGCAAGTTTCAAAAGGTGACATAATAGTAGAAGTGTGGATTGATATATTATAAGAGTGTTATATATAGATCCTATTTCCATCCCAAATCTTCATAGTCTTCTATTGTCACTGTGCCAAACACCCTCCAAATTTTTTCCTACACTCAAATTTTGGAGCCTACTGTGGATCTTAAGATCGGTCGTTCCATATTTACTTCTTGGTCAATTGATTATTTTTAAATCCCTTCTTGGATTGTGTTAGTATGATTCTTTCGTCGTAAAATATCACTTTAGCTATGCATATCAAGTAGCCCTAACATCAAGTGTGGCTGCAAAATATCCTTAAGTTTGCTGCATAAAATTAGATCTAAGCATAAAAAATATTAAGCAGATAAGATATAAAATAGCTCCATGCATCCAATGAACAAGACAAGAACAATGTATAAAAAGAATCTTATATTATATTAAAGAATGGGGCACCTAAGAGGAAAACAAGAAAGGTGTTTTCTGGTTCTCCTCAGTGGGATGGGTTCTTGGAAGTCCTCAGTGTTTCAGATCTAAAATTCCTCTCTTTGGTTAATGTGGAAAACCCTAACAAACATGGAACTCAATGGGAGTTCAAAATGCAAACAAATGGAAATGGTGACCAAGAGTAGATCTAGTGTGATATAATACAATGGAGGTGACTAATGAATGGGGAAAACCCTTCTATTTATAACAAAATATTGGGGTGTTCTAGAACTTGGTGCATGAATAAAATATTATTAATCACATTCTAGAATCACCCTTTAGGAATATTTTATTATATTTGTTGGAGGGAAAAGGGTTTTGACTTGGGTCAATTCCTTTATTTATAAATAACAAATAAATAAATGATTTATTTATTATTTAAGGGAAATGAGGGGAATATAATTAAATAAATAATGGTTTCTTTAATTATTTAAAAATGATTTAGTCAAATTTAACTAGGAATAGTATTTAAATAGTGATTTAAATAACTTATTCTTAGGAAATAATTAAATAAATAATGATTTATTTAATTGATTACCTTGTTTTGGGTTAAATATGACCAAGAAATGTAAACAAGTGTGGTGAAAGCGATTTTACTTGGGGTAAAATTAGTCTTACATGGTGTACTTGGGTTCATCTAACGATCATGGGTTAGATGACCAAAAAATAATTAACGGGGGGGGGGGGGGGGTGCCCAAACGTCTGATGTTAGGGAAAAATCGTATGACCGAAGTACGTTGTAAGAACTGAATCACGAAACAGTAAGATAGAAATGAAAGAGAGGAATGTAAGGTAATCTAAAGTGGTGTAGGACTAGACCCTGAGGAGACGAGACTTACAGGTGCAATAAGTCTCAAGTGTATGATGTGGTACCAATGTGAAAGGTGGCGGGGGAGGGATACCTATGCCCACCGAGACAATAGTACAAAGAATAAGGCGCTCGGAAAACCACAGAACACGATAGTAAAACCAGTGCTGGCCTAATCATGAGCCAGAAATCAAGAATGATGAATCCCACATACATGTGATGCCTGGAATAATCGTCAGGACTTATACAATGATATGGTAGTACATGAGATACTAATATACCCAAATGCCCCCTACACACGGGGAAGGGCTCGTGAAATCGGACCGACACATGCAAATCGAAGAGGTGTTGCAAGCGACTGAGGCCGATATCATCAAATGAGAGGAGCTGCATCAAGTGCTGGAATGAAGAAGTCATCCGGGTATGTGGGGGGCTACCTGCAGGGCCACCCCCTCCAGAGGGTTGAGACATCTCACACACGCCCGGGTATCACCAATAGCTGTTGTTGCATCACTGAACCGTCAAGTGTATAGATCATGATTAGGCTGAAAAGAGCTCGAACCAAGGTATACTGCCCCCTAGACCTGACTTCTAGATTAAAGGAGTTGATGTCGATAGAAGTAGGTCCACCATGGGTGAGGCAAGAAGGGAACCCCAACTAAGGCACGAGAGAAAATAGTGGAGTGACAAACAGATGGACACTAATGATGATGAAAATGAGGGATACTAAGTGGCAGATGGATGACTTCCCTTGTTAGAGCATAAAAAGCAGGGATGGCTTGGCAGCGACTGACACAATATTAGGAGGGATAGGGAACAATGGGACTGAGGGCCATACTGTGAAACTCGAGGGGGGAACCAAGCAATGAAGGATGGAGGACTATAGCGGGATAAAAAGGGACGTGAGAGAGACTCCATGACTGATGATGACTCAACTCGGATGCTCTAAACAAGGGCAACTCGATGGTGCTGCCACACAGTAACGGTCTGATGGGGAACCATAAAAACATGAGTACAAGGGGGTATCTCATGATGAAAATCAACACGAACAAAGACAAGTAAGGAGGCAAAGTGGTGCCCCCAGGTACAAGTGTTGTAAGTGAAGGAATTTGATTTTGAGGAGAGATGAAAAGGTCCTTCATGGAAAAAATGTGTCCTGGTGAAGTATGGAAACATGAAAAACGAAGAAACACCCATTTGAGTGCTCGGTGAGAGCTTTCCAACGGTGTAGACGGTTTGTCAAATGGGGCTACGGTTTGGTCACAGCGGGCGAAAGAAAAAACATGGGTTTTCTTCTAATAGGGTGTTTTCCCTCCAAAATCATTCATTTGCTTATGGAGCTGTGGTGAATGTGGAGAGAAGAGAAGGCCCTAAATCTTGCGGCGATCATAGCGGAAAAAATGACCGTTGGAATTGCAATCCGTCAGTTGCAAGTAAGAGGCCTAATCCTAAGATTTTTTTTTGATGGATTGAAATTGCAGATTAGGGTTCAAAATTCCAGAAACTGTCCCTGCTTCCTCATTACGGTCGGGTCGCACTTTTTGGGGCAAAAGCTGCGACCTGGGATGTAGGTTTTGGCCTGAAAAGTGCGACCTGGCCAAGGTTTTGCCCAAAAAGTGCGACCTGCTAGGTATGGGAGGTTTCAGTGCTGTTATGGGCTGAAATTATGTTTTGGTGTAAGATAATGCAGTTTTGTTGATATGGATGCTGACAAAGATGATGTTTTTATGCAGATATGGCAGATATACGAATAAAGTGGAGAGAGAGAGACTTGGGTACACTACAGACGGAGATCTAGGCGGATCAGGGTGGCCATCATAAACTGGCTAGACATGGGGTTCTGAAATTTTTGGAGAACCCTTTGATGAGGGCTGGAGAGCCCTTGTTGGCCCGGATTATCAGCTATTGGGATCCAGATCAGGAGGCGTTTGTAGTGCAGGGTCACAGGATCGAGTTGACGGTCTAGGACTTATATTTCTTGACTGGTCTCCCACCGTTGGGGATGGTGGGAAATACGTAGCCAGTGTTACCACGGGGGTGTAACATTATGGAGTTTGTGGAGCGACATTGTCGACCGAGTGTCCGAGTCAAAGGGACTCGGATATCTATTGGGGAGCTAGAGAGGTTGGAGACCCAGGCAGTGGCCGCAACAGTGGTGCGGATCTTGGGCAGTCAGGCACTCCATCACATCACTGAAGGGCAGATTATGATTGTAGAGAGTGTGTTGGGTGGGACCTACTATGGGTGGGCCCAGATGATGTTGGTGTCACTGAAACGATAGTTATCGTTATGTAAGCGGCAAGTGAATCTTGATTGTGCATATGGGACATGTTAGACTCCTATACCAATAGGTGTCATTTTTCATGATTGTCTTGACTGAACCATGGAATATGTTCAAACCTTTTTCTTGAGCAAAGGTGTTCCATATTCTTAAAAAATCAAAAAATTAAATTTTTTTAAGAGGGTATACCCTAAAAGAAAAATCAAAGGGTAAGAAAAATAAATTGGTCAAGAAAATGAAAGAAATGAACCCCAAGCAAAAAAAATAGACCAGGAAAGTGTGCAAATCCAAATGCCACTACTATTTCATTTTTGTAATAAAGCAATTGTGTGCAGCTTGTCAAACTTTTGCCACAATTTATGAAGAGTCAAACTATTTAAACTTGACTCATTCATGTTTCAATTTCATGTTGTAGAATAGAGAATAAATATCTGACCAAACAGTTTAATCTTGGCAGATAAGTAGATAGGTAGAGTTAATAAAAGGTGCTCAATAGTTTAATCTGAGCCCTTGGATGTAATAAGGGTAGAATTAGATAGATTTTCCATGTAAAAAGAAAAAATGTTGATAAGGGTTTGCAAGTCTAAATGCACCCTAATAAAGAAGAGAAAATGGTAGTGTCAAGTAGATAGGGTAGGTAGATGGTGTTGCAAAGTTTTATGTGATGAATGATGGTGCTAAATATGTTTAATATTTTACCTTCATCACAAGTACTGAAGCAGAAAATGCACTGGAAAATTCACACAAAGCAAAGTCAAAATCATTAACTTCCCACATCACTTTCTCCCTAAGATTTTTACTAATTTCCCCAAAGTGCTAAGGTATTTGGAGATTAAAGGGGCTCAAGGCATTTCCTTGACTTTTGGGGGGACCGGACCCTCGGCCTAATGATCAAAAAGACCTAAGTACTTGAAGTTATTTATCATTATAATCATTCAGTTTTAACCTTTTCCTAAGTAAAATCCAATTTTACTTAGGGAAATCATGCAAAATTCCACAATAAACCCTCAAAATTACTTGCTATTCTAAATCTAAGTGTTGAAGATGATATAATGAAATTTGCTTCAAGAATCTTCACTTTCCTAGATTTGTAAAGTATTTTGAGTGTTCCTTTCCATTTGTCATATTAACATCTGATTTATCTATTAAATCCCTAGTGAAAAGACCTTATCCTATAGTACATAACTCCTTTTTACATAAATATCCCAAAAAACCCCTCTTATTATAAATTTTGGCCAAAGTTATTTAATCCCCTTTATTAAATAAAAAACCCCCAATAAAAACCCTTTGGCTAAAAATACCCATATAAGTTATTCCCTACCCCTATGGTTGATAAATAACATTTATTTATTACCATATAATAAGAAATATTGGAAAAGGTTTAAACATATAGTTTTATATGTTTGAAAGGAAAAATAAATAAAACCAAAGTTTTAATTTAAACTAAAACTTCAAAAAAAATTCCCAAACCTCCGTGACCCATTCCCTTGGCCTTTGAATTTCCGCCCGACACTTTAACCATAGTTAAACCCTTAACCCTCCCGCAACCGTGAATAAACTCTAGGATTAATTAATCACCCGGATTAATTAATAACCAATCCCTCCATCAATAAGATCTCTCTCCGGGATATTTAATTAAAGATAATCATTGTTTAATCCCTGTCGAGCCTGCGCATTAAAACTTCGCCAATTCCTCGTCCCCTCCACCGTCAGATCGCCCCCCCGAAGATCAACGGCCCAGGATCATTCCGTTGGCCGTCTCGCGTCCGAAAGATAACGAGCGGGGGCACGGTGGTTTTGGAATAGTACTCCGACCACGTGTCAGTTGATTAGTGGAATCGCTGCCTCCGCGCTGAATACCACCATCTCCCAAAGAGCGGTACGGAAATTACCGCTTACCGCCCGGTCCTGGTGACGCGTCCTCCCGTACTGGATGACGTCATCCTCGAAAAAATCAAAATCCCCGTTGACTTGTAAATAAAAAAAAAACTCATGTTTTTCTGTCATTTTCACTGCTAAAAACGACTGCGTCCTCCTCTGAAAAATTTGAAAATTCCGCTGTTTGAGACGCCACCGACCAAATTGTCGAACGCCATTGCTAAACCAGTGCCCAAGCATCTATCCACCATCAACCAGTACCTGTAAAATTCAAATTTCTCCATTGAACAGGTATTTATTCAAATTCTTGCTGAAACTCTTTGAAAAATCCACTTTCCTGTGTTAAAATTCATGCCAGAGTCTGAAAAAGGATTAATGTCAGTCTATTCTAGTTCCTGCAAGTAAAATTGAAGCTCCCAGAATCAAAATTGTGCCCAGTCTATGAAGAAAACCCAAAAACTTCCATTTTGAATACACAAGAACCAAAATGGAAGCTCCAGCAGCCTTGAATGTAACCCCATTGAATGCCCCTCACAGAGAGTTAGAATACTTACCATTAGTGGATAAAGACTTCCAAATTAAAGACTTAGGTTTCGATGAAAGTCCTCTTCGAAGTTATTGTCGCTGTAGAGACGATTATTCGAAGGGTATGGATGTCATTGGATTGTGGGAATCCAATTTCCCGAGATATCTTATCCCCTCAGTCTATGTTTTCCCAGAAATTATCCACTACTGTCACTCCAACTATGATTCAACTCAAAGGGCAGTGTTGTCTCCTGATCAGAGTATCTTTTTCCCCATCACTCCTCAAGCTATCAATAAAATGCTCCATTTTGAACCTGATCAAGATCTTACTCCTTTATCCATGGAAGAACTACTTGAAAAGTCTACCCAACTGTCCCCAGAAAAATTGAAATGCATTTGCCAGACTTTTATGTTACTTGAACATCAACCTAAGGGACCTCCTCCCTATGGTTTTTCTTATTTTACTGATTTAGGCAGACTCATCCTGAATATGATATCCTTTGTCATGGGTTTCAATACAAGTGAATATGTTGATGAAATAACCCTGGTTTTGCTGTCTACTTTTACTCCTGGGCAACCTCCTGCAGTAAAATATGATTTTGCATCTTTCATAGCTAATAAAATCCATGACCAGTTCATGAAGCTAGATAATGATAAAGTTTTTAAATATTCCTCAGTCATTTACCATCTCATCATCTATTATCAATCAGAGAAATTTCCTTTTCCTGTTAAAAAGCTTGATGCCAAGGGAAACCCTAGATCAGTTATATTTTGGTCTGCCATAACTCACTCTTCCTATAATTCTCCCTATTCCTATGCTGAGTTCATCGATCTTTTTGTATATCCTACAACTACCTTGTTGAATGGAATTCCCCCTCCAAGGCTCAGTAATGAGATTAAGAAGACTTTGCAGCTTTCATGGACATATAAAGTTGGGGACTGGTATTTATACCAAAATCATTCAGTCATCAGAATATATGGATGTGAATTGCATCCATTCAAGTTGCCAAAATATGTGCCTATGAGAATTTTTGCCTTAGAATAATTCAGGCAAATGAATAATTCTGATATGATTCATTTTTGTAGTGTAAAAAAGAAAGCCCAACTCAGGATCGAAAGTCAATTAGGTCCCTTCATATGCAATTCTAGGGACGCTGAGCGAGAAGCAGAAGATATACTACAAAACCGTTGCAAGTTACAAAGGAGTTTCCATTGGGTTCCTTATGATCCATTTGGATTTATCTGTGATAAAAGAATGAAGAACAAATCATCCCCATACTTTCACCACAGGATTCCTGAAATAGAACAATATGCTAATCAAGATGAGTGGGTGGAAGGAACACTAGTTGAGCAAGATAGTGAAGAAGACAATATGAACAAAATTATGAAAGACCTTGAGAAAAACTTTGACTTAGAATCTTTTGGGCAAGTGCAGGTACCCCATATTGGAACTTCTTCAGCAGGAAATCTTCAACAGGGGTTACAGGAAATCAGTTCACCAATTGCAGTTGAGTCGAAAGGTAAAGGAAAATAACTCGAGGTACAGGTCATTGAAACTTTCATTATGTCAAAAAAGCCTCAAACCTCCAAGGCACCAGATCAAACACAGGTTTCCCCTGTTCAAGTTAATCATCCTGAGGTTTCAGAATTACAGACTCCATCTAATATGGAAATAGGCAAGAAAAGACAGGTTGCTGATCCCACTCCTCCCAAAGAGACTTCACAACAATACCAGGCTAAGAAGCAGAAACTGAATCCACTTCCAGAAGTGGAATCTATAGATGAGATGTTTGATGATGAAAGAGAAGATAGTCAACTAACTGGTTCAGTTAGTGAAACACACACAGGCCACAAAGGAAAAGAATTGCAAAAACAGTTGAGTACTGAAGTATCCTCTTTTAAGCCACCAAAAACAGATGCAGGTGATATAAAAAGAACTTTCATTAATATAAAGGCAAAGAATGATCCATTGAGAATGAAGGTATATGATCAATATCTGAAAATGGCCCCACACAATCAGGAAAGATTAATGTCAGCATTTGACATTCAACAAGAAAAAATGATGATGAGCCATTTCAAATCCAAGGTGCCAAAACCCATGACAGCATCTGATTATATTAGGACCAATTTTGAGGTCCTGGCAAAAGACATTCATCCCTTGGACCAGATAGAGTTGCATAGACAAACTGGGGAAATGGTATATTCCACCCTTACTGATAAGGCCATGGCAGCCCTTAGGCTGCAAGATTCTTTAAATAATACAAGCACCCAGTTGCAAATTGAGAAGGCTTCTTCTCAGGAAAAAGATAACAGAATAAAGTCTCTGGAAGACATAATCATCAGTTTGGGTCACAATCCCAAAGATATCAAAAACATTGAGGCACTAATTAAAAAGAAAGATGATGATATTGCTGCACTGAGAAAGCAGCTGAAATTTCCAGCCTCGAGACATCCCCAGACTCAAGAAGTTTTGAAGGAAAATTCACAGGAAGAAATGATGGAGTTGCTCTTGAAAATGACTGAGAAACTGAGTGAAACAGAGAAAGAATTGGAACAGGCATTAAAAGAAAAATAGGCTATCATGCAAACATCTACAACAGAGGTCACTACAGGTACCACAACAGCAGATCAACAAATGGAGTCATCACAGGTAAACACTTCCAGTTTAAGTTCTGATGAATTGATAAAACAAATGGAAAGTTTAAAACTCAGAGTCACAGAACTTCAAACCAAAAAATTCCAATTAGTAAATTTGGAACAGAAATATGATATGTCTAAAAACACTATTGCTGATAATACTAGGGAAATTAAAAGGCTGGAAAAATTGGTTAAGGCTTTAGAAAAAGATATTTCATTAGAGAAGCCTTTGAGAGAAATAAATGAAATTCTTTGGGATAATATAATTGAAGCAATAAAAGGTATTTGGTCCTTTGTTCAAACAATCTTTGAACAAAATGACTTGATCAAGGTAGCTCAGGAAGAAATAGACAAAACAAGAGATGAATTAAGGGGCAGACCTGAACAAGCCAATCAACTTATATAGTTTTTGAACACCCAGACTAAGCAACAGCTTACAGAGCTTGGAATTGATGACAGGACAGGCACTATTTTAGAAATAAAAAGAGTTTTTACCAAAAGAACTGTTATGCAAAATTTGGAAAGGAAATGCTCAGATATTCTGGAAGAAATTAATGTTTTCAAAAGGAAAATTTCAGGTTTTATTGGACAATTGGTTACCCAGTCCTATGCTCTCAGAGGACAAGATAATGGACCTGGAAACCTATGTTACTAAAATAGATATACATGCTCATAACGTAACTGCTCATTCTATCAGCTCGTCAGAAGCAACATTGCCAACAGGGAGGAATCTCTACGACAGGTTAAAGAATTTGTTTCATCTTGAGCATGAAATAAAGTATTTGTTCCCTAATCAGCCCACTTTTTACAGATACACAGAGGCCGATGAAACATTGAGAAAACTTAAAAGAACCATAATAGGAGAAGATCAATGGTGGGAAGACTTATTGGAAATTTTGTAAAATTTATCTTCAGGTAGAGAATTTTGTCTTTTTACCATCATGTAAAGGATAAATAATGAGCACAGGTTAAAGAGTATCAGTTGGGCAGTTGAAAGAGTATCAGTAGAAATGAAGAGTATCAAACAAGCAAAAGAATTACTCATAAGGACAACATCGAGCCCTATTATAGGACCTGCCTCCAGCACATCCACAAAGGGAGGAAACAACACACCAGCAGTTACTTTTTGTCCTATCTACGAGACCATCTGTCTCCTTTTTATTGTAACTTATTCATTAGTCACCCTAGATTATTTGCTAGGTTAGTGTGAGATATTTTCAATCATTTTTTGTATAAATAAACCCTCAAAGAAAGTATTGAGGGTGGATTCTACTACTTTGCTGTGACATTGATGTTTTTGGAATAAAAGTGCTTTGGAGAAATTTATTTGTGGCTTGCTGGATGACTATTTGAAGCTCAGGACTTTTTGCAGGATTCATGCGTCGAATTGCAGTTCAATAAGTCTTTCTATCCTATGTCTTAAGTTTTATATATGTTTATAATATCATTGTGTCCATTTCTGAATAATTGACATAAAAGAATAACTCAGAATTTACTTAATTGTACTCTGAGTTCAGTTGTGATTATTCTAAAATGTTTTCTTCTAGATTGGTTATAAGCAATGAATTCTTAAATGCTCTTGCTTCGCTAATCTAAACACTTTGATTACTATAGTAAAGAATTCTTCACTGCTCTTTATTTGTAATCATTCCATTTCTTTCTTTTGAAAATTTTGAAAGATTCTTGAGTGCCTTTCATCCCTTCAAACCCATTCCATCCACTTGAATTCCTTAAAATTGTTCTCTGTTTGGCTATCTTGCCCTGCAAAGCCATCCTGTGTGTAGAAGATTAATCCAGTAAATCCATCTTTTGAATCCATAGCCCAATGGCCTGGAAATATTCAACCTTGCCCTTAGTTGGCGAATTCCACCATTTTCAAACACATTTCTTGGACTTATAACTAGTCTAAAACTTTCTAAGAACAAAGATAAATCATAAAGAGAGAGCCCTCTCTGGATGCAGATTGGCTAGATTCTGCATCTGAAGGTTGGTTTGTGGTTACCTCGGGTATACTTTCCTTTTCCACAACTTCAAGGAAAACCTGAGTGATAACAGGACAATATTGTGCTCTTTCTTCTTTGAGAAGATCCTGACGTTACGACCTTGTATACAGTTGCCTGATGGGGGCCCGAGAGAGCCCTGGATGCGTTGGTGGGGATGAATACTGAGTAGAGGAGGATGAGGGGTGGTCAGGAGGGTGTTTCGACCAGAGTTCTTTGCCCATTGGGACCAAATGTCGTTATACATAGACGACTATCCCTATAGTGGGATGAGTTATTGGGGAGATTCGGACTTGCCACTACCACCTGGTCGAGTATGGGGACCGGATGGTAAGTGACAAGAAACTAATCTGTTATGTTGCTTTTTATAGTTTGTGACTAGTATTCATGGTACTAATCCTTATATTTTTTGGGATGCAGATATAGCTCCGGTGAAACCGACCAGATATATGAGACGACCAGTAGTAGCAGGTGCTATAGGCGCAAGTGGATCGAGGACAGGACAAAATGAAGAGATGGCCGCACTGGTGGAGGACCTCCATCGTAAATGTGAGGGGATACTGACCGGTGTGTCGGAGCGTGGATGGCAGGATTTAGACGATCGATACATAGAGCTATGTATTGGGCTCCCCTCGGAATGGCGAGGGATCATGCGACGCATGGCGATGGCCGGGCAAACGGTGCATGATCTACGAGCTGTGGGAGTAGAGCCGTTGGCATGGGATCCTTCAGAGAGTGACTAGGTGTGGGGCAGGTGGTGCCCCCTAGTAGTGATGTAGGGGCAAGTGGTGCCCCCCATTTTTGTAGTAGTGGTTTTTGTAACATCCTATGGGCATGTCATATGTTTCAAAGTATATGGACTTTAAAAAACATGTTATATATATATGAGTTTTATGTGGATTTTGTGGATGCTATTGTCTTATGTGTGATAAATGCCAGTCTAGAACATGGCTTGCGATCTGATCTACTTAGTGATTGTGACTTCTAGGGATGTGGTAGAGTGAAATAAATCGAAATTCTCGTATCAAAAGTCTCACCCATAAATATTGTCTAAACAGGATAGGATTATGCACACGGTAGACGCCATTAAGTTGTAAGACAATAAGCAGGGAATCTAAATAAACTTGCAGATGGAGGATGCGATGGGAGAGAGCGTCAGCGAAGAGACCACGAACGGCATCATACTCGGCCTGGTTATTGGTGGCGGTGCCAATGCAGACCCCATTTGCAAGAACAAGGGTATGCACAGGGGTAAAAATGGCCTAGGCGACTGAGGTAAGGTTTCGAGAATACCGACTCGCGCCATCGGCGTAACCAATGTAATGAGTGGACCAGAGGGTCGAGGGAACAACATCACAAGATAAGAGAAGTGAGGAAGATCGGGGACTTGTGTTGTGACGTACATCATAGAGACGGATGGGAGTATCGGTGTTAGGTGAAGAGAGGGGAAGGTGGTGGAAATCGCAAGAGGCTGCAAAGCTACCGAGATCATCATTCATGGAGGAAAGGTGCAGAAATGGGTCATCAGGGGAGATGACAGAAGAGCAAGTAAAAATATGGTCAAAACATGAAGAGCCCAAGAATGGCACTGAAGGGGGATCAGAGGAAAAAGATAGAGTGGATATGGAGGGGATGTACTTCGAGGGTTGGGAGGATGATGATAGGTACAAGAGAGGAGCAGCAGATTCAGACATCTCAACATCAGGGGGAGGGATGTCAATGGTGGTTGGAGGATCCTCGAGTAAACTTGACGCATACTGAGCAAGGATGGGCAAGGCCGATTGATTATGTTCCACTTCATACTCGTGAATGACCTCTAAAGAGGCGCGGTAATGCGTGAGGTGAGGAAAATGGTGAGAATAATGGCCATGGACACCACATAAAGCGCAGGGTTTGTTAGTGCGAAGGGCCTTTGGATTCGTGGGTATGGGGGCGGAGGAAACAGAGGTTTCCGGGGCTGACGATTCAGGGAACGCGACTTTGACCATGGGTTGGAGACGGGGCAACTCAGGACAAGTATGGGTGGCGTGACCGGCAGCATCACACAAAGTGCA
This sequence comes from Pinus albicaulis, assembly GCA_034641835.2. Classification (NCBI taxonomy): domain Eukaryota; kingdom Viridiplantae; phylum Streptophyta; class Pinopsida; order Pinales; family Pinaceae; genus Pinus; species Pinus albicaulis. The sequence goes on along the minus strand of CM076576.1, from coordinate 562,119,597 downwards.
AGGCTTGGTGGGTGGAGGGGGAGTAGGATCGGGAGCGGTGGCTTTATCTTGGGATGCCCCCCTGTGAATTTTTCTTGTCTTAACCGTAGCAGTCTCAGCATGAGGAGGGTCGTGCGACGGGGCTAGAGGTACCGTAGCGGTGGGAGGAGCAACGGGAATCGGTTGAACTGGTGTCACAGCAATGTATGGTTTAGGGTGGCCGGGAGGGGTTTCGGTTGGAGGAGTAAGATACCATACCAGTATGACCAAAGTTAAATTAGGTAGGGAAATGGTGGCCATGACAGGAACCGAATAGACGCCAGGGGGAGGGCCAGGAAAGGGATTTGACCGGCGGAGTAATGGCCAGGAGGGATGGTTCCTAAATGGGGGAGGCCGAAGGGAACTGCGGTGAGAGGATAAGGAGGTTCCGGGGTGTGAGGGGGAGGTGAAGGACCCGGTGGGAGAGTTGGAAACAACTGAGGAGAAGGGCTAGGAGTAGGGTGAGTCGGATGAGGTGGAGGTTGCTGACTAGCCGGAGCAGGTTTCGGGAGGGCAGCCTGAGACGATTGCATCATGCAAACATTCGCTGAGCTAGGATCAGAGATAGGAGGAGGGGGGGGACCAGGGAAGGTGCCAAGCAAAGAGGAGTATTTGTAGACACCAGGGGAGACACTGGTCAAAGAATCAGCAATTTTCTTATTGGTGACAGTAGAAATGGTGGACTCAGGTGAGGTCTGAGATTTAGGTTCATGACACGACAACTGGTCAATGGTGACGATCTTGCCATTATAAGGGAAAAACATCTTGCAGTGGACTGCGGATGGGACAGCAGACATGGCATAGGTGTAACTACGCCCCAAAAGGATGTTGTAGTCGAGAGTGGCATCGATAACTTCAACATCGACACAGACAGTCTTACCGGCAAGGGTGATATGGCAGTTACGAAAAAGACCAATGGGTTGGGAGGCATGACCATCCCACGCACGGAGGGTGATGGTGGAAGGGGCCATCTTAGGGGATCCGAGTTGTTTCCAAACCGAAGCGGACATTACACAGGTAGATGCCCCCTCATCAATAATACATCGAGCGACATTGGAATTTCGGATTTTGACTGGGATTTGGAAAGCAACTGAAGGAGGAAGAGGGGGATGTTCTGATTGACGGGCGTCGAAAATAATTAATAGGTCATCAGAAGGATCTACAGCACCCACGGCAGATAGTAGAGCTTTATTTTGAGAAGGACACAACTGGAGGAGTTCCAGTGTTGAAATGGCAACTGGAGATTGCGTTAGATCATCTACTATGCTGTAGGAATGGGCAGCCCAACCAAAGGCATCATTTCGTCATAATGGACCCTTAAGAATTTTTGTGTGAACCTCGACTTTGGGTGGAGGGAGTTGTAAGGGACCATTGGGTGTCGATAGAGGCTCTGTAGAAGTTGATGATGGGGACTTGGAGACAGATGGTATGGGAGGTGGGGAGTATTGACGAGACCGAGTTTGAAGGTTAATGTCAACAGTGAGAGGTTGGTCAGAGGACATCATAACAGTCTGGTAATCGGAAGAACCAGAAGGAGAAGGTTGAGTGGATGCCGGGGCATGAGGGGATTGAGTAGCCACAAATCTTTGTTGAGGGAAAGGATTGGTAAACACAGTGGGCTGAGAGGTAGAAGTAATGGGGGGGACAGGGGGAGAGGAGTGTTGTCCCCGAATGGTGGCCCGAGACTCCCACATCTGTCGCATCTGTGGTAAGAGGGGACAATCGTGAGTGTAGTGACCGAAAACACCGCAACATGAACAGGGCTTATTTGTACAAAGCGGCCTATCCTGCTTGGGTTGGGAGCCCTGCGGCTGGGTAGTAGTGTTAGGGTCAATACTAGAAGGATTGGGTCCACGATTACCAGAGGCAGATGGATTGCCTCTCCTCCGCCATTGAGAAGGAGGAGGAGTAGTCACACAGTGTTGCGCAAATACGTGCCCTGGAGGGGGTAGTAAGTGCGACTGTGGGGGTGTAGGAGGCAAGGGAGCGGGAGGTCCAAATGCTGGAGGAGCTGGGACACCAGGCGGCGGATAAGGGTAAGGGTGAGAATGGGCAACATTGAGGTAAGCAGGAGAGTGGGAAAAAGGAGGAGGCATGCCAAAGCCTGGATACATGTTAGCGGGATGGGGAAAGGTGCTGGAGGTGCTGGCCCCGCTGAGAGGAAAACCATAGGGCATAAGAGGTGGAGCAGAGGTATGAGACATGGCTCCGATGATACCGTCGACAGAGTGAGAGGTCTCGGAGGCATTAGTGCCCCCGGCTTGGGGAGATCAGGAAGGACAATATAAACATAACCAGACTGGGCATAGATAAGGTCATATTTTAAAGCGATTTGAAGGGCGGCTTCTTTAGTTTGGGGGAAATGGGAGGTGACATCTTTGCCAATGGGAGGTAAGAGAGAGCGAAGGAACCAATCCATGTAAACTCGATCTTCAAAGGGGGGAGCACGGCATAAGATTCGGCGTCGTCGCCACTCCTGGACATGAGCGGAGAGACGCGTTGAAGAGGATTGATGAAAGGAGGTCAATAGTTCAGTGCCAGTGTTGTATCGGAGAGGGAGCTGGAAATAAGACAAAAAGGCTTAGGCAATGGTTGCAAAAGTGGTATGGGAAGAGGTGGCTTGATCAACGTACCATTTGGACGCTTCGCCAGTAAGGGTGTGTTGGAATAAACGAAGATGAATGGAGTCATCGGTGATGGAATTAGAGGAGCACCACATGTGGAAAGATTGGATATGATTGGAGGGATATTCACTAGCAAGGCCTTCTAACTTGGGAATGTCAGAGGGGAGCTTGGTTGGCATAGCAGGCCAACTGACATCATGGCGGATAGGATCATTGATAAGCTGATTGAAGTCGGGGAGATTGAGGCCGGCCATATATGGAAGTAATGGGGCAGTCGAGGTAGGTCCCGTAGTGGTTCCACTGGAAGCGGACCCAGCAGTAGAACTGGGGTTAGGGCTAGGTCCAGAACTAGACATGGTGGAGGTAAAGGGGAGAGAACCAGAAGGACAGGGAGAACCCAAACAATCAGAGGAAGATTCGGAGTGTGGACTCGGGGGGGGGACTTACTCGATGACGACGGGAAGGAGGAAGTTGACCAACCAGAAACTGAGGGTGAAGGCCAAGAAGTCACCGGGATAAACGCCTTGGAGGCGAAATGATGACGGGAAGAAGAAAGACCGACAAGGGCAGCAAGGCACAAAAGCAAGACGCGACAAGGGCAAGGAGGTGTAGTGTCAATTAATTTTAGAGTCTTTTCCAAGCGGTGTTAACCAGGCTCTTCTTCACTTAGGTTCAGTGTGTGGCATGCGTTAATTTTAATTGATTAAACCCAGACGTTTTGAGAGTAAAAGAAAAAGTGTGTTGTGTAATGGAAAAGAAATCTGCAGTAAATAAGACTGAAAGAACAAAAAATTAGCAACTAGAAAGGTAGCAATCGAACCCAAGAAGGTCGGTCTCTCAAAACTAGTCTAGAAGGGGTAGAACACGCTAACAATAGATCAATAGATCTAAGGTCCGGAGGGACTGGGATCTAATGAAGAAATCCACTGAAAAGTGGTGCAGAAAGAAGCAAAGAGGTAGGGGCAAGGTTGCTGCTAGAAAATAGGAGATCAGCTAAAAAGAGGGGGGCCAAAGAGGTGGCCCTAGAGATGAACCCAAACAAAGTGAAAGGCAGTGTATAGAAAGGGAAGAAAAGCTGACCTATGAGGATCTGAAAAGGAGGTTATCAGATCTGAAATAAGGCTGAAACTTCTGGAAATTTAGATGTCTGAAAACAGCAACAAACTCTCCCACAAAAAGTGGAGGGAACTAAAGCCGTAAGGGGCAAGAGTCCCACTTAGGTGAGTGAAATAGATCAGCAACAGGTCTGAACAGGTGGAGACAGAGGCTGGAAAACCCTGACAGAAGCTTCAGTGAAACCCAGAAAAAGTGCTGGCAGATGGCAGAAAAAATTGCAGGTCGCAGGTTTGGGCCTGTTTTGAGGCCAGGTTGTAGATTTAGGGCAGAAAAGTGTGACCTCAAGGCCAGGTCACACTTTTTAGGCTGATAAGTGCAACCTGCAGATCTGGGTCTGGCGGCGGCAGATTTCAGAAAATTTTGTCGTCTTAGCAGCAGCTGATGTCGGTCACCTACGCAAAAAGGCCAGAAACACACAGAAGTTAGAAATTTGAATATTTGAGGGTTTTAGAGGGAAAACTAGCATAAAAATGGGAAAAAATAGGAAAAATAAAAATTGAAGAGAAACCATAGGGTCTGAAATAACTGGATATGTAGGAAGATAGAAAACGACAGTGGTCGCAAAAGAAAACCCGTGTGGAGTTGCCAATTGTTAGTATGATTCTTTCGTCATAAAAGATCACTTTAGCTATGCATATCAAGTAGCCCTAACATCAAGTGTGGCTGCAAAATATCCTTAAGTTTGCTGCATAAAATTAGATCTAAGCATAAAAGATATTAAGCAGATAAGATATAAACTAGCTCCATGCATCCAATGAACAAGACAAGAACAATGTATAAAAAGAATCTTATATTATATTAAAGAATGGGCCACCTGAGAGGAAAACAAGAAAGGTGTTTTCCGGTTCTCCTCAGTGGGATGGGTTCTTGGAAGTCCTCAGTGTTTCAGATCTAAAATTCCTCTCTTTGGTTAATGTGGAAAACCCTAACAAACATGGAACTCAATGGGAGATTTCAAAATACGAGCAAATGGAAATAGTGACCAAGGAGGTAGATCTAGTGTGAACTCCTCCAATGGAGTGACTAATGAATGGGGAAAAACCCCCCTATTTATAACAAAATATTGGGGCGGTCTAGAACTCGGTGCATGAATAAAATATTATTAATCGAATTCTAGAAGCACCCTTTAGGAATATTTTATTATATTTGTTGGAGGGAAAAGGGTTCTTGACTTAGGTCAATTCCTTTATTTATAAATAATAAATAAATAAATGGTTTATTTATCATCTTAGGGAAGTGATGGGAATATAATTAAATAAATAATGGTTTATTTAATTATTTAAAAATTATTTAGTCAAATTTAACTAGGAATAGTATTTAAATAGTGATTTAAATAACTTATTCTTAGGAAATAATTAAATAAATAATGATTTATTTAATTGATTACCTTGTTTTGGGTTAAATAGGACCAAGAAATGTAAACAAATGTGGTGAAAGCGATTTTACTTGGGGTAAAATTGGTCTTACATGGTGTACTTGGGTTCATCTAACGATAATGGGTTAGATGACCAAAAAATGGTGTAACAGATTGGAAGTGTCAAAGTCACCTGCTCACACATGCCTAGTCCACAACAACTTCATGAACACATTTTTTCTACATAAGCTTGAACAAGCATAGTACGGTCCATCAATACTGTGCATGTGTGATGTCCTAATCATGTTGATAGTAAGTGTGCACTAGCATAGAAAATCCTTCACTTTGTTTGTGATCATACTTGTATTGGTGAGTTTCTCCAACTGTCACTTTTGCGTGCTTTCACCATCGCACATGTTTTTCTCATGTTTACGACTGTCACTTTCACTTTCTTTCCCTTTAATTATTTTTGATGTTATCTTCACCCTTGCATGTGTTTTTCTCACCTTTGTTCGCATATCACAAGTGCCATTCGCACTTTATTTTCATATAGCAAGTGTCGTCTTTTTGCGTGAGAATTGCCACTTATCGTGTAAAGTGTGGTCTTGGTTTGTTTCAAGGGGATATATTTGTGATAATGAATTTTTATTATCATGTAGACATGTTTTATGCTCATTTACAAAGTTTCATGCATTGTCGCACAAGTGTCGTCATTGTCGTCACAGAGTGTATCTTTAGTGTCACACTGAGAATGGGTTGTCACAAAGTTGTTGCATCAAGGAAAGTGTGTTTGTTCACATTTTCTGAGTGTTATGTGTTGTGTCATCAAGTGAAATAAGTGTGTGATCATGTTCAAGTCTTGATTTTATTCAAATTCCTCTCACTGATCCAATACTTAGTCAAAATTCAAAAAATTCCCGACTGGGCCACTCAGCCTCATCTAGCCCTCCTGAACTACGTAGTGCGTGGTATCAGTCCTCAAGTAGAAACCTTTCCTCTTGGAACTACACAATGCGTATTCTCTGCCTCCCAAAACTTCGCATTTCACAATCTCAATGCTCAAGCCCAACCCCCAAGTCCCAAAACTATGCAATATTTCTCTCTATCCAAGCCACCACTACACATTGCATAGTCTCAGTCCTCAACCATCAATATTGAGCTCCTGAAATATGAAATTTCAAAATCACTTGGCCTCCTCTCCTTCCAGCACTACGCATTTTTCATTCTCAGTGTTCAAGCCTGGCCCCTGAGCTCCAAAACTGCACAGTCCTTGTCTCCTGCCCAGTCAGTACTGCAAATTACACAGTCTCAAGGCTCAAGTATTATCCTTGAGCTCTTGAACTACGAAATTTTTCAATCATTTGGGATCATATTACTTCCATAAATGCGCAGTGGGAAAAATGAGTGCTCAAGCCCTCAACCTGGCTCCTCGAGCTCCCCAACTATGCAATATTTTTTCTTATTCTAAGCTTGAACTATGTATTACACAGTCTCAAGGCTCAATCCCAAATCTTGGATACCTTAGCTGTGAAATTTTTCAGTCACTGAGCCACTCCCTCAGCCTACCACTCGATCCAGATCTGTTAGTGGATCATCATGCAACATCTTAGACTAAGGGTTTATTAGACTAATGTTTTCTTGTCATGAGTGGATTGCAGTTGTAGATACTCTATCATACTATGGAAATATTATGAAGAATCATATGGAGAAGGAAGAAATCCTAGAAGACACCTAAGGAGCTAAGGAGATTAGATGATCATCAGGATAGAAGATGAAGGAACATTGGACTATAACAAAAGGCAGAAGATAAAGATCACACATAGAATCCATTTGATTCACAACCCTTTGGAGGGTGGATATGAAGAAAAAAACATATCTCTCATGAAGATGAGGTATTGGATATATATCTTATTGAAGACAGAAAGAAATAAGTAGCAAGTAGGAAATATTGGCACTGACACATCATCATGCAGTCCATGTCATTAGTGTCAAGTCATGTCCTATCAAAAATCATCATGTTCCACATAATTTGTGCATTATGTAAATTCTATATTGGAAAATTTAACGTAAAGTGGAATTCCAAGAGTCATCCATGTAATGTGAAAAGTCATGTCGGAGTTGAAAGGTCATAGAGAAGTCAAAAAGTCATGAGAGTAGTCCAAGAGTCACATGGGAGGTTAATGATCAGCCCATTTGTTATATATGCACCCTCATTGTATGGAGGAGCAAGTGACTACTCTAATGCTCCACTATTGGGGCTATTGGTGTTTGTCATCTTGATGTATCTTAGAAATTTTACTTAATTCAGACACTCATTGAGTTGAAACAATTTCATGCATATGTCACAAATATTATAAGATTTCTCTTTGAATGCTTGAGATGTATGTTATTTCTCATCTTTACTAAGTAAATTGAATTATTTTGGTGGCTTTGGTACTTATCTTGTTAAAATTGTGTTGAATTTGATTTAAAAATCATTGCTTCCTCATGAGCTATTTCGTTGGTTGAACAATGATTCATTCTTATGTATGTGATTGTGTGCATTTTCTAGATTAGTACTATTAGTTATCTCTAAAGGGCCCACTTTTCTCTCCCCTTTCGGTATAAGTGCCTTAAATATACTTTCTACAGCTAATCATTTCACAAGGCATACGTACTTGCTGGTCTGAAGATACCTATGTATTACTCTCTTGTCCTAAACTTTGTAGCCAAGGAAAATCTACAACAATACATGGAAGTCGAGTTGATACTCTGGATGGGGCTCCTACTCCAAATGGTGTGAGGTATAATTGGGACTTCACATTTTGGATACCCCCTGGTTGATGGATTTCCAACACCATCAACATATTCTTATTCTAACCCATTAAAGTTTCACCAAAGTCCCATTAAATACTTTTGTCTTACCATATGTTTGTAGATGAAATTTCATAGATATATTTAGCTTAGTGTCCATCTTCTCTCATAATAATTTATAAAATACATTGAGAGATATGGTGTCCCTATCTATGATGATTCTCCTTGGTATCTAAAGTGTACCTAGACCTATTCAAAAAACGTGGTTGCTACTTATTTTCCTTTGATTGTCTTTTTGCAGGCCCTGAGAATGTAAATATTTCTAAATGGATCAATTGTCACAAATACATAATCACTTCCCTTCATTTTTGTTGGTAAAACTCCCACAAAAACTATGGAAATTATTTCCAAACGTTTAGTGGGAAGTGGTAAGAGATGATATAGACCTTTCTTCTTATTACTAGGCTTGTTGTTTTTAATAATGTAGTGATTTGTGATCTATGTGGATGATGGTATCCTTTCCAATCATATAGTTCTTCTAGTTCTTTATAGCTTTAACTAGGGTATATAGTTCCTTTTCATAAGTAGGGCAGTTGAGAATTTCCCCATGAAATATTTTGAATGATGCATATTGGCCTTCCTCCTTAAATCAACACTACTCCCATGGTATGCCCACTTTCTTCTATCTTCACTTCGAATGGATTTTGCAAGTTTGGTAATGCAAGAATTGGTGCTTGAATGATTTTATTTTTATCTCATCAAAAACCTTATATTAATTCTTCCCCAACCAGAAACTCTTAACAAGCACAATTATGGTATGGAGTAGTGCAACTACTACTAAAATTCAATTTATGAATTTCCACAAGTATTGTGCTACCCAAAACTAATTCCTAGCTTCACTGACATCTATAGGAATTGGCCATATCATGATGGCCTCCATCTTTGTGGGATCTATCTTGAGCTCTCATCCACCGATCACATAACCAAAATACACCAAGGGCTACTAAGAAAACCCACATTTATATAGGTTAGATAGGGATTTTTTTTTTTCAAGGTCTATAACACCTACATGAGATCTTAGATGTGCTCCTCCTAAGTAGCACTATAAACTAGTATATCATCCAAATGGTCTATAATAAATGAATCTAAATGTGGGTGTAATACATCATTCATCAATCTCATAACTATAGTTGGTGAATTTAATAAATAAAATTGAATTGAAAACCTTTCATACAAACATTTTATTTTCATAAACTTAGTCTTATATATGTCTTCTTCATTGACACATACCTAGTAGTTTCGTGACTTCGTATCTAAATTTGTGACATAATTGGCATGCTACAACTGGTTCAATAAATCATCAATCCTGGGTAGAGGATATCAATTATTAAGTGTAATACTATTCAAATTCTTGTAATTGATACACATCCTCCAAGTCCCATAATTATTAAGCATGATAATGATAAGTGGCCCATAAGGTGAGGTACTTGGTCAAATCACTCCCTGCTCTAGAAATTTTTGCTATTAGTTCTTCACTTCTTTTTCTTCAAAATAGATTATCTATAAAATCCAATATTCTACAATGAGGATTTAGATAGTAATTGTATTTCATGCTCCACTTCTCTCTTGGGAGGTGTCCCTTTAGGATCTTGCAACACTCATCTATATGCATGCATAAACTACTCCAATTGATGTTTCTTCTCTTTAGTACACATGTCCATGGATTCCTTTACTCCCTTTACTCTTATTGATTCATTATCTGATTGATTATCTCTTAGGAAAAGTAAAATATATTTCTTACTACAACTAGCCAAATTCTTGGTTTGGTTGGCACTTACTATTGAGGTCTTTGACTCTCCTTTTGTGTGTGCTGATGACATAGGATTTCTGATCCTTAACCTTATGGTGTCAATTTTATCTAAACATTAAGATTGCATCCCTCATATAAATGTACGATCTTCCAAACACAATTCCACATGCATCAAGGGGTACTACTTCTATTCCCACTTCATCAATGCAATCAACATCTACAACAAAATTTATCTTACACTATTTTTTTATCTTGATCTTTTCATCCTTGTTTTCCCATCCTAATCTATATGTGCTAGGATTATAGGGAACCTCCAAGCAAAGCTTTCCAACCAAATCTACTACTACTATGAGATTCACTTATGAACTAGATTTTAAAAAATCACATACCTTGGAATTATTGACTTGGGTCTTGATGTGGAAGAGTTTGGTCATCTTCTTTTCTTCCTAGTGATCAAAGCTACTTAAATTTTCTGCCTTTTGCACTAATGTACATACAATATTATCATCCACATTGGATATTCTTTTGACCTAATGGCTTGAATGTTTTGCTAGAAGATTATTATTTTTTCATCCTTCTTGCAATTATTTGTGTTTATCATTGGATGTAATTTCTAACACTTTTCCTCAGTGTTACCATCAATATTCAAATGGTTAAAATGGTTTATTGGATCCTTACATTGATGTGCAACAACTATCACCTTATTATCCTTCACCACTTTCCACTTCTCCTTCCCCTCCTTGGAAGCTTCCTAGTGATATCTCTACTTGGAAGCACTTGGTTTCCCTTTCTTAGGTTTCTTCCTTAACTTCTTTTCTAGGTCTTCATTATCTCCCAGTTTCCCCTCTCATTCAAATCTCTGATTTAGAACTTATGGCCTCTTCGAATGGTCCAAGGTTGATTACTAATGCCACCAAGAGGAGCTTCATATAGTGATTAATTTAAAAACATGTGCTTCCATCCTCAAAAATCTCTCTTTTACTAGATCTTGAGGCTTATCATGAATATAATCATTGTCCATAGCAAGGTTACTATGAATTTCTTCTTAAATTAATTCTTGGAACCTTGTAACATTCCACAAAATACCCCAAGGAAAATTAATCTGGTACCAATATGATTTTCTCGTAGAAAAATGATGTGTAATTCTATTCATTAGAGAAGAAGAAAATTACATTTTACATCTGTGCAAGTGCATTCCAAATATAAATCTACAACCGAGGAGCCATGGAAAATTTCGTTACATTCATACAAAAAAGAAAACCCTAGGGACAAAAAACCCCAGGCCAAAATAACTAAGAACTACAAGGCCCGCGGGCCCACCGAAAAACCTCAAAGGTTGCAACAAAAAAGCCCCAAAACGAGCCAGGATTGAAGAAAATCCTCATAAAAACAATGAAGCAGGGCACAACCACCCTAGAAGCTCAAACATTTTTCCCAAAAATAGGCAACAAGAAACAGGGTTGAAAAGCCCATTAATACCAATGATAACCTCAAAGCTCACACTCCCAAACACAATAAAAAAGAAAGCCCCTCCCTCCCCATGCAAAAGTGACATATAAATTGGGAGGTGTGAAGTCCCCAGAAAAAAAAATGGTAAAGCAAGGTGACACTAAGATCTTGGAGCAACAACACCAACAAAACCACCTGAAAAATAACGCTAAAAAAAACCATTCTGTGAAGAGAACCTGAGAGTGGAAACATCGTGGACATAAGATTTGAACGAGACCCTAACATCATGGATCAGTGAAGGCACAAACTAAAGGAGGGTAGCTAGGGTTCGCCACCCCACACTCTGCTCCCTCATCCCTAGCTCCAGACTTTCTCTGGTACTAATATGATTTGTAAATTTTTGTGGAAATTCTACTAGAGTAGTTTCTCACAATATATAGGATAAAATATTGAAATATATAGTGTAAAGGTTAATTTACTTTATAGCTTAGATTCTTTAATTATTGGTTTTAAGCTTAATGTATAAAATAATTGAAATGGAAAAAATACATAATAGAAAAATACATACACACCATACAAAAATAATGATCCACATTGACTAATTATATTATTTTTCATCCATATTGAAGCTTTTAGAGTGGAAAAAGTGGAGGAATCAACCTCAATACAATTTTTACTAACAGGTGTTAATTTTACGAATTGGGGTCTAAAACCTTCTGAAGAATTTTGAGGCATCAAATGAAGTTTTTTGGGGTAAATTTTTGTTTCTTAAATGTTGCACACTAGCACTTTTTTACAGACATACACCTTTCCAACGGTGCAACAATTTCCTCAATCAAAGTATACATGAAAATTTTATGTTTCTTAGAAGTTGACCTTCCATTATTAAATCATTATAATTTATAAAAGTTGTTATAGCTTTGCTTTAACTTTGATAATTTTTTATGAGATAGATATTGTATACTCTTGATTTGGATCACATGAGAATTGAGAGATTATCATGATGATCCTATTTTTTGAAAATAGGAATGTATTATGATATTATAAAATAATTTACTCTATGCCCATGAGGTGTGCATATATAGGGATCAGAGGATGGAGTACCAACATTGTAATCTTGTACCGCAACTTTTCATTAATGAAAATAATTACCATTCATGGCTCCATATCTTTCTCCTAATTATCCTTCATTCAGTGTAAATCCCCAGCCCTACTAAGGAGGAAGAGCCCTCCTTCTTAGTAGGGATCACTGGTTAGAGAGGTATTGTAGCAGTGTATTTATTTCCTCTCAGTTGTAATTCATGTGTGATTTACTATTATTGTTATATATTTTGTTCATGCATTGAGTAGTTATGGAATTATAACCTCTATCATTATGTAACATCATAGGTCCTATACGAGTGCCTTGATTAATTTGATAGTTATTTGATTACTTTTATAGTTCTTTGATTTTTTAAATTTCATTAAATGGGTGTTTCAACAATTTTTTAGTGTTGAATGGTTTCCAGGAGTGATGTTTCTTTTGAATAAGAGTGATCGTGTGACAAAGTGTGATTTATTATACAACGTGTGTCTTTTCTTTCTAAAAGTGTGATCAATGTTTGGAGTGTGACAACAAGTGTGCGTTGAGTGCTAAGAGTGAAATTACAATGATTGGTTTTGAGAGTTCAGTACTTCTAGTTGTCATATTTTCTTGCATATACTTTGCATGATAGCCTTGAAACAAAAGTCCTACCTAGATTGATAATTTATGTGTAAATTACATTAATTGTTCTGAATTAAAAGGGATAGTTGATCTAACGAACATGGAATATTTCCATTAGTTATCCTACCATTATACTTTCTTTAAAAGGATTATAAACAGAGATAAAAAAGACATACTTTTCCATTCAATCTACTACAACCATAATGACATGCTTTCCTTCATATTTTGGTAAATTTGTAATAAAATCCATCTAAACTTCTTCCCATCACTAACCTTGTATGGATAAAGGTTGAAAGAGCCCTAGGCTCTTGATCATATGTCCCTTATTTTTTTGGCATACCACACATTCTTCCACAAAAATTTTCACATCTGATTTAAGACCTTCCCAAAATAATATTTCTTTATCATATGGTATGTCTTTAGGAACCATGAATTTCCTCCTAAATGAGAAGTACATAATTCCAAACGGAGCTTCTGTTTGAGTTGTGAATTCTTACATAACTATAAATGATATAGATACAATGAAATATCATTTATCCACATAAAAGTTTCTATTGCATTAATTTCCTTTTGTAATTGTTGAATTATCTTGCATATATTCTCATCTTGCTTCCATTCTCATACTTATATCACCCAATAATATTGTGGAATGGAAATAGCACATAACGAACCATTTGTGTCTTCCTCTTTTCTTAAGAGTGCATCTATCCATTTTTTTTTTCTCTTTTTGTAGATAATTTAAAATCATAACCCAACATCTTTGTGACCCATTTCTTTTCTCTCTAAGGATATTATTTGGTCCAAGAAATACATTAGACTTCCATAATCTATTTTTACTTTGAAGTGTATTCCTATTAGATATGGATACCATTTCTTGATTTCATGTAGTATGGCCAACATTTATTTTTCATATATCGGTATGATTAAGTTCTTTCATTTATGTTCACTACTTTCAAAGGCAAGGGGCCTTCATTCTTGCATCAATATAACACTAATTCCATGGCTTGAGGTATCACACCTCATAATAAAGGTTATTATGAAGTTAGGTATCACCAAGATCGAAGTTGTGCACATAGCCATTTTAACTTATTCAAAATATTTGGATGCTTATTTAGTCCAAGAATATAATTATTTCTTCAATAATTTTCTCAGTGGTTCTTCTGTGGGATCTTAATTCTTGACAAACTTGCAACAATATCCTGTCAATCCTAAAATCTGTAGGGTTTCTTCAAGGTATTTGGGATTGGTCATTCCATCATAGCTTTGATTTTGTTAAGACCCACGTTAACACCCTCATGTGATACAATATGAAAGAAATATGCCACTTCTTGAACCCCAAAGACACACTTGGAAGGCTTTGCATATAGTTTTTGTTCTTCCAATAGTGTTAAAACCTTGTCAACATGTTGTACATGCTCTTCCTAATATTTTTTTTAGATTTGTATGTCATCAAAAAATACCTACATAAATTTTCTAAGGAAGCATTTGAAAATATACTTCATCAAGATTTGAAATTTTGAAGGTACATTTGCAAGTCCAAATGGAATATCCAAAAAGTTATAATGACCTTCATGTGTTTTAAAGGTTGTTTTGAGAACCCAAGATGTAGGTGTTATTGCTTGATTTGGCCTGCCACCACCTGTCCACACCAGTGATGGGTAGCCATCCTCCTCACGAGGAGGCACATTTCCATGAAAAGCTTATTAAGTACTGGGGCGTGGGTATTTCTTACTCCACCACCCTCGATATTAATGTTGCATCCTCTTTGCAAAAGGCTTGAATTTATGTCGTCCCTCCTGCATTCATTTCGCTTGTTGTGCCATTACGCCTCTGGCCGCCATATATGGACCATAAGGTGGTTTTTCCTAATTTATATTGTGGCCTCTCTGTCATTCTCATACTTGGTTCTGTCTCTCCCTGTGCCTTCACTCCTGCCAAGCCCTTGCAACATTCTTCTACTCATTCGGCTCTTTGTCACGACGTCATGCCCCCTCCTCCATCTCATTCAAAACCCTACACCTTGGCTTCAACCATGCCCCACTGTCACTTCATGCGCTGTCGTAGAGGTGGTGGTAGCAGGCTCCCTTCTCATCCTCTGATTCACGCCATGGCCAGCATAACAATGGACCTGTCTGTAAATTGGGATGAGCCGGAGGTCCTGGATCCCCATCGCCTCTCCTCTCACATGTCTTTTCACATTCTTTATGCCTCTAATAAGCCCTCTGGCTCTGGCTCTCGCTCCAGGAAACATATGCATAAATCCACCATCTCCCCTGCCTCCCCCACTCCCCCTCGCAAAATGGTGAATTTTTCAGTTCAGTTGGCCGAGGATGCCTCGAATAGTGATGGAAGTTGCAGCTCTGATGAAGATGGCACAAAGGCTGGGATAGGTTCCCACTCAACTTCCTCTCCATCGTTGGACGCCTAGTTTTCCAAGCTTGAGGATGACGACTCCAAGTACAGGTGCCGAATTGAGGAAGAGCTAGTTCAACCGCCAATCCAGGATTAAAAAAAATCAACAGATTAACTTCTAAGTTCCCACTTGTCCCTTATATGTTATTTGGCCATGTTGGTCTAGTTATGGTTTAGTTATTTTGCCTCTTTTTAAACATTATTCTAGATCTGATATGATTAATGCTGGTTTCCCTACATGGGCAGAAATTTCTTGGTTTTCTGGACATATTTCATGGGTTGGTTTCCCCTTATGGGGCAACACCTATCTTTCAATTTTGAACTTGGTTTTTCCCACCAGAATTCGCTAACACACCAATTCTGGAGGATGAAGAATGTAATGTTATAACCTGTATTTTATAATATAAGTAGCCATATTTAGAAAAAAAAAAGGTTGTTTTGAGAATGTCTTATTTCCTCATTGATATTTGATAATATCCAAAATATAGATTTAAATTAGTAAAGAAAGTTTATCCATGCAATTCATCTAATAATTCATCAATGTTAGGAACAAGAAACTTATTTTTTATTTTCATTTTTTAGATTTTTCTATAATATGGACACATACGCCATGAACCATCCTTTTTCATAATCATCACTACTGGTGAAGATAAATCAATTTGGTTAGGTTGAATGATGCCATCCCCTAAGATTTCTTGAACCATATGCTCAATTGCACTCTTTTATGCATGTGGATTCTTGTAAGGCTTAATGTTAGGTTGTACAGTTCCATATCGCAAATGAATAGCATATTCATGATCCCAGACAAGTGGAAGACCCTTAGGAATCTCTCCAAATGCCTTTGAATAATTTCTAATAACTTTTTCAAGGCCCACTAGAGCAGAGAATATATATATCTGAACATCTAATGAACACAATTCTACAATTGCACCTTTGTGTCTCTTTTTTAACAAATTTCCCATGATATTAGAGCATATCACTTTATTATGTCTCCATTGGATACCTCTAAGCCAAATATTTTCCTTTTGAGAAACATCTTATGAAAAAATATTGAAAATTAAGAGCCACTCTTTCCAATGATTGTAACCATCAAACCCCTAATACAACATCAATGCCACCCATTTGGATTGTAATCATGGTACTAACCAACAAATACTCCCCCATATTTAGCTTAATTATGGAACTTCCATAATTAATTTATAATTCCACCATATGCAACCATTACTTGAAATTTTGGTGTTGGATATATAAAACAATTAAGAAAATTTTCCAATTTTTCTAGTGATGAATTTATGGGTACTATCTTAATCAAAAAATATTGTTACCTTTTTAGTTTTAATATATCCTTCTATATTGAGATTTTATGGAGTAATAATATGTGGCAATGCATGACAAGAGAATTTAGGAGCAATCTCTTCTAGGTTTAGATCAAAGTGAAGTTTCCACTTCTTGATCTTCATCATCTTCATAGTCTGTGTAGAATAATTTCTTCTCATTCCATTTATGTCCCTTACTATATTTTCTATCATAGTTGAAAAATATTCCCTTTTCCTTTCTTTCATATATTTTCTAAGGAGTCAACCTTGTTTTTTTAGGAGGGAGGGCATGATTTTCTCTATAGTTATTAGTGAAAAATTTTCTAGTGGCAATATTTTTATTTTAAACTTTCCTCACTAGATTGAAAGCATGCTTAAAATATTTAGGTTCATAAAGATGCACCTTATGTTGTATGCTTTCCTTTGAATTTCCCATAAATATATCTAACACATTATCCTCCAAAATATTCATTACTACGAGGCTCAACCTTTGGAACTGTTGAATGTCCTCCGTAACTAGATATTTTTGTCGTATCTTTACCAATTGACTAAAGAATGTACTGCTCTTAATATCCCCATAATTTGTTATTACTTCATTTGTAAAAATGGACCAATATATAACATAATATTTTTTCCTATCACAATGCCATTAATACCATACATGTTGGTCTTCTTCTAAAAACATGGATGTAATATTTACCTCAGGTAAGGATGCCACATGGTGCATATCAAATTATTGCTCCATTTGAAATATCCATTTTACAGGATCATTACCATCAAACTTCCTCATTTCCATCTTTAGAATGTAGTAGTTCCTTGGTGTTGACTTGAAGCCCTGATGATGTGTATCTTGGATTGAAATTTCATGATTATGGTTATGTGTTTCACTACATGTGCTCTCCAGTTGTGATAGAATACTCCCCGTATGGGATTGAGTCTCAACACCATGATTCTCCTTATGTTCATGATTTATTTCGATCTATGCATCCCTTTTAGAGATATGCTTTAATAGAATGTTTTGTAATTATTTTATTTCTTCCCTATTATGTTTTTGTATATCTTCTTTGAAAATTTTCATTTCATCGATATTTTCATTCAAATTATTTTCCATTTCATCCATCATTTCTTCCTTATATTCATTCATATTATTTTCCATTTTATCCATCATTTCGTTATTAATGTTTTCTCAAAAACCTGATAAAACCACATTTTCCAACATACAACCATCCATTTCATTGACTTTATTATCTAATTGGGTGAACCTAAATTATAAGTATTCACTTTCTTCATAGTTATTATATGGGCCTTCAAGAGGCTCAATTGGTTTAGTAGCCTTTGGATATTTCTTTGGAGCCATGTGCAAAAATATTAATAATGCTCCTCTTTATCACAATTTCCAATCACCCAAAAAAATGACCTCCTAATAAAAAAATCAGGTCACTTGTAAGTTACGTACCTTTAAAAACTTAATCTAGAGAGTATCTAAATGGAAAAACATGTTCTTGGTATATCATAGATATTTAAGCCCTTTTGAACTTTAAACTTTGATTTGCAATACTATTATATGTCTAATTTTCAATTCCTTAGATTTGGCTAGAATTGGATGTGCCAATTGAAAGTTATGGTAAATTTCCCAAAACTTGTTGGTTTCTAGCTTCTTCCCATGAGAAAAATTCTATAGTGTGCCAGGTATCTAATTATTCCAATGTAATACTGAAATTTTTACTTGAGGTACTTATGTATGTCACCTGAGATCCTAGAAAAATTCTCTATATGAAAAGTCCCAAAAAATATTTTATAAGAAAAATATCAAGCTGGCATATTTGAAATTGATTTCAAGATCATTCAGAAACCCTAACCTCACAATATATTTTCGAAATTATAGTGAAAAAATCTATAAAAATTGAACCAAATGTTCTTTGTGATTTCTCCTTGTCGTGATCCAACTTTCACAATTAGAAACTTTATAGAAAAAATTTATAGTGAAAATGCCACGAGGACTTGCTTAAAATAGTAAAATCTTAGGATCCTAAGCTCAGATACTAAATTTTATGAATCTTGTACCTTAAAAATGATAAGACACCAATACTTATAGTCCTCTTCAAGGGGGAATCCTCCTTTTATGATGAATATAATGTATAAGAAAATATTTGATGATCTTAAGTCTAGGTCTCCTTACTATGTATATATATCTATATATATATATATATATATATATATGTATGTATGTATGTATGTATGTATGAGACAAGGGTTACAATTATAATAAAATTGGTCCATGACAGGTTCTAGCCTACGTAACAATATAAATGTAATCACTCAATGTTTAGGGATTAATAAGCAGTTTTAGGGTTAACATGTGGTTTATATAGGGTTAACAAAAATAATAACTCAATAAATCCATAATTCTAAGTAAAATAACCCTCATATTATAGATTTTAGATTTTGAATACAAATCTATCATATTTGTTGTAATGAACTATCCAGTGGAATATCCATGATATTTTATGAATCATATTAGTCTCAAAGAAGGTTTCTTTGGGTATATTGTGGGTATTTGTAAGGGATTTAGATTGGTTAACAAAAAATTTGTAAAACCTTAGTGATATCTAACAAATCTATTAATAATCCCCAAGATCCTAAAAAAAGAGAGGTTTGCATAGTTGGAAGCACAAGCCACAGATATAAATAGTAATGTGAGCCTCTTCATGGGAGCCTTGACCAATAAGCTCGATTTATTTAGAGAAGATGGATTTTCTAATGTGGAGCTTGTATTGGAGGGGAAATCACTAGATTGAGAAGAACCAAAGAGGGACTCTAAGAAATAACCCAAAAAGGATCGATCTAGTTGGAGTGTTGTGAACCATTCATACTCCCTATTCAGAATGGAAGAAAAGGTTTACATAAATACATATCATGGTGATATTGTTACACTGAAGTTAAAACAATAATTGTATTAATTAAAATTTTATTTTAGCGTTCATCATATAGAGGAAGAATAGATGATTTAGTTTACTTCGCTAAAATTAGAGGGTCATGCATTGACCTTGTGGGAAACGGACATAGAAACCATGAGGTTGGAGGGTGATCCTTTAAAGACTAACTAGGTGGATATAAAAACTATCATAAATTTATAATTTTACCCTATCAAGTATGTCAAGTACTGGTGGATTCAATGGAATTACTTCAGGCACAAACATGAGAAATGTGTGCAGGAGTATGCCACAAAATTTAGAAATCTAGCCATAATTCTAGGTATCTCCCCAAAGAACCCATATGTACTCCTCAATTATTTATGGGGTTTACAAAACCATTTGTGGAAGTAAGTGATGTTTTTAAAAATTATAATAGTGGATGATGCTTATGTACATGCATAATACTTGGAGAACATAAGCCAAAATAAAGGGTAATCAAGTGGGTCAATGAAAAAGGAGCACACATAAGCTTCCAATGGGGTGAGAAGAAGTGGAAAGGGGGATTTATAGAAAGATAGAAACCACAACATAATATTGAAAATATCCCAATAACCACTAAAACCAATGTAACATTGATGATCATATAGAGGATAAGAGCTCGAATTTTCATCTAGAGCTCAACCCAAATAATATAAAGAAAGATGTCAAGAAGAAAAATCTTATGGCCACTAAATTGAGCAACCAAATGGAAAGTAGTTTAGGAATGGATGAGAATATTGTATATACATCAGTGTAGATAGGGGTGAATATGAGTATCCTTGAGCAATGGGAAGAGAATGAAATGACTTGAATATCCCATATAAATATACAGGTCAAGAAGATGAAACTTCATGCTCTGTTCAACTCAAGATCACAGGATAATCTCATAGCAACATATTTAGTTAAGAAAATAGGACTAGAGACTCTTGGCCATACTAGCCCATATTCATTGGGATGAGTTAACAAGGAGGTAGAGATAAAGGTAACAAAACAATGCAGAATCAAATTTTTGACTTTATTGATGAAGTAGAATTGGAGGTAGTTCCATAAGATGTATGTGGTGTTGTGTTTTGGAGTCCCTATATGTACATATAGGATTTTATCTTCATATGGAAAGCCAACTAGTACCTCCTCATCAAGGATGGGAAATTATTTAACATCAATGTGCACTGTTTGTTGTTGAAATTGTCCTATTTTTAACCCGAATAAACTTACCCTAACCACTGTCTCACAACCTATACAAGAGCTATCTACATGCATTTTTGGTTCCTTTTAATGAATTTTTGGAAAAAGGATATGCATGCTTATATTGATTAAAAAATGTTAAATAGGTTTATATTTTTTCCATGTAACTTATTATTTACATTACCTTATGGCTTGGAAATATATGATCATTAATTGAAGTCAAAGTGGTTTGGTACATGATCCCAATATTCCTCTACTCACTTCGGTTCCTGCACTAGATTTAGATGACCAACCGAGTCGAAGAAAATTAGCTTTGAGTTCATTGTAGCTTAGAAGGGAAATGTCATGCACCTTCTATTGAAGACTTGTTCTCATTTTCCTATAAAGGGTTTGGGGTGTTAGAAGGTTTCAAAAGATGATGGTGGGTCACCATTTGCTATGTCTTTTTGTTAGCTATTTGATGTGGTCGAGAGCCGATGTAACTTGTATAAGTTAAAGTTATATGATTTCATAGGGTAGTGATACTATGAGAATTTTGGATTTTGTATTTTGAAGAATTATATCACCACAATCCTCTCGTGGCTAGATTCGTCACTCTGTAATGTGTATTCGAAGATATTTTCTATCTTTTTAATAAAAAAGAGGTAATTCCAATTTTATAAATATTTGTTGTCTATTTATTGTAATGGTAATCTTACTCACATAAGCTAACCATTTTCCTTCAAATGGAAACGAGATGGTTGGCTAGGGCCCAGCCAACCCAACTCGTTATCCCACCCTTCTGTGTTGTGTGTTAGGTACAAGAAATGATTGGTGAGAAGGTTGCTTCTTAATAATGAGTGTGCGTGATTGACAGAGCTCTTGCATGTTTCCTTTTCCTTGCCGAAGTGTTCTCATATCTGAGGGTTTATGTATGTGTTAAGTGTGTTTCCTTTGTTTTCGTCAAAGCATTTATTTTCTTTATTTATTTAAAGCACTGATGCAGGAGCATCATCATTCCGAAAATGTGTACATTTAGTAGAATCTGGGGGGTCTTATGTTTTTCAAAAGAGTTGGTTTTCCTAAGTATTTAATTAATGTAATTTCAATATTTTGAGTGATTTATGTGAGACATTTAGAATAGGATTTAATTAAATATTGAGAGGCATATTTGTAAATGTTCTCGAATGTAGTAGAATATGAGTGATTGATGGGTGATTAGGGTGGATTAAGATATTCTAAAATATTGTAAATCTTAGATTAGAAAGTAGTTAATGATTTATTGAGGATCCTTAGGATTTAGTTGAATTTTGAGATCCTCAAGGGATAAAGAAGATATTTTAGGAATTGATTGAGGACTTAGAGGATTCTTAAGATTTTGTTGAGTAACCTATGGATCTGAACCAAAATTGGTTACAAAACCTTTTTTATATAATTGTAAAGACTCAAAGGCATAGAGATCATTATTCTTAGATAGGAGGTTTGATTTGTAAGCCTACGAGCATAGAGAGAGAGGAAAGAGAAAAGGGCCATGTAAATATATATCGGGCCAAAACCATATTGTAAAAAAATTTTCTTTTATTTGTACATTTATTTGTTTAATGAGAAATCGAATAACCATTTGACTGTGTGTCATTTATGTTGTGTGGTGAGTGATCCATAATAGAAAGGATTTGATATCAGTAACAAATTCTAGCTGATTGAAGACATATTTATGAGTGATAAAGGACATATGGCTGGGTAGAATCTCAGTAGATTCCAGTATGGGATTAATTAGCTGAGAATAAAGCTTATGGGAGTAAATTTCTGTAGATAAATTATGTACAGATCGATTAATTCTGATTCAGAGGAGTAATACAGAGCGTGTTCTATATTCAAGCTAGAAATAGCGTTAAACAAGACAGAAGAAAAGAATGGAGAAATTCACATGGAAGAATTTCGAACAACAAAGGAGGAGTAGCGAGAGGAAAACAAAGTAGCAGAGCGGCCTAAAATAGAGGAATCGATGAAGGCAAAGAACACTTAGAGATTTCCAAAGAGGTAAATGAACAAACATGATTAAATCGCAGTATCGAGGGTTTAGTAATTTACGGCAGAGATCAAAGCAAGAAGAAAGTACGAAGTGGATGCATGTCAATATGGCACTATTTCACATCGGTGATGATTGAGTTTATAAGTCAAAGGGTTTTCAAGATATACTGAATAACTTGCGATGCGATAACATTTGAAATTTGTGATGCAGCGAAAGGGAGGTGCCACGTGTGCAACATCACGCTTCGGAGGTTTTAAAGTTTAGTGTTAAATAATTTGCAAGGTAACCAAGATAATTTGCGATGCAATGCGGTAAGTACTAAAGGATGTGATGTGATGGGAGGATCCAAGTGTTGTAACTGTGCATTAGTGCCCATCGCCGATATTATGGTTTATTGTTATCGACAGAGTGGTAAACTGCAGGCAAGCGATTGTGACATATTGTGATTGGTTTGGGATGGTGGGACCCTAGAACCCTATTTTGTGTATTTTTAAGGGTTTCGGTTATGTATTAAGCGTTGTTGAATCACTAATGCATGTATGTTGGATTTAAATCCAAAGCTATAAATCTACTGCATGTAAAGGGAAAATTTATGTGGGTAAAAACCCCAGGTTAGCAAATTTGGTTAAAGTGGAAACCATGCACATGATAAGGTAAGGTGAAGGCACAGAAAGTTAAAAAGGTAAAAATATAAAAAAAAAAGGTTAAAATCTGAGAGCCACTTAGGATTGAAAGCTTACACATGCATTTTTTATTTAAAAAAGAAACCTCTGAGTTTAATATGGGTGAATGTTGGGTTAATTCTGCTAACTTTGCATAAGTGAATATTTGTGGCCTAATTGCTGCATCATTTGGTATCATAGCAATAAAAATATCTTTTGGGAGAAATTTAGAGCATAGAACTGGTTTGAAGAGTTTTTTTGAAGAGAACAGAATAAGAAGAATTTTCAAAGAATCAGAGTGGCGCAACAAAAACGAAGAGAAGAATTAGATCTGAATTTGCTTGAGTAAAGAAATAGAAGAAAATCTACTTTGGGAGAAAGTAGATTAGATTGAAAAACAGATTGAGAAAATTGTTTATGAAGAGATAGTGACAACTAAAAACAGTGAAGGTAAAGTCAACAGATAGAAAAGAGAAACTGCAATAGAAACATGTGTTCAGAAAATTGGATAGTGAGGTATGGTCTTCATGTTTTGTTTTTAGTTAATTAATGAGGAATTATTGATTGAAATAAATTCTATGAAGATGTTTATGATTGTAGCCAAGAACAAGCATATTTTTTATTATGATGGAAATTAAACTATCCAACTAGAGGTTGGAAGAAAGGAGAGAGGTGACTGAATGCAGAAGCCAGAGGAGTAGCGAAGCTCTAAAAGGTTCAAGAGAGTGAACCAAGAGAGAGAATACCTAGGAAGAGATCAAGATCAGAGAGGAAGATTGATAGGGTATTGAGTAGCAAATAGGAGATTTCTACAAGAGAAGGCTATGTTTCAAATCACTAATCGAGCATGGATGCTCTCATGAGGAAGATGGCCGTGAAAGGTCATAGAAGGGGTTCTAGAGAATTCCATAAAGATAATATGAGTAATGAGGAGTGAGAGAGATATCTTGCAGTGATGAGAGTATAGTTGGAAGTACTACAGGGATGGCTACAAGAGAAAGAGAATGAATAACAAAGACATGGATGGAGAATGAGGAAATGGGTTAGATGGAACCTATTAAAAAAAATATGGAATGTTAAACTGATAAATGAGTTCATAGAACTTGAGAAGAGACATATTGTCTTGTTGGATAAGGAGAGAATCAAAGGATTTGAGTCACTGAAAAAAGGATCTGCTGAAATCCAGAAAGTACATTGTGAAAGATTGGTGCTTGAAGCATCAAATGAGACTGAAAGGTCTTGTATTTTTAAAACTAATGATTTATGTATGATTGTAGGTACATCACAGGATGATGAACAAAATTTAGATTTTGTTAAGAAGAAGGAGAAAAATCTGAAATCTGTTTAGATTAAGACTGAGATAGCAAGATCTCAAAAACGAAAGGAGACAGAGAGGTCTCATGGAAATATGTGGAAGAATATTGGGGCTAGTAACAGTGAAGATTGGAATAGAAAATATGAGTTAAGACATGAATATGGAAAAGGTATTTACTGTGCCTAATCATTTTGGAATTTTTAAGCATGCTGATTTAGATTTAGCATAGGAAGAAGTACCATTTGATGATGGGTCAACAACAAGTGAAGGTACTAAAACTGTGTAAATTTTCCAAATTCTACTCCAATTGAAATTGTTGAGTTATATAAAAAGTTAGAAAAGCAAAGGATATATACTCAAGATAAATTGCTGAAGAAGGAAGACAAAGAGATTGTCATGAATGACAATCATAAAGAAGAGATAATGGTAATAAAAGTTTAACAATTGACATTACAGAGGAAGGAGTTCATTATTGTGAACCAGAGCAGGGAGACATCCTTGAAACAAATGATATGGAGGAGAGATTAGTTGACAATCTCGTGAGTTCTTTGGAGAATTTAAATGAGCATACTAATGTGTTGACAAAGGAGTTAGAGGAAAACTCGGAGCAACGTATTGAGATGTTTCCAGAGAAGGAAAAGGCAATGAAGCCTTATATTTTTAATTTTGATAATTTTTTTAAGATTACAGGTTTTGCTGAAAATGAGGCAAACATGTTTCAAGTTGAAGGAGAGTCAGTTTTAGAACTGAAGAAGACTAGAAATTTCCATGTAATACATAATGATGAGGAAGATGTAAAGCATGAAGATATCGTTCTTGAAGAAGCTAAATTGACTATCAGAATCAGTCAAGGAAGTGAAGGACAATCACAGAGGGTTGTCAAGGAAGAGGAAGGAAAATATGTTGGAATTGATGAACATCATATTGATGATGTGTTCGAGATGAGAAAATTACAAAGGGAATTGCAGGACAATTTATTTTTTGAAAGTAAAATTGCAGGTAGTGATCAGAAGAGGGATGTTGCAGAGGGAGATATCTTAAGAGATATTCAATAATTTTGGGAGGCAGCAATATCTTCAGTAATATTTGCAGAAATATCCAAAAAAATAGTATTTGGAGCAATAGCAGAAGTTGAAGACATCAATATTTTTGAAGCTCTTACACAAAGGAAAGGACAGGAGCAGCAAAGTAATTTGGAAAGAGAAATAGATAATTCGATGAAGCTTGTGAGAAATGAACATAAGGAAAGGACCTACAGACAGAGAAAAATAATTAATTGTATGAAAGGCTAGACTGTAACAAACATTGAAGGAAAATTCAATGGATTGTTACAAATGAAGATATGGAAACCAGGAAAAACAAGGAAATACATCAGAAAACATGGACAACATTTGAAAGAAGCAAGGAAATCACTGAAGAACAAAGTATGGGATCCAGGAGGATAAATATTGGAAGCACATGATCCAGAGATCATGCTTATTTTCTTCCTTGGGAATCTGATGCAGGAGCATCATGGTTCCGAAAATATGCACATTTAGTAGAATCTAGGGGGTCTTATGTTTTTCAGAAGATTTGGTTTTCCTAAGTATTTAATTAATGTAATTTCAATATTTTGAGTGATTTATGTGAGACATTTAGAATGGGATTTAATTAAATATTGAGAGGCATATTTGTAAATTTTCTCAAATGTAGGAGAACATGAGTGATTAATGAGTGATTAGGGTGGATTAAGATATTATAAAATATTGTAAATCTTATATTAGAAAGTAGTTCATGATTTATGGATGATCCTTAGGATTTAGGTAAATGTTGAGATCCTCAAGGGATAAAGAAGATATTTTAGGAATTAATTGAGGACTTAGAGGATTCTTAAGATTTTGTTGAGTAACCTATGGAGCTGAACCAAAATTGGTTACAAAACCTTTTGTATATAATTGTAAAGCCTAAAAGGCATAGAGATCATTATTCTTAGATAGGAGGTTTGATTTGTAAGCCTACGGGAATAGAGAGAGAGGAAGAGAAGAGGGCCATGTAAAGACATATCGGGCCAAAAATAGATTGTAAACATATTTTCTTGTATTTTTACATTTATTTGTTTAATGAGAAATCGAATTCTCGTTTGACTATGTGTCATTTCCGTTGTGTTATGAGTGATCCATAATAGAAAGGATTCACTATTAGTAACAAATTCTAGCTGATTGAATACGTCTTTCTGAGTGATAAAGGACTTATGGCTAGGTAGAATATTATTAGATTCTAGTCTGGGATTAATTAGTTGAGAATAAAGCTTATGGGAGTAAATTTGTGCAAATAAATTATGTACAGATCGAGTAATTCTGATTTGGAAGCGTAATACAGAGCGTGCTCTATGTTCAAGCTAGAAATAGCTTTAAACAAGATAGAAGAAAAGCACGAAGAAATTCACATGGAAGAATTCCAAACAGAAAAGGAGGAGTAACGAGAAGAAAATAGAGCAGCAGAGCGGCTTAAAAAAGAGGAATCGATGAAGGCAAAGAACACTTAGAGATTTCCAGTGAGGTAAATGAACGAATAGGATTAAATCATAGTATCAAGGGTTTAGTAATTTACAATAGAGATCAAAGAAATTAGAAAGTATGAAGTGGACGTCTGTCAGCAGGGCGCTATTTCACATTGGCGATGATTGAGTTTATGAGTGAAAGGGTTCGCAAGATATACTGAATAACTTGCAATGAGATAACATTTGAAAGTTGCGATGCGGTGAAAGGGAGGTGCCACGTGTCGACACTGCGCAACATCGCGCTTCGAAGGTTTTAAATTTTAGTGTTAAAGACTTTGCAAGGTAACCAAGATAATTTACAATGCGATGTGGTAAGTACTAAAGGATGCCATGCAACGGGAGGATCCAAGTGTTGTAACTACGCATTAGCGCTCATCGCCGATCTTATGGTTTATTATTATCCACAAAGTGGTAAACTACGGGCAAGAGATTGCGACATATTGTGAATGGTCTGGGATGGTGGGACCTTGGAACCCTATTCTGTGTATTTCTAAGGATTTCGGTTATGTATTAATAATTTTTGAATCGCTAATGTATGTATGTTGGATTTAAATCCGAAGTTATAAATCTCATGTGTGTAAAGGGAAAATTTATGCGGGTCGAAGCCCCAGGTCAGCGAGTTTGGTTAAAGTGGAAACCATGCACGTGATAAGGTAAGGTGAAGGCGCGGAAAGGTAAAATGGTAAAAGTATATAAAAAAAAGGTTAAAATCCAAGAGCCACTTAGGATTGAAGGCTTACACATGCATTTTTTATTTAAAAAGGAAACCTTAGAGTTTTAATATGGGTGAATGTAGGGTTAATTCAGCTAACTTTGCATAAGTGAATATATGCGGCCTAATTGCTACATCATTTGGGATCAGAGCAAGAAAAATCTCTTTGGCAGAAATTTAGAGCATAGAACTGGTTTGAATTTTTTTTTGAAGAGAATAGGATAAGAATATTTTTCAAAGAATCAGAGTGGCGCAGCAGAAGCGAAGAGAAGAATCAGATCTCAATCTGATTGAGTAAATAAAGAAGAAAATATACTTTGGGAGAAATTAGATCAGATTGAAAAATAGATTGAGAATTTTTTTTATGAAGAGACAGTGACAACTGAAAATAGTGAAGGTAAAGTCAACAGACAGAAAAGAGAAACTGCAACTGTAATGTTCCTTTTTTAGAAACATTGTCATTCGACAAAGAAAATCTATTCCAGAGATAGACTACAGGGGAATTTACTAGATTTGTCACCTTTGAACAAAGGATGAGCTCCAGAGGCTACCTGGCCCACTAGCAGACTCTGTCTATAGAGTGATTGTCAAGGGACAATATCCCCAAGAGGGAAACACAAAAAAATTGGGAATCTCTTAAGATAACCCCAACATTGCAGCTACAACAATAACAAATACATCTAATGGGAAAATAGTATTGAATCATATACACATGGAATGCCGGAGAACTCAATGGTCATCATGTTAGATCATAGCAGCAATAAAATATTCAACTTCTTGGGGAAATTATCACTCAAGTAAGGCACCAAAAGCCTCAAGGAAACTGTACAAGGAAATATGAGAAACTCTGCTGCATAAAGAAAGCTCAAGACCATGACTACGTAGTTATAGGAGGAACTGCTGCATAAATGATATAAATAAAAATTTATAGCAATGATAGGGTCAAATAATAAGGGGGAGCAAGCTCTCAACCCCTGAAAATACAATACAACAATCCTTTAAGAGGATTGGCTGAAATCTATACAAAAATGGCATTTTGCAGAAATGCCGGAGTTGCTGGGCAGCAGCAACTCAAGAGCTAGAAATGGATGGAGAAGGCTGAAATAGATGTTGTAGTTGAAGTTCCCTTCTCCAATGAAAATCTGAAGTGAAAGGCTGATCCTTTCACCCAAGACTTCCCCTCCAAAATCTGCTAATCCCTCACAGAAAATATGCACCAAGAAAAACGTTGTCTAAGAGAGGGACTACGCTGCCAATGATGGAATGTGGTTGGCCTAATGCCAAATATTATGGGATCTGCTCATAAACCCCCTTTTCTAATCTCCCAAAGGATGGGACCTCCCTCCACTAGAAAACTAGCTCTGAATGGTGTGTGGAAACCTCCCCAGCAACACCCAGCAGCACTGCACAATATCTGTTGCAGAAATTGCGCTGATGTAGATAGCTGAAGCTATGGCCTGAATGCCTAAATATGGAGGATGAGCGCAATCCTTCATGAGATATTCAATAAGGAGATGAAATCCTCAAGAGGACTCCCTCGTGCCCTAAGGCACTGCAGCTCTGCTGAACAGCAAGAGGCAGCAACAAGTCTCTAATACTCAAATGTAAAATGATCAAAGATAGTCTCAATGGTTGCCTTGCTCCTCTTTTAAACAATGAGCCTTCCCTCCATGGGCCCTACTTCTAATTAGGGTTTCCTCCCTCTGAATCTTCCCTCCTATGTTGTCCCACATAGTGCTTTCCAACTCATGCCAACGTAGTTTGACTTGGTCAACCTTGGCCAAGCATGTTTGCAAAAACCTCCTTTCACACATGGAAGTGTGAAATACAGCTCCAATATGATCCTCTTTCATACTTCGAGGATTTTTATTCTCTAATGATGCAAAGAATGGGTCCCCTGCCCATTTTATTAATCTCTTTAACAAAAATTAATGTTCCATAAAATTTGGAACATTACAACAACAACAACATGTGTTCAGAAAATCAGATAGTGAGGTATGGTCTTCATGTTTTGTTTTCAGTTAATTAATGATGAATTATTAATTGAAAGAAATGCTATGAAGATTTTTATGATTGTAGCAAAGAACAAGCAGAGTTTTGATGATGATGGCAATTAACCTATCCAACTATAGGTTGGAAGAAAGGAGAGAGGTGACTGAATGCAGAAGCCAAAGGAGCAGCGAAGCTCTAAAAGGTTCAAGAGAGTGAACCAAGAGAGAGAATACCTAGGAAGAGATCAAGCTCAGAGAGGAAGTTTGATAGGGTATTGAGTAGCAAATAGGAGATTTCTACAAGAGAAGGCTATGGTGAAAATCACTAATAGAGCATGGATGAGCTCATGAGGAAGATGATTGTGGAAGGTCATAGAAGGGGTTCTAGAGAATTCCATAAAGGTAAGATGAGTAATGAGAGAGAGATACATCTTGCAGTGATGAGAGTATAGTTGGAAGTAATATAGGGATGGCTACAAGAGAAAGAGAATGAATACCAAAGGCATGGATGGAGAACGAGGAAACGGGTTAGATGGAACCTATTAAAAAAAAGATTGAATGCCAAACTAATAAATGAATTCATAGAACTTGAGAAGAGACATATTGTCTTGTTGGAGAAGGAGAGACTCGAAGGAGTTGAGTCACTGCAAAGAAGATCTGTTGAAATCCAGAAAGTACATTGTGAAAGATTGGTGCTTGAAGCATTAAATGAGACCAAAAGGTCTTGTATTTTTAAAAATAATTATTTGTGTATGATTGCAGGTACATCACAGGATGATGAAAAAACTTTAGATTTTGTTAAGAAGAAGGAGAAGAATCTTAAATTTTTTCAGATTAAGATTGAGATAGCAAGATATTAGAAACAAAAGGAGACAGAGAGGTCTCATGGAAATATGCGGCAGAATATTGGGGCTGGTAACAGTGAAGATTGGAATAGAAAATATGAGTTAAGACATGAAGATGAATAAAATATATTTACTGTGCCTAATGAGTTTGGAATTTTTAAGCATGATGATTTAGATTTAGCAAAGGAAGAAGGACCATTTGATGATGGGTCAACAACAAGTGAAGATAGTGAAAACTATGTAAAATTTCCAAATTCTACTCCAATTGAAATTGTTGAGTTATATAGAAAGTTAGAAAAGTAGAGGATATATAATCAGGATGAATTGCTGAAGAAGGAAGAGAAAGAGATTGTCATGAATGGAAATCATAAAAAAGAGAGAATGGTAATAAAAGTTTAGCAAATTGACATTACAGAGGAAGGAGTTCATTATTGTGAACTAGAGTAGGGAGACATCCTTGAAACATATGATATGGATTAGAGATTAGTTGAAAATATCGTGAGTTCTTTGGAGAATTTAAATCAGCATATTGATGTGCTGACAAAGGAGTTAGAGGAAACTCAGAGCAGCATATTGAGATGTTTCCAAAGAAGGAAAAGGCAATGATGCCTTATATTTTTAATTCTGATAATTGTTTTATGATTACAGGTTTTGATGAAAATGAGGCAAACATGTTTCAAGTTGAAGGAGAGTCAGTTTTAGAATTGAAGAAGACTGGAAATGGCCTGGTAAGACGTAATGATGAGGAAGGTGTAAACCATGAAGATATCATGCTTGAAGAAGCTAAATTGACTATCAGAATCAGTCAATTAAGTGAAGGACAAACACTAAGGGTTGTCAAAGAAGAGGGAGGAAAATATGTTGGAATTTATGAACAACGTATTGATGATGTGTTCGAGATGAGAAAAGTACAAAGGGAATTGGAGGACAATTTATTTTTTGAAAGAAAAATTGCAGGTAATGAGCAGAAGAGGGATGTTGCAGAGGGAGATATCTAAAGAGATATTCAGGAAGTTTGGGAGGCAACAATATTGGGAGTAATATTTGCAGCAATATCTAGAACAATAGTATTTGGAGCAATAGCAGAAGTTGAAGACATCAAGATTTTTGAAGCTATTACACATAGGAAAGGACATGAGCAGCAAAGTAATTTGAAAAGAAAAATAGAGAATTTGATGAAGCTTATGAGAAATGAACATAAGGAAAGGAACTGCAGATAGAGAAGACAAATAATAAATTGTATGAAAGGCTATACTGTAACAAACATTTAAGGAAAATTCAATGGAATGTTACAAACGAAGATATGGAAACCATGAGAAACAAGGAAAGACATCATAATACATGGACAACAGTTGAAAGAAGCAAGGAAATCACTGAAGAACAAAGTATGGGATCCAAGATGACAAATATTGGAAGCACATGATCGAGAGATCATGCTTATTTTCTACCTTGGGAGTCTGATGTAGGAGCATAATGGTTCCAAAAATGTGTAAATTTAGTAGAATCTAGGGGGTCTTATGTTTTTCAAAAGAGTTGGTTTTCCTAAGTATTTAATTAATGTAATTTCAATATTTTGAGTGATTTATGTGAGGCATTTAGAATAGGATTTAATTAAATATTGAGAGGCATATTTATAAACTTTCTCGAATGTAGCAGAACATGAGTGATTGATGAGTGATTATGGTGGATTAAGATATTCTAAAATATTGTAAATATTAGATTAGAAGGTATTTCATGATTTATGGAGGATCCTTAGGATTTAGTTGAATGTTGAGATCCTCAAGGGATAAAGAAGAGATTTTAGAAATTAATTGAGGACTTAGAGGATTCTTAGGATTTTTTTGAGTAACCTATGGATATGAACCAAAATTGGTTATATAACCTTTTGTATATAATTTTAAAGCCTCAAAGGCATAGATATCATTATTCTTAGACAGGAGGTTTGATTTGTAAGCCTACG
This sequence comes from Pinus albicaulis, assembly GCA_034641835.2. Classification (NCBI taxonomy): domain Eukaryota; kingdom Viridiplantae; phylum Streptophyta; class Pinopsida; order Pinales; family Pinaceae; genus Pinus; species Pinus albicaulis. The sequence continues at coordinate 562,086,826 of CM076576.1, read as the reverse complement.
GGCATAGAGAGAGAGGAAGAGAAGAGGGCCATGTAACGACATATTCGACCAAAACCAGATTGTAAACATATTTTCTTGTATTTGTAGATTTATTTGTTTAATGAGAAATCAAATTCTCGTTTGACTGTGTGTCATTTATTTTGTGTGTTGAGTGATCCATAATAGAAAATATTCGATATCAGTAACAAATTCTAGCTGATTAAATATGTCTTTCTGAGTGATAAAGGAATTATGGCTAGGTAGAATCTGAGTAGATTCCAGTTTGGGATTAATTAAGTAGCTGAGAATAAAGCTTATGGGAGTAAATTTGTGCAGATAAATTATGCACAGATCGAGTAATTCTGATTCAGAGGAGTAATACAGAGCGTGCTCTATGTTCAAGCTAGAAATAGGTTAAACAAGACAGAAGAAAATCACGGAGAAATTCACATGGAATAATTCTGAATAACAAAGGAGGAGTATCAAGAAGAAAGAAGAGTAGCAGAGCGACTTAAAACAAAGGAATCAATGAAGGCAGAGAACACTTAGAGATTTACAAAGAGGTGAATGAACGAATAGGATTAAATGACATTACCGAGGGTTTAGTAATTGATGGCAGAGATCAAAGCAAGCAGAAAATACAAAGTGGACATGTGTCAGCATGGCGCTATTTTGCATCAGCGATGATTGAGTTTATAAGTCAAAGGGTTCGCAAGATATACTGAACAACTTGCGATGCGATAACATTCCAAAGTTGCAATGTGGCGAAAGGGAGGTGCCATGTGTTGGCACTACGTAACATCGTGCTTCAGTGGTTTTAAAGTTTAGTGTTAAAGACTTCGCAAGGTAACCAAGATAATTTGTGGTGCGATGCGATAAGTAATAAAGGATGCGATGCGACGAGAGGAGCCATGTGTTGTAACTGCACATTAGCGCACATCGCTGATCTTATGGTTTATTTTTATCGACAGAGTGGTAAACTGTGAGCAAGTGATTGCGACATATTGTGATTGGTTTGCGGATGGTGGGACCCTGGAACCCTGTTCTATGTATTTGTAAGGGTTTCAGTTATGTATTAAGTGTTGTTGAATCACTAATGTATGTATGTTGGATTTAAATCTGAAGTTATAAATCTTCTGCGTGTAAAGGGAAAATTTATGTGGGTCAAAACCCTAGGTGAGTGGGTTTGGTTAAAGTGGAAACCATGCACGTGATAAGGTAAGGTGAAGGCGCGTAAAGGTAAAAAGGTAAATGTATATAAAAAAAGGTTAAAATCCAAGAGCCACTTCGGATTGAAGGCTTCCGCATGCATTTTTTATTTAAAAGGTGAACCTCAGAGTTTTAATATGGGTGAATGTAGGTTTAATTCCGCTTACTCTACATAAGTGAATATTTGTGGCCTAATTTCTCCATCAAGCACATCAAGCATTGCCTTGGTATGAGAAATTTTCCTTTTGAATCAATTTTACTTGATGATTAGGGTTTGCAGGGTTATTCATTATGACCTTGTTTAATGGATAGTTGAGGTTTTGTTTAAAGAGTTACTTCTTTGTAGTAAGGGAGGAGAACCCCCACACTCTGATAAAAATACATATATTGTAACTACGTAATGATACCAATCTTCCTGTGTAAACTATCATATTTAAATATAATTCCTTTCTTTGTTAGTCGCTCACTTACTGGAGTCTTAAAGTACAAGAATCGATAAATATTATTATTCAAATTTAACATTGTAAAGAAAATAATTTATTTATTTATTTATTTAATTTTATTTAATTTTATTTAATTTTTTATTTATTTTATTTATTTTTCTTTTCTTTTCTGAAGTCGAATTCATTTACAAACACAGGAGCATAATTTAACAGAGTGTTGAATTTTTCTGAGGGAATATAAGTAGAGTACATATTTATACGGTGATATTTTATTTAAATGCCACTTCAAGAAAAAAAGACATTGGTGAGGGTCATGCCTGTGCTGGACCTTTAAGGTCTGTTACCAATGTCACATATGATGATAGTCCTTAAAAAAACGTTGTTGTATGCATATAGTGACGATCATTTAAGGTTTTTCACCAAAGCCATTTTCAGTGCAACTTTTGGTGAAAGTTGTTAAAGGCTCGTCACTAATTCTCTCTTTGATGACACTTCTAGTGACGATCTTTTATTGACCCTCACCAATGCTCTTTTGGGTTACTTTTGGTGACAGTCAAAAATTTTTCATCATCATTGATCATTCCAATGAGTTTTTGACGACGCTATGTTCATGTTACTATATTTTTTGTCAAAAGATAATGATTTAAGACCATTGTTGTCGAGTATTTTTCATTAGGTGTCCAAGGCCATATAGAGGTTAGAGTTAGTCAATTTGTTAAGAAGTAATTAGTGTGTATCATTTACCAAAAATAATGAGGATATAGTTTTCCTATGTTTCAATACATGATTAATCTCTATTAGGTTTATTATCGAATAAATTCCCTTTAGATAAAGTTCCACTAGTGTGTATAGAAACTATATTATTTAATTAAAAATCAAGCTTTGTAAATTCCTCCTCAACACTCTTGGCACATCTTAACATGATTTGGAACACACTAACATTACTTGGAACCACGCATGCCTCAGAACATATTTTTACCTATAACATATTATCATGACTAGGACACCCAAGAACTTGTTGGCATGCCCTACCATAGTGCAACACTCTCTTAGAATGTGTTGGCATGCCTTGTAGTCCCTAGCATTCCCTGGAACACTTTGGCATGCATTAACATACATGAGCACTTGGAACACATTCGAACTTGGCATGTATTGAAACCTATTATTAGTGTGCCTGGCATGCCCCTTTTGAAAAATATAAAGTCGTGACTTATTAACTCTCATATGTGCTCATTTCCTTGCATTATATCTTGGTTTTTCTTTTTATTGCCCTGATACTCCTTGACACATATTGGCATATTTTTTGTCAATTTAATTGTCTTAAATTTATTACATAAACTATCAACTAGGGCCAGTAAACTGACGAAGTGTACGTGAACTGTATGTGCTAGGAATCTTAGTTATCTAAATTTAATTAAATTATCAGTGCACATAATTGGGTTATTTATCGAGACTAATTCTAAGAAAGATGATCACACTCTTGTATCTAATTATGAAATCCACACAACCAATAAAAACTTATAAATCAATTCCACACTTGCAAAATGAAATTTAATCCATGAAAACCCATACTCACACACTCTACAAACTAACTAAAATATTATTGGAAGAAAACGTAATTTCTAAGAGAATAAAATCATTTATCAATATAACACACTCTTTCATGAAAACTTCAAACTATGTTCACACTTACTCAAATTGATAAATCACTCATGCTTTCAAATAAAAATTTGCAACACTCATGCTTAAAACTTTCAAACTAATTCTTTGTTTTTAAAAATTACAATATCGCTCTCAATTCAAACTCTCATTGCTAATTAAATTCATGTGTTCTTGAATCAATAAATAAAATGATTAATGAAATGACTAAACTGCTTGCTATCTAATAAATAAAGGAAATAAAACATTCTACAGGATTCATCCAATAATGAACTTATGAAATAATAAAATAACTCTACTTAAAATAACAAAACCTTACTGCTTGAGGGGGGTCCTCCACATGCAAGTGGTCATGAGAGCCAATTGAACAATCAACCATGCAATGAAATGTAAAATATTCCTTGATTTTTTTTTTTTTGAAGTCTCACTATCAGATAAAAAATCACAGTGGTTTTGGTTGTTACAAGGCCTTTTTATAATTCCCGCATCATTAAATATTCAAAGCTTTATGCCTAGCCTTGCTAACAAAATACTAAATTTAAATTTAAATGATATCATAACAAAAATCACTCATGATTTTCTATTAAAAAATAAAAATCGTGAGGTGTATATATCATTCCTTGCTCGCCTATAACAGCTGACAGAGTTGACGATATCCTTGATCGTGCAACTGGAAGCTTTTCGTACCAATATGGTTCATGAAGATAGGAGGGAACCAGTGATTTCATTGATCACCACCTTTCCATATATTTCTCCCTTCGGCTGGCACTTTGAAACATATCAAACAATGACCTTGGCTGCAGAATCAGACATTAGCTGTAGAATCATCTCATTTCAATAGCTAAAGAAAATATTAGACTAATAATAAAGAGAATTTATAATTTATGAAAAACAAGACTATTATATACCTGCCATGATATAAACCTTGTGATTGGATGTCCTTTGAGTGATTATGGTGGTAAAAAGAAATAAACTAGGTGGAAAAGAGGTGTCAAAAGAAACAATTATGATGCTCAACACATACCCTCACACCCTACATATCCTAGCACGCCTTAGTATATTACATGTCTTGCCACTATTTGGCACATTTTAACACACACTGGAACTCCCTAGCACAATCTGGCACTTCTTGACATGCCCTTATATTCCCCAGCATGCATTAATAGTTCTTAAGATACCTTGTCACTCCCTCCCTAGCATCCTAGATAGCACTCATTGACACTCCTTGACACACCCTCATATTCATTCACTTCCATGAGTTTTTACCTAGTGCTCCCTTGTGTTTCCCTATTACTCCCTAACACTGCTCAACGTGCATTAGCACACTTTGTCACACCTTAGCACTCTTCGACATGCCCTTCCACTTGATAACATGTGTATCACTCCCTAACACACATTGGCACCTGACACGTGTTGGCACTTGGAAAGTATTAGCATGTATAGCATTCATTAAGATGCCTTTGTATGCTTTAGAAGGGTTTAATATTAAATTTATTTGAGATAAATTATTGGAAATTATGAGAGGTAACATAGGATGATTTTTACTTATAATGCACTAATACTTAGCAATTGGCACCTATTTCCACCTAGTGTTGGTGTGCCTATCATGCCCCTCCTGGAAAAGGTAAATTGATGACCTATTAACACCATTATGTGTTCATTTCCTTGTAGTTAAGTGTTTTTTACCTTTTTGTTGCCTTGATAGTCCCCAGCACGTATTGTCACACCCTTGCACATATTTACATGCCTTAGCACTTTAGACATCTTAGCATATTTGACATGCCTTCAAACTATCTGTCACATGTTAGAATTCCCTAGCATGCCTTGGCACTCATAACCTCACAACTAGCGTTACATTTTTCACAACTTGGGAACCGAGTCAAGTCCTTAGCTACTGTAGTTCATGTGACATTGGCCTAATTCACCTGCAACAACCTGACCAATTACACCTGATACAAGTATATTGTGCCTTGTTCACATAAGAATTTATTATACCTCATCTTAGGCCACTCATGTACAAGCTGAACTTGTGCCACTTAAGAACTAACCAAGACAAGGATCACATCTAGCCATGCCCATAAAACAACTAAGCAACATAGCTTACATATAAGGCAATATTTCACATGTATGTCCAGTTCATATACACAACAGAGAATTAACTGAGAGTTTGCAAGAACCACAAGATACACAAGACACACACGATATGAGTTGGCACAAGCTGAGTGCCCCAAAACTTATACACAACAATGTACAATATGCAATTGTCTAAAATAATTTAAAACATGAGCATTCGACCAAAGTGTGCCACATGTCATATAAAAATAATAGATAAAGGAAAAATAGTGTTGTGTCGAGCATAAAGTATCCCTTTGTCTAAAATTTCTTTGTCAAGCCCCTTATTGAAATCGTAGGCTTGCCTCTTGCAAATCCTATCATGAAATTCTTCTAACACACTTCGTCCTTGGCACACTTTAATTCAATCACACTCTCTGGCACACACTCTTATTTGTTCATTTCCTTGCATTTTGAACTAGTTCTCCCTTGTGATGCCTCGACACTCCTTAGTGTTGGCATTATGATGTAATATGTTGTCTTTGATGGAAACCTACTCAATGAGTTTCCTTTTGATAGCAACATATTTGTTGATGTAAAATTGATGTATCTAGAGGTCAGTTCATATATGACATAGAAAGGAATTCCAATCAGTGACAAATGAATGATGAAGGTAAAGTTTCAAGACGTATACATAGGTTTGATGAAGGGAACCCATGTATACCCAGAGGTTCAATGAAGTCAAGTCGAGTATACATCCATAATTTGTGTATACATATTTTTTGTCAAGAAAAGTAGCGTGTACACGTGGGTACAAAGAAGAAAATTCATGTATGAGTTGGCACACTAATTTTAACAATACCAAGAGTCTTTACCGTGGTATTATCCCACAATATTGAGCGCAGTAACGACTATTTGATCTCGTTCAAGAATACCACCGACACTTGTGTGTTTTTTTGGCTCATGGTATTGGATAAGGCTCAACTATATAAGGAGGATAAGATCATAGTGCAAGGGAGTGCATGTGAATGAGAATTGAATGAATACTTCAGTCTGAAGTATATCTACATGGATTGGGCTATATTCAATAGATATATCTTATATTTTGAAGCACTCATGAATACAATAATGAATTAGGATCTCTAGACCTGAAATGACCATGTATTTGCATGATTTTTTTATGATTTGTTTAGATCTATGGTCTGGTGCATAATTTCTAAAATAAATTATATGATCTGAGAAAGTTTGTTGCTTTGAAGTGTTATGCAGTCTTGTAATATTTATAGATCTATATTTTGGTTTGTCATGGTGAAAGCGCATATACCCGTGGGTTCGTTTTAGCAAAGGCACGTAAGGAAGTTAGGATTTTTATGAATATTTCCGAAGAAATTTTTTGATCATTAATGTTGTGTTTCTACTATCTGTCAATGAAGTCTTCATGTAGATATGGATTTTTTACATATTTTTTATGCTGCTATTTGATTATGTATAAATATGATCAGAGACTGGGTAATTGAATATGATGGATGTTGTTGATTTAATAAGGGTTCTGTAAATCTGACAAAGTATGCCTGAATGTTTCTAAGTCTGGTCAGATCTCTAATTTCAGTATATAAATATCTATATGCAAGTTTCTCCATAGAAAATACACACAGGTTACCATAAGTTAAGTAACGTATACAATTTTTTGTATGAATGATCAAGGTTGAAGTTGATTCTGCATATAGAAGTCTGGGTTTAATGCTGTGATCTAGTTACAGTGATCTCACTATTATGTTTGAAGATTGGTTTATGGCTATTAGTATTGATATACAAATTGTGTAGTGTTGAAACTATTGGATCTAGTGTGAAAATTTATGAAACATGGTCTACAGTGGTTCTGAAGGCAGAAGCCTTCAGTGTGGAAGTCGAAGTTTCCTGCCATTAGAAGCTGGTGATTATCTCAGGGTGTTGAAGCTCCCTTCTAGTAGTCACTGGTAAACGAGATCAGGGGGTTGAAGCTCCCTTCTAGTAGTCACTGGTAAACGAGATCAAGGGGTTGAACCTCCCTTCCAGTAGCAGATGGAGAACAAGAGAAGGTTGAAACCTTCTATAGGTGGGTGCCTGCGTGCTGGTATGATTCTACACCAGTACAACATTGTAAGAAGTTTTTCTTTATAATAAATATTGAAGACAAAGAGAACAACAGTGGTGCTTTTATCCCGACTTGGGTTTCCACCTTAAATCCTAGTGTTCATGTGTGTTGCTTATATGTGATAATTTATTTTGTTCTTACGGCACATGGTTACTTCTTACTAAATGTCTAATGAATAAATTATGCACTGGGCTAAGTAAATTCTTGAAGATTTATCTATCTAATAATTTCACTAGAAAATTCAAGTTTCTTTTAAGAAAGTTGTGTGCATACGCAAGTTGGATTAATTAAAGTCACGTATAAAAATCAGTAAAAGAAAGGAAAAATTATTATGAATTTTAAAATACTGATTCACCCCCCGGTAGTATTTTTCCCAACAATTGGTACTAGATAAGGTCCTTCTGAAGAAGATTAATCGCTATAAGGAAGATCAACCAAGATGAGCAATCAATATGGAATAGCATATATCATACCACCACTCTTCAACGGAAACAATTTAAACTTCTGGAAGACAAGAACAAGATCGTATCTTCAGTCTCTTGGTGCATATTTTTAGGCAATTGTTGAAGGAGGTTACCAATATCCAACTACAGTTCCCATAGATCCAGCAACAAGGAAAAACTATGAAACTAATGCAAAAGTTGTCAATGCATTATTGAGAAGCTTGACTAAATCAGAATTTGTCAAGGTTATGTAGTTAAATATAATGAAGGAGATATGGGAAAAAATCATTCTAAGTTATGAAGGCGATGAAAAGGTAAAAAGTGCTAAACTCTAATCTCTTAGAATTCAATATGAAAATCTCAGAATGCATAATGATGAAAGTATTTCTAGTTTCTTTTTTTGTCTATATGAGATCATAAATCGTATGAGAAATCTGGGTGAAGACATAAGAGACACAACTTTAGTAGAGAAAATATTAAGATATCTAACTCCTAAATTCGAATAAAAAGTGTTTGATATTGAAGAGAAGCAAGATCTATAGACTCTTACTATTTTTAAACTTCATGGGAACTTGACTGCTTTTGAAATGAGAAAAGGAGGCCTGTCTAAAGTCAAAGAAGCTTCTTTTAGAGCTACTGCAAAAGGAAAGGACAAGGAAGAAAAAAAATAATTAGGGTATGTATCAGAAGAAGATGAGGTAAATTTTGTAAAGAAACTTCAACTTGGTACTGGAATGTTCAGAGGTAAGCTTCCTTTAAAATCTTTTGCTTGTGGAAGAGTGGGTCATCACACTGTTAAATGTCCTCATAAACATAATCATGATGAGGGAAAGGATTTAGCAAAAGGTAATAGGAGATGATTTGTCAATAGAAAAATTTAATATACACATGAAGATAGTGATGGCTTGTCAAATAGTGAAGAAGGAGAATCTAATCAAGATATTATACTGCTCATGGCATTTGAAAAAGACACTAGTGAGGATAAAGATACTATTATGGATGATTTAGAAGAAAATTATTTTCTTGAAGGAATCACTCAACTCAAAATATGCTTGGAAGAGAACAAAATAGCAATATATGCTCTAAAGAATCAACTCATAGAAAAGGAGAAGCATAATGAGAAATTAGAATGTGAAATAGTAAGTCTAAGAAAGGAACTTTAGAATGTAAAAACTCTAAATCTTAGTTTTTCTAAAGGATATGAAACCTTAGATGAAATTATCAAGGTTCAACGCTCTCCTCTTGTGAAGATAGGTCTTGGATATATTGATGAATCTTATCAGTCATAAAAATCCTCAGCTACAAGTTATCTAAATGCAACAAAATCCAGCCAGCAAAACTTCGTCACTCAGCTAAAGAACAAAGGTAATGTACAGATAAAGCATGATATGTACCAGTGCTATATATGCATACTTTTGACTATATTAATCACTTTTAAATGAGTAAGACAGTACACATAAATTATCGACCAATGATTTATTTTATTTCAATGGTAGTTGCATTATCTGTGCTAATACACCATACCAGAAGTGGAAATAAAACAAGAAGAAATAATTGTTGAACCAATTGCTGAATATAAAACTCATGCAAGAATAAAAAGGATCTACAAGAATGTAATCACACTTCAGATAAACCAGTATCTAGTGCACCACACACTAACTGCACCAGCTGGTACCTCTAATTGGATCTGTGTAATAGTATAATAAATACCTAGAACTGAATCAGATCTACTTACAGCTGACACAACAACAACGACACTCCACGAATATGCAGAAATAAATATAAGATATAATATAGCTACCCTATAACTGCAATCCCTGCTAAAGAGGAGGGACCTTACTCCCTAGCAGATAAGAGGAAGAAATGAAAACTAAATGAGAATTAGGTCAATCAACACATGTAATGGAAACAAAATGATATTCTATATTATGATGATCAAAATTTATAGAGTTGAAATGATGATATTGTTATGTGCTAACCCTCTGACCTTGAAGGTCAGATTGTTTATATAATAATTACATATCCATAAAATCAGGAACAGATCAGTCATGAGAATCTCCCAATTATCATGTTGATCAAAATAAAGAAAATATGGTTACAACCAATTCCCTCAATAAAAGTCTTGAAGGGGAAAGAATTGATCTAAAAAAAAACTATTTGAAGTTGTTATTATAAATAAAAATACATGATAACTCCTACAGTTATCGTTGGAATGCGACAGATGTAGCGTAACAGCTTTCAAAGAAAGATCAACATCCGGAATTTAGAAATACGTAAACAACAATACAACTGTAGCAGCAGTATGTAGCAACGGATCTGTAAACACGTCACGGTGTAATATCAAAGGATGTGATAGCCAAGGTGTTGACTCTGTGTGTGGTAGGAACTCCATGTAACAACAGGATGTAATGACATGCTTCCAACTGGTTCTATGTGCATGTATGTCCCAGGTCCCTATGCCTGAAATAGTATCTAAAAGAATAGTGAAAAGGCCAAATAACTTCTCTCAATGTTCATCTTAGTTAGCCACAAAAAAGGAACAATACATTATAATAATTAATGAGAATGGTAAGGTAATGAAACAAGGTAAAATTATGTTGTTTCAAGATAAAGGGAAGGAAAAAGGAAAGTATGGTCCTCAAGTTAGAGGTGAAAAAGGCATAAATGAGGGAAGAAAATTTAGGAAATGAGAATAAAAATGACACCCAACATCTCCCCCCAACTAAAGTGCTTTCATGTCCTCATGAAAAAATCTTAGTTCCCTTGATTATATCTCCTATGCAGGTCGGGGAAGTCATAGGCTCCAACTGTGTCCTCGTCTGGAGACCTATACCCTTGAGTAGAAAACAATTGTCTTGGCCAGGACGCTTCTTCGTAATTTCTCAACACATAGTGGTCCTAGTATTCTTCCATTAGAAACCATATCAAAGGAAATCTAAATTTTAATCCAATCTAGAAGACACCCAGGTATTTTACCACCCGGGCCTATTCTAGTATATGTGTAACATAAACTACGAAATTTTGGAATACAAAAGGATCCCCTTCCTGCAACTCGACACTACTTGTTTTGGTGCACTTGAGGCACCCTATCAGCACTCAGATATTAATCTTTGTAAACTAATTGAGACAAAACTCCACGATTCTTCTTCCGTAGGTAGCAGCTAGCTCCCTCAACCCTATAGTACTCAAAAACTTTTTAAACTCACGCCTCAGTTCAGTGACCCTTCATGGTTCTTCTCTAATCCATAACATTGTCTTCTTTTCGTTAGTCTCCATTGATTTCGCGGACATATACCACTCAATTTGATTTCTCATGAATGAAATGAAGGCACATAACTGCAGGTCTCCCATATATGAGAATATAGTTGCTACCATCTACATGCTGACATGCTCACAAATAATATTATGCATAAACAACTCACACAAAAATCTCTATTCATAAAAATCGTTGGTGCGAAAAACATCAAGAAAAGTGTGGGTAGAAGTACCACATAAGGATTGTCTTCCATGATGGCTTTCAACTGAAATGAATAGTAATGCTCCCAAAGAAAAGTAGGGTAGGACGAGGAAGGCCGCCTACACCCCAACATGTTGAGGGAAATATCATGAAGCTTCTATTTATCAGCAATCAAATTCTAAACTTGATCCCATAACAACAACATTTGTTTCTCCTATTTCTTTGCAGCTTCCTTTCATTTCCATTCCCCCCAACTCCTCTTCAATTATTTCTCTGTCTATTTTTCCTGCAGGGCACTTATTTTCCTTTGATGTAAACCTAGTGATACCACTCCCTCCTGAAGGGAAAGTGCCTCCTGCTTCCACTTTTGCAACTCAAAGATCAATAAATTCTTCTCAGAACTCCATCCCTCACCAAGGCCCGATGTTCCACTACATGAAATATCAATTGTGGGTGTGACGGCCTCTCTGGTGTGAAATTTCTCCACCTCAATTTTTGTTTCTTATGGAACAACAACGTCATAGGTGGTTTCTTGTGTAGCAGTCCTCTTATTTTCGCCTTGGTCAACCTCTGTATCCACTGATGGTTCCTCTATAATAGTAGTGGCCTCTGCAGGTTCTTTTGTGTTGTCTTCAAGATCGATTACCGTGGGAGGCTCTGCTTTAACTGTTGGTTCTTGTGGAGCAGCAGTATCTTCAGCAGGTTCTTATGGAGTAGCCTCCCAAGGTTCTGTTTTGGTTTACCTCGAGCAGGTGCTTTCCCGACAAACTTTGTATCCTGCTATTGCTAATTCTTGGGAACATGCCACACATACTGATCCTATAATTTTCTCCCCCCCCCGAATTCCTTAACAGCTTCAGCTAGGGTATCTAACCCTAAGGCTTCTAATTTCCTAGCTTCAACTAATTTATGCTTTAATTGTTCATTTTATTTCTTTAAATTCTCAATTTATATAATCAGGGTTTGAGTTTTGTTCCCACCTGATGAGGAGGGTTCCTCTGATCGAGGTTTTTCTTCTTCTTCTTTCAGCGCTTCCGCCTCCTCCTTCTCTTCAGCTGTAGATGAAGGTTCTGTAGGCATGTTGACTTTCACCCTTTTCTTCAGCGATTTGTCTCCAATTGGCTTATCAAGGGGTGTTTTCTCAATTCCGACCTTAGAATACTGGGTTTGGCTTCTATATTCCTCCTGAATCTCTCTCGAAGTTCCAGCTTTTTTTCCTCGATTTGTTCTAGGCCTCTTTCATTTGAACTCCTCCCAGCTCTTTCCTTGTTGTTTCAAAGCATCCAACATAATTAACTTGATGATACCATGACTGGTAACACAATTTTTTGGATGTGCTATTGTTTTGACTGTTACAACCATATGATTGATATTTCCCATCAGGAAATATGGGAGGTTAATTCTCTGTTGATGCTAAAGATGGTTCAATAAGGGGAAATGATAATTAAAAAAAATCATGGACCTCCCTTCACAGGTGATATATTTTATCAAATTCAGAGCAACATCCACCCAAGGTTGGGGAAGTGTCAGCCTATCGACCCCTCTTCCTTTCTTCTCAAGCTTCTCCTCATCTTAAAGGAATTCATCTTTCAGAGAAGGATCATTGACCTTTCGGTTAAACCACCTTCTGCCTTTGGCCGAAAGTGCTGTTACTAGGGAAACAACCTCCTCCGTTACTTCAATCTACAAACCCATAACTTTGTTCTGATATTTGTTCAAATTTATAGCAAACTCCATCGCAATTGCTTCATTTGAACCCTTCAGCTTGTGAAAATACTCGAGCCACCTAGCATCTATGAATATCTAATATGCCTCTGGACAATTCTGTAATGCCTCAATAGAATCTGGTTCGTGCCTCACTACAGATCCCCCCATCTTGTGTTGTTATACCTGGTTACTTCCTTTAGCTCAGTTAGCCAGGGTATCAATGCACTACTTGTTGTGTTACAACAACCTGCTCTATCATCTTCGAGTTAAGAATTTTTGACCTAGGGTGCAAGAGCTTCTAGCTAAGGGAGATGATGGAATGTCATGGTGATCGAGAGGTGAAAATGTTTTTAATTGACGGTTCATACCCACACATTCTTTCTATTAATGCCTAGTTATGGAGAGCTTCATACTTCAAGTACAAATATCCTTTTTGACAAGATTCGGTCATGATTGGTTGCTATGGTATTAAATTAGGTAAATCGAAGTATTAATGGTGCCTTTAAAAGCTAATGGATTGTTCATAATTATGAAAAGATTCATCCCCCCCAACTTTAATGATGAAGAAAATCCACGACCGTCAAAAGCACTGTCATTAACTTGCCATAATCATAAAATATTAGAGGATGATAATGTTACCTTTTCGGTGACATACCTGAAAAGACATGGAGGAAGAAATTGATGTGATGGTGCAATTTCTCCAATGGTCATGGAAGTCACCTTCAAACTATCATAATAATTGTTTTGTATCAGGATGACGGTCAAGATTCAAAACGTTGTTGACAGTTGTCAGTTGTTACATATGTAACATCCAAGACAACCAATGCATTATCCTTCATAAAAAGTTATTGTTAAGAAAAAAAAAACACTGAAAACAAATGTGTAACAACATCATGTAGAATATGAAGGAAAAAAGGATGATGTTCTGAAAAAAAATGAGTGTAACAATGCCACAAAAGTGGTTTTCAACTACTACAATATTGTCTGACTACGCCCCAAAAGAGGTTTTCACAGTCAGATTCTTATTATCATATTTTTTTGTTTTGTTTTTAATTATATATATATATATATATATATATATATATATATATATATATATATATAGACACCACAGGTGTAATAGCTACCATAAAAGTGGTTTTCAACTATTACACTTATTGAACAATCAAAGTTCGGGCAGCACAGGGGAATGTCCCCCTATTACTGTAACATGAATATCAGGGTATGCGACAATTTTAATAAATGAATCCTTCGAATTAGGTTGATGATATAATCTCAGACAGTGCCCATTAACTAGTAACGATGTCTTAGCACTATCAATGGTAACCAATTTTACAGTCCCGTTGTCAAATATTGTATCTACTTCGTAAGGACCTAGCCATTTGGTGCAAATATTTCCATTGAAATCCTTGAATCTTGAATCGTACAAGAGAGCCAAATCTCCTTTCTAAAATTTATTATTTTTAATGAACCTGTCATGCCATCTAGCTCTTTGCTATTGAATGACCTTTTTCTGCTGAATGGCAGCCAACTGTTTCTCCTCCAACTCATTGAGTTGATTCAACCTTTGTCTTTATGCTGTGCTCAAATCCATATTTACCTATAATGTTGTTCTCAGTGTTTTAATTTCGAACTCTATGGGTAATAAAGGATTCTTACTGTACACCAATTCATATGGATAGAAGCCTGTAGTATTCCTCCATGTTGTTCTGTAAGCCCACAATACTTCTCGAATTTTTTTAGCCCAATTTCTCCGGTGGCTAGCTACTGTCTTTGTCAAAATTCCGTCAATAGCTTTGTTGGTACTCTCCACTTGGCCATTTTCTTGTGGATGATAAGGTGAAGTGATCCCATGATTAATTCCATACGTTTCAACCAGCTTCTAAATCAGATGAGATGTGAATTACGCACCCCCCCCCCCACCCCATATGTTACTATCTCTCTGGGTATCTCGAAACGAAAAAAAATATCTTCAAACATGAAGTCTGAAACAGCCTGCTCTGTAGCTCTAGTTAGTTCTTTCGCTTTGACCCACTTTGTGACATAATATGTACAGACCAATATGTATGACCTTTGCTGTGATGAAAGACTAATTAGCCCTACGAAATCCAAGGCCCACTTCTCAAATGGCTCTAGCACTATTTGAGGTTGTAATAGCATCTTTTATGATTGCAGTGGCTAGCCCATCCTATGGCAGCTATCAAAACCTTTTAAAAAACCTTTTGGCATCTCGAAATATAGTTGGCCAGTAGTACCCTATTGAGAGTACCTTGTACCCCATCCTCTTGTCCGTAAAGTTCCCTCCACAGGGCTCCTCATGACAAGCCTTCAAGATATCAAAAATATAATCTTCTCTAACACAGCGCCGAATCTAAAAGTCTGGTCCAATGTGATAGAGATTTTCCTCTATCTAGGAGTTAGTGACACTCTGTTGTATGATATTTATTTTGTCTTTGGCAGATGAATGGTGTGGGAATTTAGCTATAGCAAGATAGTTGGCTATATCTGCATACCATGGTTAGTGAGTAGATATGGAAAAAATATACTCATCAGGAAAATAATCCTCACTAGGAGTGCAATTATCACCTATGGTTAACCTAGAAATAAAATCAGCAACTACATTATATTTTCTAGGTTTATCTAAAATAGTGATATCAAATTCCTATAACAACAATAACCATAATGTAACTCTACCATTATTAATTGGCCTATTCATTAAAAATCGAATGGTAGAGTTGTTAGTGTGTACAAATACTTGATACCCGATGATATAATGTCGAAACTTATTAATAACATGCACTACTTCTAGGAATTGTTTCTTGGTCACTGTGTAATTGAGCTCGGCTAGGGTTAAATTCTTGTTGATATAATAGATGGTGTAAGGCTTATTTTCTTCCAACTAGCCCAAAACAACACCTACAGCCATGTCGGATGCATCTGTAGCAATATGGAATGAGAGATTCTAGTTTGGTCCTCGCAAAACAGGTGTTGTTGTTACACATATATTCAGCTTCAAAAAGGATTCTTCACACTTCCTTGCCCACAAAAATTCCACATATTTCATAAGCGAATAAAACAGAGGTGATGAAATCTTTCAGAAAAAATCTATAAATCTCCTATAATACCCTGCGTGTCCCAGAAATATACATACCTCTTTTTGATTTTTGGGAGTCGGGATTCTCAAGATTACCTCAATTTTTGTAGGGTCTACCTTGATTCCATCTACCAAGATGAAATGTCCCAACACGATCCCCTCGGTCATCATCATGTGGCACTTTTCAGTGCTCAAAGAAACATTATTTTTTACACAGCGTTCCAACACCTTTTCCAAATTAACTAATGCTATTTCAAAGGCATCATCGTAAGGTGTAAAATCATCCATGAATATTTCAAGGCAGTCATTCAACAGATCCGAAAAATATACCTAATAGTTCCCTCTAAAAGGTTGTTGGCACATTACAGAGGCCAAAACGAGGGATTCTGTATGCAAAAGTACCCCATGGGCAGGTAAAGGTTGTCTTATCTTGATCTTTTGGGGAAATCTATATTTGGTTATAGCCACTAAATCCGTCTAGGAATGAATTTTTTTTTTTCTTAGAAAGAGTATCCAGGACCTAGTCTATAAATGGTAAATAAAAATGGTCGTTTTAGGTGGCCTTATTGAGTTCTCTATAATCTACAGACTCTCCACTTACCATTATTTTTCGGAACAATGACAAGTGGAGACACCCACTGAC
Organism: Pinus albicaulis; assembly: GCA_034641835.2. Taxonomy (NCBI): domain Eukaryota; kingdom Viridiplantae; phylum Streptophyta; class Pinopsida; order Pinales; family Pinaceae; genus Pinus; species Pinus albicaulis. The sequence goes on along the minus strand of CM076576.1, from coordinate 562,070,006 downwards.
TATCAGAGATGGGATAAATAAAATTGGCATTAAGGAGTTTCTGTAATTCCTCATTCACTATCTCCTTAAGTGTGGGGTTCATTCAGTACTGCAGTTGTCTAACTAGTTTGCAGCCATATTTAAGGTAAATGTGATGAGTGCACAAGCTGGGATTGATTACTTTCATGTCAGTGTAATCCCATGCAAATTAATTTTTATAATTCTGTAATATTTGTATCAGTAATCTGTTCTATTCAACAGTCAAGTTAGGATTAATGTTTAAGTATTTTCCTGGCTCAATTTCAACTGGACTGTTGTCAGTATGCAGAGTGGTTTTCATAAGTTCAATATTTACATCATCTACCTCATCTTCTTCCCCTATATATCTAACAGCAACAACAGAGAGTGAGTTGCTAATAAACAGTTAATTATGTCATACTCTATTTTATCTTTAAAATATTGTGCTTTTCCAAGTGTGAGGAGAGGTAGGGAAAAGTCAGATTCAGGTTCAAATTTGTCCCACCAGGGACTATTCAAATCCATATGGGGTTTCTCTTTGGGGTAAAGGTTAAGGTTCTTGGTGGCTTGCCCATTTGAGATCGTCATAGATCTGGATCTAGATCCGATAAATGCATCTGTGGTGGTTAGCCATGGTCTTCCCAAAATCAAAATATGCCCCCCCAGGTTGGATTTGGTTTGAAAAATGGGAAAATTATCTGGATATCTCTAAGAAGCTACTGTAATCACCACATCTTCTAACACCACTTCAGGTTTAACATGGGACCTACATGCTAATTCAAGCACTATAGGTGTAGGTCTAAGCTAGTGAAGTCCTAGGGAGATAAAAATATACTTGGTCATCACATTAATGGTCGTCCCCAAATCAATTAAAGTATTGGTTATGGGCTGGTCATCAATATAGACAGTAACTGTATGATTCCCGGATTCATTATATTTAGTTAACAACGGCTGATGAATCATTAGTTTGGATATTTTCCTGATAACATGGATAGTAGCAGGGTCCTTCGACTTCCTTCCAAGATTTATGACACATATATATCTCACTGTTTTAGTGTAAATATGTACTTCCTTGATAGTTTGTAAGAATGGAATTGGTACATACAAATTCTATAATTCATTCAGAAACTCAGATTTTGTTTGTGAGGTTGTCCTAGTTTTAGTTAATCATTGAGGATACGGAGGATCCTGAGCTCTAATAGCTGAGTCAGATGTCACAGCTGCACCAGCCCTTCTCGAGTTGGTTGTTGTAGGAGAAACAGTCCTTCCTGAGCTAGCAGCTACAAGTGTAACAGTATGTGTTATATTGGTCATTACAGGTGTAACACTCACTTCAGAATTGACTTATTGCTTCTGGGTGACTCACATTCTTCCTCATTAATGATAGGATAATGGCCAGGTATAATTATTTTTCCCAGTTGAAATTGAATCTCATTGATTCCAATATGAGTAATAAGGTAAGTCTAGAAATTATTCGGGGTTTCTATGCTCTGGGTTGCCTTATTATTCGGATTTGGGTTAGGTTTCACATGTAATTGAGGTTGGAAAGGAGGTGCAAGAGTTTGGAGAGGAGGCAATTGTAACTGCTGCTGCATTGGTAGTGCAGAGGGAGCTGCAGCTTGGCCATCACCTCTCCAATTTTGACTCCAAGGTTAAGATTGAGGTGGATGATGTTGCATTGGTGAAGTGGAAGGCCACTCGTTCTAGGGTGAAGGAAATTGTGTTGAGGAAGGAGTGAGATATGGCCATGAAAATTGCTGACCATTATAAGCATTATTCCAAGTGCTAGTCATCAATAATTTTTACTATCTGAAGATGACTAAATATCAATCCTAGATTTCTAAAAAAAAAATTCATGAATATTGTGAGTTTTATAAATCTCACTGCCTTCATTATCCTTAAAACAAAAATTTCACTATTTTACTACTCTGTCATTCCCTGTTTAAATTATCACTCCTAAAAGGCCCCTCCTGGGCTTATGCCACTCATCTAGTTTTTTTTTCCCACCTATCACCCCAGCGCTCTGTTTTTTCTTTATCCTACTACTTCACTTTCATCTAAGGTTATCAATCAACGTATCATTTCCGATGTTCATCAGGTTCCTCAAACCTTGATGGTCCTAGAAATACCTCTATGAGCTCTTTAGATCAGTCAAGTACATCAGTTTCTATAGGTTCAAATACACCAATTGGTCAAAAATCTCTATCTTTACACTATTAAGATCCCAAGCCTAATTTCAGTCAAAGGACCTAGCTAAAACCCTACCACTATATCATTAGGTTTTCCCTAGGTTATAGGATCTTCATTGGTATTTTAAGCTCTCTTCTTCTTATACTAGGACCTGGTTCAAATGAAAAAGAAGAGCAACACATCATTTCCTAAGAAAGAGCAGGAAGATCTCCAAAGAAATCTACTTTGTCAATTTCAAAGTTTTGCAAAAAGAAACTGTGATTGACATTTCTATAGGAATGTCATGAAGTAAATAAGCAGGGAAAATTGGTAGAGTAACTAATAAGTTTCTAAAGGAAAGCAGGGAGCACTGAGTCTAGAGGAGAAATCAAGGTTTTTAAGCCTGATTGGGTCAACAGTGTGCCAAACATAAGCCCAATGCAAAAAGACTCATAAAGGAGGGGAAAGCTCTCATCTCAGCCATTTACACTCAGTGGTTAAAGCATAGAAGAACATGGTATAAGATCCAAGGTAAATATAAAAGTTTTTCAGGATGCCACCACTGTGCAAAGGTCTAAGGTTGTCAAAGTGAATTCAACATTTTCAAAGGTCAGAGGACAAAAGTCACTTCAGGGTTTCATAACACCTGCTAAAGTGAAAAAGGTTCAAGAACATGGATCACCCAAGGAAAGCAAGCCTTGACACTCAAACAACATCTACAGAAAAGTATCCATGGAAAAATTTCAAGTTATAAAATTAGACACCTACAAAACATAAGTGGTAAAAAAAAAAGGCAATAAACACAATTTTAAATTTCATAATGCATAATAAAAATGATGCATCTCCACTATTTATTCATCAAGACAGATTAGTCTCTCCACCTTGTCCTGAGAATGAACCACATTAACTGGTTCGAAATGTCAACCTAATCCTAATGATGTGATTTTTCCGAAAGTATTTTTATCTACATTATGGATCACAAAAGTCTTCGATATAACTTCATAGTGCTTGTCAAAATATGATTTTATCATGCCTAAATATCAGTAAGAAGAGGCCAACGATTAAGTTGAAATAGACAAATGAAGCAGCAAAAGACCAATTTCATCATCTATTCACCTACAAAAAGGGTCAAAGAAATATCAGTGAAAACTTAAACGTTTTGAAGACATTAGAAAGGAAGGTTTGATATTTCAAAAAATCAGATTTTTGAACCTATAAAGACCCTCTTCACCCTTCAGAAACTCACTTTTCTTTCACAAAAATCATTGAAGAAACACCCAAAGAGAAATTTGTGAATTTTTGGCAAGTTTGGGCAAATCTGCCCTATGCTACGCACCTAGAATCCTGCGCTACGCTCCTAGAGGTGTTCCGCTGTGTAAATTTTAACTATGCACTGTGCACCTGTGATTATGTGTTGTGCATTTTCTCTATGTAGACCCGGCAGCCAGAGACTCGACAGGCCCATATGCTATGTGTTTGATCCTGCATGAGAACTCGTTTAGAAGGCTAGGGCACTACGCATTTAACCCTACACAGGAGCTTACCCAACAGTCTCGTGCCTCATCTATTCTGCTCGCCTGACTAGCCCCTATGCTACATGTTTAGCACTGCAAAAAAATCTACCCTACAGGCCCGTGTAGCCTCGCCCGACTGGCCTTTGTGCTGCATGTTTACACCATGCACGAGAACGCGTTCAACCTTGTTTGATAACGCGTGCAGAGAACCAACAGTGCATTTAGTGCTACGCGTTTGGCCAGGAGGGCCTCTGCATCATTCCAAGACTGGAGTCTGCTAAAAAACCTCCTCAAATTCACTTTCAAGGGTTTCATAACACCTCTGAGGGGTAAGTCCAAACAACAACACCTCATTTTTAAGTTTCTTATCTTTTGGATTAGAGGAATAAACCATAGAAATTTCCATCAATTTCACAAAGCAGAATTAGGGTTTATGGCTTTCAAGGAAATAGTAAATAAAAAAAATTTCAAGGGAAGGTAATAGTGACAGTGGTGAGGGAGGCCAAGGGCCTAAAAGATAGCAACACAAAGGTGGAATAGGAAATAGGTTTGAGCCACTGAACACCAAGGAGTTGATGGCCTCTCCTATGACAGTTTCCTATTTTCAAAATGTGGGTTGTTTTGAATTTTGTGAAAGGGTACAATAGGTTCAAAGTCACCCTGAGTTGACCAGGATTTTTATCCTTAACCTCCATGACCATAAAGTAAATTTAGGAGTAAACTTTGAGCTATCTTCAAATATCATTTCTATGGCCACCGGGATACTTAGTATGGGAGAAAAGTGGCTCAAGCAGGCAAATTTGGACCTGCGCCATTATCAACCTTTCTTGAAATCTAGATACCAAGCTGACTGCAAATCTTTTTTTCCCTTTTCACATTTGCTGGAGAGATATGCTCCCTTGATGAGAGTCATCATGAAATATTTTACATGTGAGGGGAGGTTTTCTAGGCTATATTCATACCACATAATATTACTCATGCATTTCACTAGGGCCAAGCTGCTACATTTTCCCTATTATCTCTATAGGAATATTTATAAGATGTCTTATATTGTGAAAAAGAGACATCCTTCAAAAAAAATGCAAAGTCTTTTTCACCATTCTCTTATCAAGATGATTGTTTTACATCAATTAGAGCAACAGGGTATTCCATGGGAGGTGTTCATCGCCCATGAAGTTTTCACAAACCCACAGCCTCATCATCAGCCAAATTTACCCTCATCATCTCATCCTACTCCTTCCACTCCTCCATTACCTCCCACTGACCATGACTCATCATCTACACATGTATCCTCTCCTCAAGAAAACCTCCCTTCCTCACCTTCTCCTAATGCATCAGATCAAGAAGAAGGCAACGAAGAAGAGGCAGAGAATGATGAAGAAGAAGGTAGTGAAGAAGAGGGAGATAATTATGAAGAAGAAGGTAGTGAAGAAGAGGTAGAGAATGATGAAGAAGAGGCAGAGGATGATGAAGAAGAGGCAGAGGATGATGAAGAAGAGGAAGAGGAAGATGATGAGGCAGAGAATGATGAAGAAGAGGACAGTAAAGAGGTAGATGAAAATGAAGATTAAAATGCAAGGGATGAGCAAAGTAGCCAAGAAATTGATGGTGATGTTGGAGATAACCCACTAGTCAATGAGGAGGATGAAAATGCAGAAAATAGTGAAGAGGCGAACAGTAATGAAAAAACTGATAAAGACACCTCTAACAGTGACAACACAAAAAATTATAAATTCCATGATGATGTTGGAAACACAAAGGATAGTGATGAGGCAGAAACCATGATAATTGATAGCCATAATGATGATGACAGCAGTGACACTAAAGACCAAACAATTAGTGAAGAGGTTGATAACAGTAATAAAAATCACAACAATAATGCTAGCAGCAATAATGAGGGAGGCAGGTAAAATAATAACAGTAGTCCTAATGGCCAATAAGGCAGTGAAAACAATGAGCCTGATAGTGGTAATAATGATAGTGTAGAGAACAGTGCCAAAGATAGTAAGACTCCTAGCAGTATTGAAGGAGATGAAGAAAGTGGCCAAGGTAATGATAATTATGATGGTGACAATAGCTCACAGAACCTAGATGACAATGAAGCTAATATTAGTGAAGGAGAAAGGGATGATGACAAAAATGAAGATCACAACAGTGATGTTAGCATGGAATAAAATGAAAGTGAGGCTCAAGAAGGCAGTCAAGAACACAGTGCAAAAGAAATCAATGTAGAGATCAATGAGGAAAGGAAAGGAAGTCCTAAGGTTAGCTATGGTGAGGGCATTCAGGTGGACAAATTTGAGCTTTTCCCTCTCACATATCAAAGAGGAAAGAGGCATGTGTTTGCTACCTCTAAAAGGAAAGGGACCATGCCATCCTCCTCAGCTAAGAAGCTCAAAAAAGGCAAAAAAAAGATCAAAGAAGAAGAAGGAGAAGATAAACATGAGGTTGAGAGAGAGTCTGAAATCATTCATATTGACAATGATGAGGAAAATGAAGCAAGGATCACAAGCTTTCTCCTCCAGAACAAAAATTCCCAAATTGAAGACCTCCAAGCAAACCTAGATAGGGCCAAGACTGTGAATAATGCCCTTGAGATGGAGAATAGACAACTAGGGGCACAAAAAGAAACTTGTGAAGCTAGAGCAATTAGAGCCCGGAGAGAAGCTCAAAGGGCATAGTTAAATTTAGAGGAATACATGGGCACCTATGAGGAAAGTGAAGATGAGGAAGGACAATCCAGAAGAAGACCACGAACCGTGGGTTAAAAGAAGGCCTTGGCAAGACAAAGAGAGCAAGAATCTGCCTTGGTAGAGTAGCTCCCTCTAAGTGAGTTTCTTGCCATGGAGATAGAATATGATCAGGAGCCATGGATAGAAAGAGAAAACACACACTTGGAGGAAAAATTGGAGAAGGCAAATAGATACCTTGACCTCCAAAGGAATATGACCAAACACTATGCACTTAGAAACCAAATTGCAAGGGCCAAGCTCAAAAGAGCCCTTTCCAAAGTTCAAGCCCTCAAGGAGGAAAAAGGTTGAAGAAATATCAACCTTCTTTATGATGCTTCCATGCATGCATCCCAGACATAACAAGGAAGATAAATGCAAATTTTGGGAAATTTTTGGGGATTTTGGTTTTTTTTCTAGTTTGGAGAGCCAAGTGGGTAGCACCATTGGTGCTACGATTTTTATCAGGGAATATTCAAGAGGAAAGTCTTACATTTTTTGAATCTTCAGCTCAAGTACAACATGCTCACCAATTTTTAGGCCAATTGGAGTTGTTTTGGTCCTCCAAAAGGGTCAAAAATACCCTAATTTTCACCTTTCTGCCTAATTTTCAGGACATGTGCTGCGCCTTTACCAATATTAGGAGTTTTTATTTTTGAATAGGTTACATGGGTCCAGTCAAGAAACCAATGGTAGTTCTGGAAATGAGACTCCACAGGCTTTCCAACGAGCCATCACAGAGCGCATTCCGACAACGGGAAGGCCTTCAAAACCTTGTTGTAAGTTGACCCTGTTTTCTTGCTGATGTGCTGCGGGCATGGAAATGCATCCTAAAACTCAGTGTTGCTCCTTGATAGTCAAAAATTCAAAAATTTATGCTTGGAAAGTTTTTGGAGGCTTGGCAGAGCCCAAATGTCAATTTAAATGCCTGAAAATATATTTTTTGTTAGAGATTTTGTGCCTTGGGCCTTGCAAGGTCTCAAAGGACAAAAGTGACATTTATCATTAAATAATAGGCTTCTAGAGACTTAATTAGGGTTTAGTCCTCCAATGCATGATAATTATAGCATGGGGGTTTCATTGTATATGTTGGATATTTGTAGAGCATGCTATGAAATAGACTTGGAGTTTATTGGTGAAACTGGTTTTTGGTGCCTTGTGATGGTGTTGGATTGTGCTTCTATGGATCAAGCTCACTCTTAGAATTCATTAAGCATGTTCAAATGGTGATGTATTCCATCTTTATGTTTGTTTCCTTCAGTTATTAATTATTTTTATGGTTCATTTAGTTATAGAACATAAATAGAGAATAGGATTTACCTTCTTGGTACCCTACTTCTACCTGCTTTCTTAACTTCGATGTTTTCTTCCTCAAAGTTTTGCTAAAGAAATCCTTAAATTCTCTTTAGTGTTACTGATATGTTATGCTAGAATGGAATTTGTTTCCAAGTAACTTTTAGAGAATCCTTCACTACTCTCCTAGCTTGCTTAACTATTGTTTTTAAGACTTGTTTAGCCTAGTTGTTATTGAGGAATCCTTCATTTCTCTTCAAGATTTCATTATGCTATCATCTTAGAATATTTTTCTTGTTTGTGGTTTTGTTAAAGGATCCTTTATCACCCATTTAACTCACTATGTTCAAAACTCCATGTTACTTCACTCTCCCTTCACCTGATTAGATCCATTTGATCTTGCCAACTTGCCCTTTGAGCTATCCTTGACTCATTTTTACACATTTCAAGAATTTTGAAAACTCCATAGCCCAATGGATTGATATTCCCCACTCTATTAACCTACTTAAAAACTTGACAAACCAACCAAACAAACAAACAAACCCTAAAAATTAACAACTAGCATAAAATCAAACCTAAAAATCAAACAAGTTTATATCTTTTGCACAAAATAGAGAGAGCCCTCTCTAAGTCCAAGAAGGCTAGGTCCTAGGACTCCAAAGACTGGTCTTAAGTTACCCCTGTTCATTTTTTCTCACCAATCTAACAAATTACGGGGACCTAACATAATGTCGATCATGGTGGGACATTCTGAGTAAGTAATGAGCTTATACATCCTTAAAAAATTCAAAAGCCCTTGTCAAACAATATCTATTGATTTATCACCACTGTTAGTCATCAATGATTTTTTCCTTTATAGACGACTAAATGTTTATCCCAGATTTCTAGAAACAAAATTCATGAATATTGTGAGTTCTAGAAATCTCACTGCCTTCATTATCCTTAGGATAAATTTTTCCCTGTTCTACTACTCTATCAAGGAATGGCCAACCTATCACTCCCAGAAGTCCAAATCATGGACTTCTGCCACTCATTCTCACTATGTTTTCCACCTCTGACCTTACCACTCTGTTTCTATTTGCCTAACCCTTCTACTTACACCTTGCATTGCCAAGTAGCCTAAAATTTTCCCCTATTCACCAAATGCCTCAAGCATTGGTGGTTTTAAGCTACCTTTCAGATCTCTTTAGATAAATCAAAGTCATCAGTTTCTAGGATTGCAATGCATAAAGGTTTTTCAATGTTATGTTTCACACCTACAAACCCTAAGTTAAGGCCAAGTCCAAAAGGCCTCCCAATAGGTTATGTAGGGTCTCCTAGGTTATTCATTATTTTGGTTTTCTAAACTCATTGTTTTACATATGCCCAAATATGAAATCAAATGAAAAGGAGGGTGAGATTATGATTGTCCAAAATGTATAAACAAAAAAACCCTTCAAGAGAAACCTCCTTTGATCAGAGCATAAATTCTGCAAAAGGAAAGTTGCCCATCTTAAAACATTTCTGCAGGAATGGTTTATGATGGTTATCAGCAAAAGAGAGGCAAGGTGAGAAGCCAAACTCCTCAAGGACATTCATAGCAAAAGGGGAGACAACATGCCTATGAAACAAAGAGAATTAGGGTTTTTATAACTGATTAGAAAAAACAAGTGTTTCCCAGCAAGGAGTTCATGCAAAGGATCACAAGGACAGAGGTACATAAGCGCCACTGAGCATAAATTGAATATTTATTGAAACAATAAATGAAGGTGAGAGACCTCCTTGATGACATCAGGCATAAGTTTTGAAATGATATCAGAGGATGACTTACATATTTTGTCAAGGCAACACTATTTCATTTCACCTAAGGGAGAAATTGTAAAGAATATCAGCGTTAGGTAACCTAAGTTTCAAGTGCAGTCAAATGCTTTCAAAATGATCAGGAGAAGGAAAGCAGGAGGTTAAATGTCAAAATAGAACATCAAGAAAATCATGAGTTTTCTGTTGAGTGACTAAAGTTGTCAAGATTCCAAAATGACCAAGAAGACAAAATTAATTTGTGTCATGGCACCTGCACTAGCAAACAAAAGTGGCCAAGGGGAGGTAATGAAAAACTTGATCAAAGAGACTAAGGTCACTATGCAGGATAGACTCATTACACCTCTGGAAAATCAATGAAAGGGGAATAAAATCATATTTTCAAGATCACCCACAAAGAGATCATTTTTTTATGTATCTAATGTCACCTACTGCAAAGATAAAAGAAATATCAATAAAAGGATGAAAAGGTCAAAATCAAACATTAGAAAAGTGGGTTTTTAGTTTTAATTTTTTGATTCCAAGGATATAAGGGCACCACATTCATCACTCAACTCATTTATCATATGCCAAAGAGTGTAGAAATTATATAAATTATGTGTTATATGTCCAAGATTCTCCTAATCTCACACTATTTTAACTTCATGAAAAATACAGAATCTATTCCACCATTGATCATCATTTGCGGAAATTAAATCAAGATTGCAATGCACACATGAAACAATAAAAATTCACAAACATTAACACAGTTGTTTAACAGGAAAGCTTGAAGCTGAAAACCCCAACTATCTGTATATAATATATGTCATAGAGATCACGTAACAATCCTCATACAAAGCTGATCATATCAATCTCTGAGTACAATACAATCGCTACACACTAATCAAGCCCGATCTTGCAAATCCATGCACCGATATTTTCCACCTGCTAGCCTGCCTCTACTGTGCAATCCCTATTGGCATCTCCACTAAGTGTTGGATGCAATCAATGCATCACTATAGTCACAACTGATAGTCACACTTGCTCTTTCACCTATCTCTCCACTGGTCTCCACTGAAACTGCCATGCACTGTAGTTAACTGATGTATTATTCAGTTGATTAATGAGTTATTATTTAGTGAATTAATTAAATAATTAATTCACACCACTCTCACTAGTGTATCAATCAATTAGACTAGATACAACTAGCTCAACTGAGTCTAACTGAGTTAAACTGAATACAACTCCACCAACTACTTCTCCAACTCCACCAAACTATGTCACATGAGTTCTAACTGAATTCCTCCATGCATTAGCTCCAGTAAACCCTCAGGAATAGCTTAATTCCTTCTGTCAGCTGTTGTGCCACATCTGTGCACTTAACTGAAGTGCTCCAAGAGAATAAGATAATGTTTAGAGTCCCAATATTATTAAGAGATAATAATATTCGACATATCTATTTTTAGACTGGAAATCTAAAAATCAGGGAAAATTTTAAGGATGGGATATTATTTTGAAGTTTAAAACATTGGCGAATCTCACTAGTACCTAATATTAAAACTATAAAATGTTTATTGATATATTTGTAAAATTATTCAAATTTATAATGATTTTCTATATAGTTTGTATATAATGTTGGTGATTTTTAAATTAAAATAATTTTATATTGTAAAATTTGGGCGAATCATTTTTAAAAAAAAATGGAAATTGGCGAATCTTTTTTTTGGAAAAAACATGGAAAATTAGCCCCTAAACTTTTCAATGCTAAAAATAGACTCCACCCAATATGTCTTAAAATATAAGTCCATCTATTTTTCCAACTGGACCAACCATCCACAAATAGCATCTTGCAACTCAGAATATGATCGACATGTCTAAAAATAGACAGTTTAAAAATAGACTTTTCGCCAAAAATAGCCTGCGGGCCCACTTAGTGAAGGCGACTCTTTTCACTAAGCTCATCATCTTTTTGAATCTCAACACTCCCTCTCAACAAGATATGGATTATCTGCCACCCCGATCCTGTCTCTATGGTATTCGAATTTTCTCCTAGTGAGCGCCTTCGTCAGAATATCTACATCCTGATCCTCCGTAGGAATGTAAGAAAGCAACATGATCTTCCACTCCACACAATCTATGATATGATGGTACCAGATGTAAATATGTTTAGATCTATCATGAAATACTGGATTAATCGAGAGTTTAATGCAACTCTGATTATCACAATATATCACAGTAGGATCTAAGTGAGAACTGAACAAACCGACCAGGATCTTCCTCATCCATATAGCCTCGCATGCAGCCAAGATTGTTGCCATGTACTCGGCCTCCGCTGAACTGAGTGCCATGGATCTTTGTTTCCTGTTGTACCAAGAAACTATTGTAGATCCGTTACTGAAAATCCCTCCAAATGTGGCTTCCTACCTAATCTGCATCTGTGAAGCCATGCAGCTTCACCTCATCCGACTGTCTGTACCACAATCCATACCCAGATGTGCCCGTGAGATACCTCAAGACATGCTTTCCTGCCTTCCAAAAGAGCCTTTTAGGCTTAACCATCGCTTGTGAAAGCTGGTTCACAGCATAGCATATGTCCGGTCTTGTATTGACTAAATACCTGAGCGAACCAACTGACTGTCGATAAATAGTGGCATCCACTACCTTTGCTGATGTAGCATCCTATTTCCTCCAACCACCAGGAAGAGGAGTGTCAATAGGCTTGCAGCCTTGCATGTGAAACTTCTCCAGTATCTCCCTGGCATACTTTCCTTGAGACACAAACAGTCCACCTTTTCGCTGCCAAATTTCCAATCCCAGGAAATAATGAAGGAGGCCCAAGTCCTTCATCTCGAACTCCTTTGCAAGATCTGCCTTGCATGAGTGTATCAAAAGTTCATCACCTATTAGTATTAAATCATCTACATAAAGCAAAATGATCAAAAGCTTACCCTCCACCACAATCTGGTATAGGTTAGGATCCGCCTCACTCTTGGCGAAACCAAGTACGGTGAAATAACTGTCTATCCGTGTGTACCAAGCACGGGGTGCTTGTTTCAGCCCATACAATGCTCTTTTGAGCTTGCACACATGTGACTCGCTGCTGAAGATTTTGAATCCTTCAAGCAGCTCAATGTACACCTCCTCCTCAATGATTTTGTTGAGGAATGCAGTCTTCACATCCATCTGATGAATGTGCCAACCCATCTATGTTGAGAGAGCAAGGATGGTTAGTATGGAAGAATACCTTGTGACAGGTGCAAAGGTTTCTTCATAGTCGATCCCCTCAATCTGTGAGAAGCCTCGGGAAAAAACTCTTGCCTTATACTTCTCGACGCTCCCGTCAGTAGCTTGCTTCACTTTGTAGATCCATCTCAAACCTACCACTGATTTCCTTTCTAGCCTTGGGACAATCTCCCATGCACTGTTTCTGAAAATTGAATCATACTCTTCCACCATGGCATCTACCCATGCTTGATCCTCCACAGCTTCCTCGAAAGAGGATGGCTCCGTCACGATACACTTGCTCATCAGAGCCATGTATCCAATAAATCAGTCAGGTGACTATCTCTGTCTTCGTTGTGATGTAGGAGCTCCTAAATTTTGCGCTGCATCAAGATTCAGTCGCTCAGCTTCTATAGTACGCTTCCGCCCTCCGATGTTTGTCGATGCATGAGTGGTTTCTTCCACTCCATGAACCTCCTCTTGTGGCTGATCCACATATTGAGGCTCATCTTTAGGAACAAGTAGCTCCTCTTCTGCATGAAAGTGTAGCTCCCTCTCAAGTGACAACTTCATGGCTTTCTCCTCATGAAATTTGATATCCCGTCGCACAACAGTCATCCGACTGTCTAGAAAATACACACGATAATTGTGGGGTGTTTCTGTGTACCCCACAAATATCCCAACCTATGCAGTTGGCTCTAGCTTCTTCCTGGCATCCTTCGTCACATGAATGTAAACAGGTGAGCCAAAAATCTTCAAATGAGAAATATCAGGCTTCTTACCAGAAAATGCCTCTTCGGGTGTACTCATGCCAAGTACTCTATGAGGACAATGGTTTTTCACATAAACCGCAGTGTTACATGCCTCAGCCCACAAGTGTATGGGAAGGCCCTGATCATGTAACATCACTCGTGCAACACCCACTATCGTTCTATTCTTTCTCTCTCCGACCCCATTATGCTGTGGGTTATGAGGAGCTATGAGTTCTCTTTGAATTCATTCTTTGTTGCATAAGTCTTTGAATTCGCCAGAGATGTATTCACCACCATTATCTCTCCTTAGAGCTTTCACCTGCTTCCCCGACTCTTTCTCAACGAGTTCCTTGAACTCATAGAACTTTGAGTATGTCTCGCTCTTCTTCTGCATGAAGAAGATCTAGCACTTACGAGAAAAGTCATCAACAAATATCACATAATACCTGTGCTTTGCTATTGAAGCAACCGAGAAAGGTCCACACACCTCCGTGTGAATTCTCTCAAGGATCATCGTGGCGCGACTATCCTTCTCATGAAAGGTGGTCTTCACAAATTTTCCCAAAGTACATCCCTTGCACTGATCTGACTGTGCAACTGTACCCTTGGGAAGCCCAGTAGAAATCTGCTGCAAATTTTTTAAAGTGCCATGGTGAAGATGGCCCAATCTCCTGTGCCACAATTTGCCCTCTTCCCGGCTCACCACTCCTTCTGCTTTGCCCACCATTGTTGCGCAGCCATCTACCTGCAATTGATAAAGATTCTTAACTCGAATCCCTATCCTCTTGGTTTGAATAGTTTTTTTATGGTGCAGGAAGGCTTTTCCCTCGCTAAAAATAACATCATAACCCTTTTCTTCCAACATCGCCACAAAGATCAAATTCTTCTTCAATCTTGGAACATGCATGACATCCTTCAAGATGAAAGGTTTACTAGACTCCCTCTCAAAGGAAATGGTCCCAATACCAGTCGCACTATATCTACCATCATCGCCCATCTTGATGTGCACTCCAAGATCCTTTTTATCCATATCACTAAACAAATATTTTTCTCCGGTCAGATGGAAAGACGCACCATTGTCAAGAAACCACATCGATCCCATCACACTTGAAACCAAGCATGATATCAAAGAAAATCCATCTCAATCTCCGAGGCTAAGGCCTCTTCAGATGTAGATCCAGCAACCTGCTTATTATTCTTCTTCTGTGGACAATTAGTGGCGAAATTCCTGTGCTGGTGATAGTGAAAACACTTCACCTTGGACAAGTCCTGCTTCTTGCCTTTAGATTCGTATGTGGAAGATTTCTTCCCTTTTCCTTTCTGAGCTTTGGTAGCCAAAGCGCAATTTTCTTCATCTTCATTCTTCGATGAAGATCCATCCCTGGTACCTCGCCTTATCTCCTCCTGCACAAGATCTGACCAAAGTTGCTCCCATCCTGGCAGTTTCTCCCATCCATTGAGAGAGTCCTCGTAGCTATGCCAACTCTTCGGAAGCCCAAGGAGATCCAAGCTCACCAATTCTTCTTCATTAACAGTAACCCCCACACTTCCCAAATCATCCTTGCAGTGGACAAACTTCGTGAGGTATTTTGGTATACTGTCTCCTTTCTCCATTTTTATTTTTTTGAGCTTGTCTTTAAGCGCCAACTTCCTCTGGTCGCTTCTTCTTTGGAAAAAGTCTGTCAAAGCCTTCCACATTAAGAATGGAGTGGCTTTACCATGAAGTCTAGACACAATGTGGTCCTTCACACCTTCCGATAGAATCCTTCGACACTTTGTTGTCTTCTTTTGCCATCTGTCAAGTGCGGTTGCATCGCTAGAAGCAGGTTTCGGAATATCAACATCTATGAACTCCTTCAACCCATTATCATCCAGCACCACCTCCATCCTGTCCTTCCATGTGATATAATTTGAGCTGCCATCAAGGAAATACTCCAATCACAATCCTTTGAAAGACATTTCAATGAATGCTCAACTTCGACACCAAGAAAATACTATAGCAAATTCGAATTCCACCAGCACAAAACTCAACCGCTTCAATAATTGCAATCTGCTCCAATGATCAACTACTCTGATACCATGTAGAAATTATATAACTTATGTGTTATATGTCCAAGATTATCCTAATATCACACTATTTTAACTTCATGCAAAATACATAATCTATTCCACCATTGATCATCATTTGCAGAAATTAAATCAAGATTGCAATGCACACATGAAACAATAAAAATTCACACACATTAACACAACTGTTTAATGGGAAAGCCTGAAGCTGAAAACCCCAACTATCTATATATAATATATGTCATAGAGATCATGTAACAATCCTCATACAAAGCTGATCATATCAAGTTCTCAGTACAATACAATCGCTACACACTAATCAAGCCCGATCTTGCAAATCCATGCACCGATCATTGCCACCTGCTAGCCTTCCTCTACTATGCAATCCCTATTGGAATCTCCACTGAGTGTTGGATGTAATCAATGCATCACTATAGTCACAACTGATAGTCACACTTGCTCTTTCACCTATCTCTCCACTGGTCTCCACTGAAACTGCCATGCACTGTAGTTAACTGATGTATTCTTCAATTGATTAATGAGTTATTATTTAGTGAATTAATTAACTAATTAATTCACACCACTCTCACTAGTGCATCAATTAGTTAGACTAGATACAACTAGCTCAACTGACTCTAACTGAGTTAAACTGAATATAACTCCACCAACTACTTCTCCAACTCCACCAAACTCTGTCACATGAGTTCTAACTGAAGTCCTCCATGCATTAGCTCTAGTAAACCCTCAGGAATAGCGTAATTCCTTCTGTCAGCTGATGTGCCACATCTGTGCACTTAACTAAAGTGCTCCAAGAGAATAAGATAATGTTTAGAGTCCCAATATTATTAAGAGCTAATAATACTCGACATATCTATTTTTAGACTGGCAATCTAAAAATAGACTCTGCCCAATATGTCTAAAAATAGAAGTCCAACTATTTTTCCAACTTGACCAACCATCCACAAATAGCATCCTGTAACTCATAGAATATGATCGACATGTCTAAAAATAGACAGTCTAAAAATAGACTTTGCGCCAAAAATAGCCTGCGGGCCCACTTAGTGAAGGCGACTCATTTCACTAAGCTCGTCATCTTGTTGAATCTCAACAGAGAGGAGAGAAATATTTCAAGTAAAAAATTAGGGTTTTTGGAAATTTTTCGGGCAGGAGAAACCCTGCGCTATGCTCCTGTAAAGCTGCACTATGTGCCTGTGGTTTCTATCTGTGTAAAATACAACTGGGAATTGTGCTCCTGTAGCGGCACGCTATGCATTTACCATGTGCAGGACCGCCCGAATGACTTTCCTGACACCATTCAATGCTACCCTTTCTGCGTGTAGGAGAAGCCCGATGCCCAACCATCGTTCAGGCCTCGCTCGACCACGTGCAAACTTTGCCCATGCTACGTGCTGGGCCATTCAGGCCTCGCCCGACACCGTGCAAGTTTGCCCACGCTACACACTGGCCCATTCAGGTGCTGCAAGAAGACCCTCCACCTGCGCTATGCTCCCATGCTGCATACAGGGCCGACCCGACAGCTCGTGCAAGGTCGACCCGACTGGCCTGAGTGTTACGCTCCTATGCTGCGCGTTCAACCAGGATGCTCTTCAAAGCCGTGCAAGCCTCCAATTTGCTCAAAACTCCTAATTTTCTCTTCTTGGCACCTCTAGAGCTTTTATAAGAGGTATTTAGATCTATTACCCCCTCTCATGCTGTTTTAAAAGGGTAAATTTGGGAAGAAAGTTAGAAACCCTAGAAGAAGAGATAAGTTTGGTCTCCATGCTAAGAAGTGGCTCCTATACCAAACAAACCTCTCCATTTGCACAACTATCCTCCACACTGCCAAGCCTTGACACTACTGTCTTCTTACCATCCCACTCACCCTCCTCATATCATTTCACAAGCAGCTTCAAGGTTTTGTTTTCAAAGTAAGAGTAAAGGATAAAATGCCTAGAGAAGGAAATGTTGACAGTGGCGAGGGAGGCCAAAGGCCTAGGGGACCACAGTGAAAGGGTGGGAGAGAAAACTATTGAATGCAACAAGATGATGGAGCTTAGTGAAATGAAGTCGCCTTCACTAAGTGGGCCCGCAGGCTATTTTTGGCGTAAAGTCTATTTTTAGACATATGGATCATGGTCTATGAGTTGCAGGATGCTATTTATGGATGATTGGTCGAGTTGGTAAAAATATATGGACCTCTATTTTTAGACATTGGGCGGTTTCTATTTTTAGACTGTCGAGCTAAAAATAGAACAATCAAATATTATTAGCTCTTAATAATATTTGGACTATAAACATTATCTTATTCTCTTGGCGCACTTCAGTTTGAGCTACGGATGTGGCCCATGCAGCTGAAAAAGGAATTACGCTATTCCTAGGGGTTTGGTTGAGCTATTGCATGGTTGACTTCAGTTAGACTCATGTGGCAGAGTTTTGGTGGAGTTGATTGAGGAGTTGATGGAGTTGTGTTTGGTTTAACTTAGTTGAACTAGTTGTATTTAGTTTAATTGTATAATACACTAGAGATGAGTGGTGTGAATTAATTATTAATTAATTCACTAATTATTAACTCATTATTCAACTAAAGAACACATCAGTTAACACCAGTGCATGGAAAGTTCAGTGGAGACCAGTGGAAGAGATAGGTGAAAGAGCCGGTTTGCTATTAGTTGTGACATTAGTTGTGCATGAGATTTGCACAAGCATTGGAGGAGATTTCCAATGAGAATTGCGCAGTTTGAGCTAGTGGGATTCAAACTTGGATCTCATCCATAATCCTTTTGGATTGCGCAATAGAGGCAGGCAAACAGTGGAGGAGTTTTGAACCCGTGACTTGTTCAAAACTGAGCTAGTTTGTGTGTAGCTTTTGGAGATAGTACTGAGTACTTGTGAGGATTATTGTGCTATGTATTGTTACATGTTCTGTTCCATTATAATATACAAAATAGCTGGGGGTTTTCAGCTATAATCTTTCCCCATTACATACTGTGTTGATATGTGTGCTTGATTATGTTTTAATGAGCGCATGCGATTTCTTTCTATTTCCGCATATTGATGATCAATTGTAGAAGAGGTTATGTGTTATGCATGAATTCCAATTAGTGTGTGACCAGGATAATCTCGGTGAATAAATCTTCATTACTGCAGCAAATTTCTACATGGTATCCGTGGAGCGATAAAAAGGTGTCTTTGTAACTCCTAATTACCTCACATTAATTGTCAACCCAGGGACGACTTTTTATTTCAAGAGTGTACTCAGTCTGAGGAGGCTATTTACTCAAGAGTAATGTTTGTGAAGATGTAGTATAGAAATACAAATGCAGAAATAATAAATGCTTGAAAAGAATTCTAATTACAAATGACAGAAATGTAAAGACTACACTACAGCAACCTTGCTAGACATCGATTAGGGATGCAATAGTAATAACTCTTTCCCCTAGAAATCGATGTGAGATGACCAAGTCTGAGGACCTGGAATGATTAGCTCTGCCCTCTACAGTTTAGAGATCTCAAAGCAAGTGAAAACAACTCAAAG